>CM076569.1:65579989-65888256 GCA_034641835.2 Pinus albicaulis | reverse complement strand
ATATCAAAACCATATTGTTCTCATGCCTATTATGCCATTGTGACCATTGTTATTATTATACCATGTTTTAAAACCTTTGTTCAATGGTGACTGTGGTTGTATTATGTCTCACTGCCCAATGTAAAAACATTCTCATGACTTTGTTTCAAACTGCCCATTGAAACTTTTGTTGCTATTACTCATGGACAAAAACATTCATATGATGCCATGCTCCCTTTGACAAGACTTGTTCAATATTCTGAAGGTTGCCTGCTCCCTTTGATCAAAATTTCACTTCCATTTAAAACAGAGATTGTGCCTTTTCCAATCCATTTAAAACTGAGATTTTATCATGGTTTGTTTCCTTATGGTGTTTTGACGGTGGGATATTTATTGGGTGTTGAAACACACATCATAACTCTCTTTTCACTGCATCTATATCCGTATACATAGTGCCAATATCTTGTTCCAGGCCATGACAGAGACAGAGTCAGAGTATGAGCAGGAGTCGGACAGTGACTCAATCGTTGAGGTTGATGCACTGAGATGGAGCATACCAGTGCACCAGTAGTGGTAACATATCAGAGAAGCCACAGAGATTTGTTTCAACATCACGACGAGTACTATCTCCACCCGGGGTGGAAGGGGTCTCGTTGACTTCATCAGCAACGCGAGTACTATCTCCACGTGAGGTGGAAGGGGTCTCGCCTTCTTCATCAGCGTAGGTACATTCACATGATCATGATGGAGACAAAGACACCAAGGTCCCATTTCTCATTTTCAACAGGTTGAACATACACATTGCTACATCATGACTGACAACAACACATCATACAACCGAGACCGTGTTTTCACCACAGGAGCTGCATGCACCAGGAGAGCACTAAAATGGCGGAAAAGGCCTGATCCACTCCGGATTTTGGCCGAGGCTTCATTGACTGAGCAAGACACATGATGGAGGACCTCCGCTCCGAATTTGGGCAAATTCGGAGAAAATTTTGTCATTTTCAAATTTTTGGTCTAAAAAACAGGTTTTGCAGCGACGTGGGTCGCGCGCTCAGGCGCTCGCTTTTTTTTGAGACACTTGCTGGAGGAGATTTTTACATTTTTGGATTTTTCATGGTTAATTATGCATCCTCTGAAGTCAACTTAGCATTTCAACAAAATCTGGATGGTCAAACAGCTCAAAAACACCATGAAAATCACCTTGCTGCCACCTTTTGCACCAGCAGGGAGTACCTCTGGGAGAAAGAGGTTTTGGAGGGTCAAATCAACTCCAAATTCAGAAATTACACTTGGGTTGGAAAGTAGACATCCAGGGCTTTCCAACGAGCTATCATGAGCTCAATTTGGATGCCGGGAACTACCTCCAATTCAGCCTGAAACATGAGCGACCCATGCAGTTCAGGAGCGACCCACCTAGAAATGTTTCTGAATTTTCAGCTGCCAGCTCAGTATTTCGCCTATTATGGACCAGTTTTGCTTATGGATAGAATTCTTGGGTTTTTATGATGTAAATTCATGTTTGATATGTAACTTTGGCTTGTTTTTATCTCTTCTAGAAGATTCACTCTCAAATGAGTAAAATATCATGTAATGGATCAGTTTCCACTCTTTTAGAGGCAAGTGGTTAGCTGCCTAGATTGTAGTTCCATGATTAGAATTGGTTGAAACTGATCCCTGAAGAGGGAATTTGACCCCTAGAGGTGGGGAAAGGTGTTAGAGTGATCTATATATTGTAATTTCTCAATCATTTTCAGGGGTTGGAGAGGTTGGACTCTTGGGATACTTTTGATACCATTGTACATATTTTTCATATTTTGGCTAAGGAAAGATCAGGGGTTTTGCGGCACTTGTTGGGATCCTTGTGGTGTTCTGTTCTTGATGATGTTTCTTCTTTGTTTACTGTAAGTTTCTTCATGTTTAATGTATGCCATCGTTTCATTATGCTTCTGAACTAAGTTGAATGAGTGATTAAGGTTGAATCCATTGTTTACAGTGCTTAGCCTTTGAATTCAGTTAGTTCTATATGTTTTCAACTGTTTGGAGAGGATCCAAGTTCTTCTTTGCCCTCTTCAGCTCCTCGTCGGTCTAATCTATCCATACATCCAATTTAAAGCATCAAGATCATCACCTACCTCGCCCCAGCTTGAACTCTGCAAAGGTCTGACCTTATCCCCGGACCCAAAATTTGTTTTCCCATTACTCCAGCGAAAACCCAAAAAACCAAAACCAAACATACCTATCTCTTTACTAGCCTAAAATCAGTTCTTATTGTAAGTCATCTCGCATCCTATTGCTTATTTTCTCGAGATTGACGGAGAGAGCCCTCTCCTGTCCTCGTAGGGCTAGCTACGAGGCTGAGCGTGGTTTGATGTAGCCTTGAGTTTTACTTCATTTCAGCCTGAGGTAGATTTGAGTGCTAACACCACATATCATCTCTTTTTGGGCTACTCCTTCGCCAAAGAAGTGTGGAATATTACCCTTCAAGGAATCAATGCCACAACCCCTTTCCAAATCTCTATTGTGGATTTATTTTCCACATGGAAGGAGTGCTACCCTTAGGCTATCTCTAGTAAGGCCCTTTGGTTCCGTGTTTGGCACACCATCCCCAAGTATGTTTGTTGGAAAATATGGCTTGCTCGAAAGGAACAGATCTTCAACAAAACTTCTTAGCCTCCCTCTACGGTTGTTTCCAAAGCCAAAGCTCTCCTCTTTGAACACTTCCTGGTGTTATTCATATTCCTGCATTGGCCAGAAATCTGATTTCTGTAAGCAAGATGGATGATGCAGGTGTAAAAACAGTGTTCGAGAAAGATACTTATCAGATGGTTTGGGGAACACTGGTATTAATGTGAGGAGTTTGGATTAGAACTCTGTACAAGCTTCAGGGAAACACTGTTATTGATGGGTGCAATAGTTATGTGGTTCCCGAAAGTGGAGTGGAAACCCTAGCAGTCTCTGGAGAAAAGACCATGCTATGGCATCAAAGGCTTGAACATATTGGAGAGAAGGGCCTTCGAATACTGCATGGAAATTGTATGGTAGAAGGTATGTCTAATATCTCTCTAGATTTCGATTTCTATGAACATTGTGTTTATGGGAAGCAGAATCGGGTGATTTTTCCTTCTAGTGCTAAGAGGGCGAACAAGATATTAGAGCTTGTGCACAGTGATGTGTTTGGACCTGTGTCGGTTCCATCAATGGGTAAGTCTATGTACTATGTCTCATTCATAGATGACTTCTCAAGGAATACATGGATATATTTCTTGATGAAGAAATCTGAAGTCTTTGACAAATTCAAAGAATTTAAGGCTCTGGTGGAAAACCAAACAGAGAAGAAGATAAAGGTGCTGAGGACAGATAATGGTGGGGAGTTCTGCAAGAAGGAATTTGAAGAGTTCTATAAGAAGTGTGGTATAGCACGACATAAGACTACTCCATACACACCTCAACAAAACGGATTTGTAGAAAGAATAAACATAACGTTGATGGAAAAGGCAAGAAGCATGCTTAGTGGTACCGAGTTAGGATAAGAATTCTGGGCATAGGCAGTGGAGACTGCATGTTACTGGTTAACAGATCACCTCATCAGCGTTGGAGGATAAGACTCCACATGTGTTATGGACTGGTCAGAAACCCTCTCTTTCACATCTGAGGGTATTTGGATGTGATGCATATGTACATGTTCCAAAGGAAAAAAGGACCAAGTTGGATAATAAATCTGAAAGGTGCATCTTTATTGGGTATAAGGATTTTTTAAAGGGTTACAAGCTTTGGAACCCGGAAACAAGGAAGGTTGTGTAGAACCGAGATGTGGTGTTCAGAGAGGTGAAAGATGTTGCTAAACATGAAGTCCTACCAAAGGAACCTGAGAAGATAGAATTTGAGATAAAGGAGGATGAATCAGACTCTACAACAGAAGAATACTCAGAAGAGGAAGAGCCACAAACTCTAGCTATGAGAAGATCAACTCGGGAAAGAAGACAACCAGAAATGTATAATCCATCTGGTTTGTGTTCAAATTTTTCTTTAACTATAACTGATGATGATCTCAGAACCGTCAGGGAGCTAGTAGATTCAGATGATGGAAAAATCTGGAAGGAGACCATGGTTGATGAAATGGCATCCTCGCATAAAAATGAGGCATGGGATCTGGTGGAGTTGCCGGCTGGAAGGAAGCCCATAGGGAGAAAATGGGTGTTTAAGAAGAAGATGAATGTAGAAGGAAAGGTGGAGAAATACAAAGCTCGATTGGTATCAAAAGGTTATTCCCAGGTGTCGGGAATTGATTATGGTGATATTTTTTCTCATGTTGCCAAAGTTACTTCTATTAGATTACTTTCATCTATTGCTGCAGCATTTTATTTTTAGGTAGAACAGATGGATGTGAAGACAAAATTTATTCACGGGGATCTGGAAGAGGATATCTACATGAAACAACCTGAAGGCTTTATGGTGAAGGGGAAGAAAGAACTGGCATGCAGGTTAAATAAATAAAAGGCTCCGGCGTATAGAGAGGACCTTACCGTTGGAGAAAGAACCATAGAAACGATAAAACCCATTATTTTTTCTCATTCTTAGTGCAAGTTCCCAGCCCTTGCCTACCAGGAAGATGCCTATCCAAAGGGAATTATGGTTGGGAAGGTTGCAGTAGCAAAATCCTTGGCTTCACCAGAAGCAAGGAGGATCATTGTGTTTATTTTAAATTAATTGGTGACCGTGTTATTTATTTGGTCTTGTATGTGGATGATATGTTGTTGATTGGAAATGACAAAGAAATTATCAAAGATTTGAAGACCCAACTGTTCTCCAAATTCGACATGAAGGATGTTGGTGCTGCAAACTATATTTTGGGCATGGAAATTAAGAGAGACCAGGCAAAGAGGAAGCTTTGGTTAAACTAGAGGAAGTATGTCGAGACTATATTGCAAAGGTTCAATATGCAGGATAGTAAACCGGTGAATGTTTCGATTCCTGTAAGTGTAAAATTGTCTGTTGAACAGTGTCCCAAAACACAAGAAGAAGAGGAGGATATGTCTAGTGTTCCATATGCAAGTGCAGTGGGTAGCCTGATGTATGCAATGGTATGTACTAGGCCAGACATTGCACATGCAGTGGGAGTATTGAGCAAGTTTATGTCAAACCCAGGGAATGAGCATTGGACAACAGTGAAGCAGGTTTTCAGATATTTGTGTGGCACTAGTGATTATGGCTTATGCTACCAGAGAAGACTATGATTGGAAAGAGTGTTGGACATTTGTGGTTTTGTTGATGCAGATTGGGCTAGAGATCTGGACCAAAGAAGATCTAAAAGTGGCTATGTGTTTAGCCTATTTGGAGGTGCAGTTAGTTGGATGAGTAAAAGACAGTCTATAGTGGCTCCTTCAACATCAAAGGAAGAATACATGGCAGCCACTCATGCAAGCAAAGAAGCAGTCTGGTTGCAGATATTGTGTTCAAGTATGGGGTTGGTGCAGCAAGCTATAAGGATAAACTGTGATAGCCAAAGTGCAATTTTCTTGGCTAAGAACCATGCTTATCATTCAAAGACAAAGCACATTGATGTTCAATATCACTTTGTGAGATATATGGTTGAGGCTAAAAGGGTGTTGCTGGTAAAGGTGGACACTTTGAAGAATGTTATAGATGCATTGATGAAGTCTATGAGCACTCATAAGTTCTGTTGGTGTAGAGAAATAATGGGTGTTGCAGAGCTGGGCTAATGACTAAGCTCTCCTGTGGCCCCCTGCGGAAAGAAAACAACAAGTGGGATAATGTTGAGTATGTGTTATATTCTTTCCACGACTAGTCACACACGAGGGGCGATAGCCCGCAGCCCCCCCTGTTCAGGGTCTGAGGCAGCGCCCTGGGAAAAAAATTTTGGTCCTTATTTTTCGGTGGGTGGACCCACCCATGGTTTTGTGCATGGGTTTTCACATGGTTTTGGGGCATGATGTCTTTCGGCCCCTTGTATTTTGTAGATCCGGTTAAGGGAACTACGGTTATGTTCTAATCCAAGGTTAATGGATTGGGGTTTATGTATGCTTTGGCATGTATATATATGTGTTGTAACACTAAAAGGAATATAATGAAAAATCAAGCTAGTCATCCTAATTTTGGATCTAGGGGAAAATCTCTGTGTTTATCTATTTTATGTTTTATGCTCTCGCTATTGTTTATTTTCTATTTTAAGATTCGTTTGTAGATAATTTATGTACAAGGTTAAAACCTACACCATGAGCAACCAAGCCCATAAACCTGATAGCTCTCTCCTCCCAGAAGAAAATAAATGGATGGGGACATTTATTTTCTGAGACAAAAATCAAATCATAGTTAGACCCTTTACCAATCCAGGATGGCGATTAAGGGACTCAGATGAAAGATTTCAAGTTTGGTAGATGAAATAGGGTAAATCAACGATCTTCTTCGATGGAGCCTCCAAAGGAAACACGGGACATCAGGTGTTTGAGGTGTGATTTACTCCTCAGACGGCACAAGAAGAGAAAATTTTATCTGGGGGCTCGAGAGAACAAATAACTAAGAAAAAAAATTTGGTATGTTAAAAGCTTTCCAAATTTTGTGTGAGAAAGGCATTAGATATTTTCAAGACTTTGGAGACTCTGAAATATTGATAAAAAAGTTACACTCAAAAGATCAATTAAATGATTCAGTCCTAAACAAGATCCTTCGAAGACTGAAGTTCATCATGCTTGACTTCTCTTCTTTCTAATTCTTCCACATCCTTAGAGGCTCAAACAAAGAAGCTGATCTCAAAGAAAACAAAGGCAACCTTCTTCCGCAAGGTGACCTTAGCATAAATGATGGAAATCCTTCACAAATTTGCATTCCTTGAAATGTTGATCATCATGTATCGGGAAGCTGGATAGTTGTCTTGTAATGATGGTTGATTTGGCCCCAGCCCAGCCAGATTTTACTATGAAATAAAAAATAATCGTTTCAGTTAAAAAAAAAATTGTTTTAATTGCTATTTTCCATTACTTTGTTTATGAAAATATCTAATCGTTCTTGTGGGCTTATACCTCTTGATCATTTATATTATTCTTCGACCTATGTTATTGGATCATGTGGATTCATTCGATATGCTTGTGCCTTACAAAAGCTCTCAATTTATTTTTTTACGATATCAAGACGACTAGAATCTATTTGTATTTCCACCAAGATAGATTTTATGTATACAAACATGTCCCTTTTCCCTATTTCAGTTGTTCTTCAACAACAACAAAAAATACTCAGTTTCTTGTTCATAATTTAATGAATGATACCACATTATTTACTATCTTTGTGTAATAATACATTCAATGAATACATTTGCAAAATGAATTTCTTTAATAGAAATAGAGGAATGGGCAAGGCGGAGGAGCAACAAGAAAAGTCATCTCCTTCTCATAGGCGGGGAATTAAACCTGGTTTTCATAGTACATTATATTTTGGCACATGTCATTTTTTGGTGATGTTCATTCACAAGTTAAAAGTTGATGTTACTTTTTAGTCTATCTATGGGATGTTATACTTATATTTTTATGATATATGGGTAGGAGAGAAACAATATGGTACACACACACACACACATTTTGTTGCACATATTTATTTTTCGGTGCCACTTTGGATATGAATGGTTAAGGAGAAATAAGGGATATGGTAGGCACAAGGTTTTAGGGACTTCAATGATGATATTTTGTTATGAAAATTGGCACATGTGTTATATATTTTGGTTGCGTATTAATTTTCTTGGTTATGTATTGGACTTGTTATGTGTTATGTTTACAAGTCGAATTGGAGCATTTAAGGAAACAAATGATCCACATTGATAATTAATTTATGCTTTGAAGAAGAAAAAAGAGGCCTAATTGAATGGAAAATATGCTCCCACTTATTAGAGTCAAACTTTTAATTAAAAAAACTCTAAACAACCTTTAGAATTCTCTACTCTTGATTATAATCATCTTGATTAGAAATGTAGCTAATGTAATTTCTTAAAACTAAAACTACCAAAACCACCTGGAGCCTCTTTAAAAAGAGGAGAGATCTATGAAGTAAAATATGTGAAGAGAGGTATGCTACAACAATATTAGGTTGTTCTTTATTCCTCTGCTTTTAATTTCTATAAATTAGAGAGTTCGTGATCTTAATGGTGACAATATTTAAAGGAGAGACCAATTAGGGCAACTTCGCTCAACTATTCAAGGATTTGTGAAGGTATGTTGTGATATTTTCGATCATTTACTTATTATTCAGAAGGTATGAATTTTTCATTATCAGTGCTAACAATAACCTTTATGCAGAAAGAAACATGTCCAATCAAACAATTTTCTTGAAGGATCAACATGTTACCATTCTCATTGGATTTCCTTGACTGTTGTATATGACCCTAGACATTGCAGTAGTTTGAGTTTTAGAATTGGTCAAAGGTGTTCACAGAGACCTATTGTTGATATTTTGACTGTCATTTTAATAAAATGATCCCATTTTCTTACAATCTTTATCTTTGTATGCCTCTTATATTTTTTTATATCATTATCCATTGTTTTCATAGCTTATGCTTTATAGGATTTTAAGGTTTTTTCCTAAAATCCCGACTAGCTTGTTGTTAATTTAAGACTGATTTTTCTCTTTTTTAATATATGTTGATCATTCATCTCATTGTGAATATTATGTTTCAGATGTATATATCAATTTTTCTCTTTCTTTTTGTTTAATATTTTGCAATAGAAATACACCCAAAAACAAAAACTACCAAAGTATCTCCACTTTACATTATATATTCTGAGCAAGGTGTCCCATTATCTTGTTGTGATAACAAGATTCTAGGAGTTGACTAATTTATTTTGTTTAATCTAAACCAAACTATCAACATATTTTAGGGACCATACTGGAAAGTGACATTACTTTTTCTCCTTAGTTTGCTACCTTGTTAAGCATGTGCGCTTCCTTTTGAATTATAATTAAGAGTTTGTCTTGGAAGCTTTATCCAAATTTCTCTAGTTCTCTTAAAAAATCCTCTAACGATCACATCATTAGGTTCTTAAATTTTTTTCATTCGACAGGAGTCTATGATAGTCATGTTGCCTCTCGTTTATTTACTCTCACTCTTTTCGGAGAGGAAAAAGACTAGTACCTTGATATTCTCATGCAAACCTACTTTGACATATTTATTTATCATTTCCCCCCTTCACCTGAGCCTTCCCAATCCCAATTATGGTGTAATTTTTTTAGAGTGCTCATGATTATTCAAATTTCCAATTTCTCATCGAAGCTAGGAGGAAATACAAACTAGAAAGAGGACATCATGTCGCTTCTTCTGGATTCTCCAATATGTTGATTCTGAAGCCCCATTTTTCTTATGGATTCTAATATGCAAATTCTGAAAGATTCTCCTATGGGTTCCATTACACAAATATTGAGTATGCATCCCCAAATGTTTACCAAGAGGTTTCTCCTGATCCCTCCTTTATTGACTCAGGAACCTTATGTGATCTTTTTGTTCGATGACTCAAAAAATTCTAGAAAAAGAAGCAAGGTGTGTCAACCCCATGCTTGTTGATATAGTCAAAATTCTTCTTTACACTAATCATATTTTTCTAATGGTGACGAGTCCCTATAATCTTGATAAGAAACTATAATTTCTCAAGGATATTTGCTCTAGTGTGAGTTTCATTGTTAACACTAAAAAAATGAAGGTTATGATAATTAAATCTAAAAACATCACTTATGCCAAACTGATGTATAACAACTTGTAGGAAGTAACTTCATACAAATCTTGAAAACAATTTTCATCAAAATATTAACTAGAATTATAGTATTGAGGAAATGATAAATGGGAGACAACAAACTTATTATGGACTTGAAAATAATGGTAAATCAATAGAACTTTGGATATGGGATAAGAAAAAACCCCTCTTAAATATTCTCGACCCTTATATGGTCATATGGTTCTAAAATTTGGGGTTGCATCATCTATAGAAAATCTTGGATAAATATTGAGGAAATTCAAAAGAATTATAACTTACAGTCTCAAAATGAAAGGTAATACACTACATCCTATCCTCAAAAGCACAACTATAGTTGGTTACCTAATGTACAAGAATAAGATAATGTGGAAAACATGAGGCTTCTTAAAATTGCTTCAAATTCCAATTAAAACCATTTGCTAGTAAAGTGGGTTTCCCATAAAGATGCCAAAGTGTGGGCCAAATAATTGAAGAATAAAAGAGGTCACTTTACAAAGCAACAATAATGCTAAAAATATTATTAGATTTAAATTTAAGAAGAAATTGAGGCATGATAACAAATGAAAAGATAAAATAAAATAAAGGAGGCTAACACATCTCACCTGTGGTGACTACAATTGCATATTTTTTTTGGAATAGGAGTTATCTTCGAAAGTAGACAATCTCGAATTCACCAACCAATTTCTAAGCGGTACTTGTGAAATCCCGAGCACACCATTTGTGATCTCAAGCTTGGGCTTGAGAATAAAACTATCAATCCTTGAAAGCTTCAAATGACCATCCAAGTCCCCATAATTTTCTATTTTGGGGTAAAAGAAACACCTATGGCATTGTATTTGGCCAAAGCTTTGATAGATTACAAGCACATCCAATCCATCAAATTAGTTAAAAGAAGACGACACAAAAGCGACATTACGCCATGATTAATCTACAAGACTTAAATAGTTCCTTACACTCTAGTTGAAGCTCCATCACATCTTTGCGTCGTTCGAGTTGAAACTCCATCACATTTTTGCGTTGTTCATCGTTACTAAATATTTCCGCTATCTCTTTTACAATATCATAATAAAAGAATAAAAAATATAAAATTTTGTATAATAAATATTACAAAAATGATTATAAATTGACTTTAATATATATATATATATATATATATATATATATATATATATATATATATATATATATATATATAAACTTATTTTTTAAGACTCAATAAAACTTAGTTTTATAATAAATTAACTTAGAAACCAATGAAAAATCAAAATATCTCAAGCTTTAGAGATTAGATTTTTTACTATTTTTTTTGTATGATGAGATTTAAAAAATCTCATCCCACTTCTCAACAAATTCCATGTGCAATACCACCTGTCAAAAATACTTAAATATTAAATTTTGTATAATAAATATTAAATTTTTTTATTATAAATTGATTTTAAAACATTTAAATATTAAAAAATTATAAATTATTATTCTAATATCAAAAATTAAATATTTTTCAATCCTCCAAATAAATAAAAATTTCAAATTCAATTTAGAGATTAGAATCAATTTTAAATTGATTTTAAATTTTAGAATCAATCTTAAATTTTAGAGATTAGAATCAATTTTAGAGATTGGAATCACTTTAGATTAAAATCATGGGCTCCAGCTAATTTCATAAGTGTCAACTTTTTTAAAATTTAATTCCATACCACATGCCAATTTTTATTAAATTTAATTTCAAAAAAATAGTGCTAACCCTACGAGTCACATTATCTCGCACACTCGACCCTTTGCGACACTTCAAGAAGAATCATTTCGAAGAATGTGAGTCGGTTCCGAAAAATAAAATGCAGTACCGATTCGGTTCCAATGGAGGAATTTTACAATGATTCGGCATGTGTTAACCTTTAACCGAATAATATATTTGCATTCATTTCATTAGAAAGTAATACACAAATAATATATGAGTGTTTCAAGAAATTTACAAATAATACACTAATATAACATATTCTTAATATATTTGCATTCATTTAATTAGAAAGTAATACACAAATAATATATGAGTGTTTCAAGAAATTTACAAATAATACACTAATATAACATATCTATATTTTTTTGAGTATTTTTGTAAAATACTAGAGATCCAATTTAATATTAACAAAACATATCTATATTTTTTTGAGTATTTTTGTAAAATACTAGAGAGCCAATTTAATATTAACATAATGATTTTCTCTAATAAAAAGAAGCAGCTGACTAGTAACATTCTTGAAGAATTAAATGAGTACAAATATATCAAAATAGATTTCAACAACAAACAGGTAACATTCTTGAAGAACAACAAACAGATAACATTCTTGAAAACATTCTTGAAGAAGTAAATAAGTAAATGAGTACAAATATATAGGAATCGATTTCAACAACAAACTATTTTTAACCTCTTAAATATTAAAATTTCATTTCACTTCATAAATCCTACCCACGCTATTGTAATCTGCGCTTTGTTAAAAGACAGTGAAGATATCCCTTTATTTAACCTTCCATTTATTTCCTAATTGTAATCGGTTAAATAAAGATGAATAAATACATACAAAATACCGTCTCATCCACAAGAATAATCTCGACAAACTCCAAACCATAATGTTGTCGTTTAGATATAATAATGGCCGCCTCCCTATGATTATAAAAAAATGGACCAAAGAGCAACCGCAAGAGATCTCAGTAAAATCGAGAGGCCAAGAAGGGGATGAATGCAGCCACGAGAGCGGCGATCAAAGAGGGAACGACCCCCATTGAAGCAGAGCCTGTCTCTATTGAAGGACTCGGAGATAGTGCAGACACATCTGCAGCTATTGCTGCTCCCGATCCTACCATTATCATCACAACGGCAAAGAGAGCTACATATGCATAGTTACTGGTGCCTGCCATTCTTGCTCCCCCCACGCAACACGCCTGTTACCTCTAATTGATGCGGAAAAGCCGAAATCTAAAGCACAGTCCCTGCGAGTAAATCGAAATCTCAAACAGACCAACCCAAATGCGAAGCGGCAATCTTCTCTCTTTGAGATTCGAACACTCAACCAGGAGGGACTGAGATGCAAAATCACAGAATTTGCACAAGGCAAGGCTGGCGAGTCCCGTGTATTTATATAAATCGTCTGCGCCTAATTTCTTTTAATAATATAATTTTTTCGGAACGCGTGATTTGTGGGTTGGCCACACGTAGGGAGACAGCATTGCACTAGGTGGATGTGAACGAGATACGCGCTTCGTTTTGGCCATCTTTCGGTACTTTTGGTTGACCCATTACACTCCACCTGGCAACCAATAATTTGGTAACGGATTTGGTAAAAAGTTAGGGCACGGCACGTAGCGTATTGTCCATTCACATAAGGCGATGTGTCAATACTTTTTTAACACAAGTAGATCGGTCCATGCTTCCATCGCTCTCCTTTTGCAAAATTATGCGTTCATCACTTAGAAAATTTCAAACCCGTTCCTTCAATGGAAATCTCCTTTGAATATTTGGGATTGATCCTATTCTAACTTCAAAGTGAGTTAAATAGAATATTCTTGTATTTTATTTAATTTGAATAATAGAAATTATGAGAGAGCAAAAACTTACAGGGATAACACACAATAATAATTTCCTATTATCATAATCAAATGAATATATTACAATTTTTATAGTGCTGCTGAGATCCAACTAATTCCACTCTTGGAGGGAGAAGTTGAGAGAATATCTCAACATCCTCCAACACACCAAACCAATCCCTAATCTATAGTATGAATATTAAATGAGGCATTATCTCAAACACCCCCCCCTTAATGCCTACATTAGAGAAATGGAGAACACACTAATTTAATACAAACATTTGTCTGCCCTGGTCTTCATTAACATTTGTACCCACTCTGAGATCTCATAGACAACGCTCTTTTCTCCACCATTTTCGAGCTACCATTCAACCCATTTAAAATACATTTGTTTTTTACCAGCAATATTGAATTTGTAAGATCAAAGATTCTAGACACCCCCGAAGAAGAGTTTCGACACTGAACTATCCTATGGAAATATTTCCATCTGTGAAATAACCCCGAAGAATAAATTTCAACAGTCTATAGGAAACTATTCTGGATACAGAATATGATCAGTGATTAATCCTACAAAGTGACCTTTACACACACGGATCTCATTGTATAACCTGTAACCAATGCTCTTGAAGCCCCGAGAAACGACAAGATCCATCAGCATGTAACAACTTCACACAATCAAATTAGCCAATTGTTCTCTCGGCACCGAAGAACGTCGAGAACAACTAATTTAAATTATGCTAAATTGTTCATAGTTGGTTCTGCACTATACAACTCTCACTAATAAACCCACAAATCCAACGTAAATCAAACCAATAGCATACATAACCAGCAATTTCAGCGATTTCGATTAATGAAGACATTCGATCCTCAATGCCTCAGCTCAATAAGTGGCAGATAGACACAGAAACAAGGACTGTGTATACAAATAAAATAAAAAACAACTCTTGAATTTCAAGAAGGTCCTCTTTTTATATGCAGAAATAGCAACGCCGAAGTCATTAGCCATTCCAGCGGCATACAAACAAGCTATGCTCCGAGGTTTGGAAGGGAACGCAGAGATCCCTTGATTTTGTTCAACAGTTTTGACAGAATTTCTACGAAATTCTTTAGGCCTCCTGAATTATTAAGAAATATATATTCAGGACCATTAATGGTCTGAAAATTCTATTCAGATTCCAGCACATCCCAAGTCATATCCATGTCCAAAGAAGGCATTCTGTTTAGAGGATTCATGCCATCCATAGCAGCCCACATTGTAGCCTGAGCCGAAGCCGAAGCTAAGATCGATGGCATATTGCAGACTGCATCTGTCATAGATTTACAAAGCGGCGCAGAATCATAATTCTGTGTTGTTAACACTGAACTGTTATCGCCCCCACTGAATTCAAGACATTCTGATTTCACCTCAAGGAATGATTTTTCCTTGCAAGGTGCCACTGTGCTGATCTTTATGGGATGGCTTAATGGATGTAGATAAACGTTCATAGATTGCTTGCAGTTTGGCATCGACTGCAGATTGCAAAACAGATAAATGTCCAGATTGATTGCTAATGGTTGTAATTGAATGCAGATTGGAAACTGAGGATATTAGAAGTTATGAGAATACAACATAATGGGCACGTTAGAGAACCTAGTTTGTGCACAACGTTCTCTCTTCAATTTGATGCTCAGTATTTAACACATCATTTACATAAATCTCCCAAGAGAACCGGCCTCTTATCCCTCTGTCTCTCTGCCTCAGTCACAACTACAATAAAACCACACAGTTCCACCCTCGTCGAAACTCCAACGCTAAGAGAAGACGGAAAAAGATAAACCAAAGCCGTTGCTTGGGAAATCGAAATCAAATAACAGCTATATAAAACACATAACACATTTCACTCAAAAGCTTATGTACAGAGAATTGATGGTCTAGAAACTCAAATTTTCCTGGCCTTCCCGTGAGGGAATCAAGCCAGAACTGGCTCTGATACCATAATAGAAATTATGAGAGAGCAGAAACTCACAGGAATAAGACACAATAATAATTTTCTATTATCATAATCAAATGAATATATTACAATTTTTATAGTGCTGCTGAGATCCAACTAATTCCACTTTTGGAGGGAGAAGTTGAGAGAATATCTCAACATCCTCCAACACACCAAACTAATCCCTAACCTATAGTATGAATATTAAATGAGGCATTATCTCAAACATTGAATAGTGAGAACATTCATAGAAAAACTCAAGTTCCTTAGTTAAATAGAAAATTTCTATTGTAAATTTTCAAAAAAAATATTATAGTATTTTTTTTTATTTTTTTTTTTGAAAAACTCAAGTTCATTACTTAAATAGAAAATTTTAAATTACAGATTTTCGTAAAACATTTTAGTATTTTATTTAATTTGAATACTCGGAACATTCATAATTTGAAAATTCGGAATATCTATAGAAAAACTCAAGTTCTTTAGTTAAATAGAAAATTTCAATTTACAGAACATTTTAGTATTTTATTTAATTTGAATACTCGGAACATTTATAGAAAAACTCAAATTCCTTACTTAAATAAAAAATTTCAAATTGCAGATTCTCAAAGAACATTCTAATATTTTATTTAATTTGAATACTCAAAACATTCATAGAAAAACTCTAGTTCCTTAGTTAATTAAAAAATTTCAAAATGTAGATTCTCAGTTAACATTTTAATATTTAATTTAATTTGAATACTAGTAACATTAAAAAAAACCTTAGTGAAATAGAAAATTTCAAATTGCATATTCTTAAAAAATGTTCTAATATTTTATTTAATTTGAATACTCAGAAACTTCATAAAAAAACTCAAGTTTTCTAATTAAATAGAAGATTCTAAAAAAATATTCTAATGAATATTTTATTTAATTTAAATACTTATAACATTTATAAAAAAACTCAAGTTCTAATATTTTATTTAATTCAAATACTAAGAGCTTTCATAGAAAAACTCAAATTCCTGGATTTTAATTCTAGAAAAATCTTGAATCTCGCCTCATAAAAGTATGGTAGAGTACCTCACAATTAAGTTCCTACCAAATACCTCAATCTTGAAAATAAGTATGGTAGAGTAACTCACAATTAAGTTCCTAGCAAATAGCTCAATCTTGAAATCATTTTCGCTTCTCATAAGCGCATATAAAATTAAAATTATTTATAAATAATATTTTTTATTAAATTTTAAAATGTGTTATATTACTTTGAAAGTTACGCCAATGTTATTTTTAATTAAATTTGTTGATTTAATTTGTATTGCGTATATATAATTAAATGTATTTATAAATAATAATTTTTATTAAATTTTAAAATATGTGTTTGTTATATTACTTTGAAAGTTATGCTAATGTTAATTTTAATTAAATGTGTTAATTTAATTTGTATTTAATAATTAAGTTATTATATTAATTAAATTAATTATGTTTTTCTAATTTATTATGAAAAAAATGTTGTATTGTTCTCGTATGTGATTCAATAAATATTTTGACTCGATCAAATTACATAAAAATAAAAATATAATAAAAATAATAAAAACTTTCCACTTTAGTTATTGGTATGAGAGACATGTTGTAATTTTTAAAAATTTTACTTAAAACAAAATGAGATTATTTCATTAAAATAAATTAGTCAATATATCATTATGTAAACATTTTGACTCACGATTTTCATAATCCATGGTTTTTTCTCATGGTATTCTTCTGTAATATAATCTATTTGAAGGCATAAAATTCCAATGAATTTTCCATACATAAAAATAACCAATTGTCAAATTGTGTACCAAATTTGAATCTTTGTGTGAGAGCTATATATAGACACAGAAAATTCAATGAGTGATTCAAGGAAGACGACTTTAAGTTGTAAATCTCACATGTGGCTATTCTTGGTAAAAGTAAGTCCTCCCCTACAAAACACCATAGACAGTTTTTAAAAATATTGGGAATTTTTTTATTATTTCTCTTTGTTTTTATTTTTAATTATAATTTTTTAATATAAAATAAAAAAATAAAAATAAAAAGAGTTATTTTTTTGGAATTTATGTATAACATGAAGGGATCATATTAGACATGACATGGTCCTAGATATCTAACTAACTGATGCTCTATATTTTAATCCTTAAATGTTTTGAAATGTCAGTTGAGAAAGGTTGTTACATTTTTGTCAGAGAATAGTCTCTAGTGTGAAAATTGTGTCAAAGATTTGCCAAAGTGTGTTGCAATATGTCTAAGCCATTAATACATTGGAATATCTTTAATAGATGGTCATTAACCAAGATCAGTAAGAAGGATAATGGAAAGGCCACCAAATAGGGTGCATTTGTGGTGAAGAAATGTTTCACGAAAGCTGCTAATGATTTACCTTATAGAGATCTCATCTCCTTTATAGAAAATCGAAGGGTTGTAAGTATTTTTTATGCTTTTATGTTGAAATTATATGTTGAAAGTTGTGCTCTTCTAGTCACTATATGTGATGGATTGTCCTCAAAAATTAATCTCGAGCTCTAGCTTAGAGGGGGAAAAGGGGGTTTCCACTCTCTTCAAAGGGGTGCTTTCACAGGTTGGATAAAATAATACCAACAACCTCAATCGTCACCACAACATGAGTGGATGCAGAATTCACCACGTGATTGCTAAGAATAAATTAGAGGATTAGAAGGTAGAGGCGTAAGAGAGATACCCAATCAAATCCTCGAGATATTTATCACAGTAAATGGAGATTAGAAAATCCCTCTTCAAGGTGCTTGGAATGTAGGGCTCTGCATGTGTCGCCTCTACCAAGAAGGCCATCAAGCATCTAGAGACATAAAGGATTATGTCATCAATGTCATTAAGGTTCTTAGGTTACGTGAGTTTTCTGTTTTCAAAACCCTAACCATTATAAATCATGTGGGTATTGAATATCGTTTTTCACAAGTCATGATCTTATGTGGAAAGGATTAATAATTTTAGAGGGCGATAGTTTACTTCCAAAAAGGGGTTTGTGGAAATCATACCTGCCTCCACATATGGTAAAATATATGCAATCTCTTTTGTTGCAAGGTTATTCCTACATCCACGGTTAGGTTATTGCCCCATATAGGAAAACATTTCTATATTTGTAAAACCATTTTCAGGGGGTTACGCAGGTCAAAGCCACAGTTCTTGTCTCCTCACTTATATCCAGGATTCAACTAGGGATGGGATTCCTTATGAAAATATTCAACTCCTACATCGAGGTAGGTGACTCCAAGATTTGAAATCTCTTTCATGTACGACATAGCCAAGGATGCCTCAATTTATCTACTATAAAGATTAAGAGGTGAGGAAAAAGTTTCATTTGTGTCCTCCTACTCTTAACCCAAATCCTTTAAGGATGTTCTTAAGCTAGATCTTTCTCCTCTAAAACCTAAAAATATCTCAATACATGCATTCATTGTGGAAAAGGTAGAAAAAACCCCATCTCTTGAAGTGTATAACATTATCTCCAACTTCTTGGATTAACATTATGAATGATGGACAATCATATATCTTTTTAATGGATTTTGGCCATTAGCATATGCTCTATAGGAATGGTGCACCAAAATTGGTTTGAAAATTCAATGTTGCATTTTTTCTCAAAAGGGTCCTTTATTGTGCTTTTTAGAATAAAGAGAAAAAACAAAAGGTTTTCAATTAGGGACCTTGGTTTTGGGGTCATTTTGGACTCTTTTTTCAACCATGGTTCCCTAATTTTGATCCTCTTTCCATGAAGGATCTAACAACTCCATCTTGCGTAAGGTTTCCTAACCTTCCCATTCATTTGACACATCCATATATCTTAGTTGAGATGTGAAACTTATTAGGTCACTTCATCAAAATAGAAGCTGTAAGGATTGTGAAAGGAAGTGACATTTGTTCACATATGTGTCCAAGTGGACCTTAGTAAAGGGTTTCCTTATAACATCGTTCTCAATTGGAGGGGTAGGGTTTATATGCAACCATTAGAATATGAAAATGTTTCCTTC
Source organism: Pinus albicaulis (assembly GCA_034641835.2). NCBI lineage: Eukaryota > Viridiplantae > Streptophyta > Pinopsida > Pinales > Pinaceae > Pinus > Pinus albicaulis. Next base: position 65,868,957 of record CM076569.1, on the reverse strand, counting down.
TGATGCAGGATTTGTCAACAACCCTACCATCTTCAGAATGTTTTTTTTTTCACAAGGGGGCCTTTCGACACCCAGATGTTAAGAAAAAGCGTTGTGGATGGAAAATATCCAAAGCATACAAAAGGATACAAGACTACTTTGAATCCTAAGTAGGAAAACACACAACAATAGAAAGACACCTACATCCAATTCAAATCCTCTAGTTTGAGCTCATCAATAGGTAGAGACATCATCTCCCTCAACAGAGGAAGGACATCCTTCGACAAAAAATGTAATAGAATCGACCATTATTTTTTCTGCGTCACTAAGTGGACACAAGCACACCCACGAATCAAATCACTTAGATAGTGACAAGGAAACAACAAATATTTGCCAATAGAGTTGTCTCAAAGAAATGTTGTCATTGTCCCATACACACCTATTCAGGATGGATTGACGTTGGCAAGGGAAAAAAATATCCATGATTAATATTGGGATGTAAAACTAAGAAGGTAGTAAATGTATTGTCATGCATTGGGATTTTTTGTGGTGGTCAAAAGGTTGTAAATTTCTATTGAGGTAATAGAGAGAGAGAGAGAGAGAGAAAGAGAGCTATCACATAGTTAAAATGAAAAAAAATCCCAAAATTATCTAAATTATAACTTTATTTTAAATCATTATTATTAATTATGAAAAAAATTGATATATATGTTAAACATATATACATTTGAAAAAACATGGAACAACATTCTTTTCCATGCATATTTATCCTCACTTTATTATAGAGGTTCTGAATCTATAAATAAGTTTTCTTAGAATACCATTGGCCAATACACGTGGCTTATTAATCACTCATTTTATATGACACTTGTTTACATGACATTTTTTTAATTAATCGTTTAAATTTTAAAAACAAAAAAAAAAAAACAAACAAAAAAAAACAAAAAATACATAAATATTTTGGAGATAAATATAAACTTTTGATTTGTATATACTACTAAGAATATTCTAGAATATTCTATGGAGTTAATTCCTACCATTTACATAATAATTATTAATAATTAAATTAAAATTTTGAAATCTTTTTTTCAAAATAAACATACCTATAAACATAAAAACTTAAAAATCTCTTTTTCATTGTTTAACTACTCACCAGAAAAGCATGATTGCATTCACTCGATGAGAAATTATAGTACACCAATAATAGCATGTTCTTCAAATGTGGAAGCCCGTAATGTTGAGCATCATGTGTTTATTGGTTGTAATGGGGATCTCTTTGTTAGTTGACTAGTTTAAATTTGATGGCCACCCAAGTCTGCTGTGAATTTAGGGGAAGGGAAGGGACTTCTTTGGGTTCTGTTTGACTCTGTTTTCCCTTTTTGTGAGGTGAGGATTAAGTTGATCTCTGACTTCCCCTGAGAAGAGTGTATGAGCGTAAGATGGCTTTTAATGCTTGTAACGTTGTTAGTGAAAAGGTGAAAAGGAAAAGAAATTGAGGGTTGGGTGTGTAGAGCCTGTATCTCTATGAAAATTGGGATTTAGATAAACATTTTGGTGGAAAATGCACTGCAGTTACAAAATATGAAATGGAGGAGCGAAAGAGAGTAATTAGAGTCAAAATCCAAAGCTCACTGATACCAATATTTTAAATGAAATAACAGGTTTTGTAACATACTCTCTCATAGGTGACAAACTAGGTTCTTCAAGATTGCCTAAAATTAAAGTTACTGGATGGTCAAAATACTAATCGTTCAAGCCTTTGAAAAGAATAATGAAGAACATGAAGTAAATTTGAGGCCATGTGCAAAGCATATTTTGGAATTTAACTTTCAGTCACTTAAGTGACAGAGGTTGCAGGTAATCTGAAGTCAGAGATGAAACTCAATACAATTCAATTATTTTGGATGAAGAACCACTACCATCAATATCAATGTAAAAAGAAAAGGACCAAAAAATGTATACAATATATACAAATTTTCTACGAGGCGGGCATGTCCCATGCTCGTGATGCTTTGGCTAGCTAAACAACTCTATTTGATAGATATAAATTCTGTGTGTGTCACTAGTATGGTAGTGATCTGCTGGTTAATGACGACAATTGCTGACACCCTTAGGGGTATTTTTTCTTTGCAATAGGAGGAATGTGGTACCCATATGTGTAAACTTGGTATGGCATATAAATGTGCATTGTATGTATATGTGTATGGTTGGGACCTTCCCATGTAAGCATTGTTGAAAGAGACACTTATAAAGGCCGAGTCTTCGATGAATTTGATCAAAGTGCAATGGTTGTAAGGTGCGATACCATCTTGACATGAAAACTTGTGTTGTAGTCGAATGTCAAGAGGATCGATGACATCTATGGGCAATGATGTCTCCCACCATGCCACCCAAGGATGTCCCTTTTGTGGAGAGGGGTGATCCAAGGTATCGCTTCCTTTTTGGAAAATAGGTGTTGATGTCGACAAAAAGGAAGCCTCAACCGAACGAGAGAGTCACTGATACAGGGGATCAGGATCCTGAATGTGATAGGTTTACCATAGGCATTATGGCGAGGGGTGTGTAAAAACTAATGATGGGGATTCAGTGGCCCAAGGTCGAAGTATAAAAAGCAGCTTGGCGACAGTCATAACTATTTCTGATGGGGAAATATCTGGAGTTAGTAGGACATCCAGGGTGGGTATATATTGGTTATAAATGTCATGGTGGATTATGCGTGAGGGTGTGGTGCTCTGACCAAGGGTGACCAGGGAATGCTGCCATGGGAAAAAAAATGAAAGGGTGGGTGGGGGACATAGTGCATCGTTTCCGGTCTTTGTACACTTACTAAAAGGATAAAATAATGGGGTTTGGTTTGTAAAAAACATAGAGACGGGTACCCCAAAACATAAAAGTGTTCGCTTAATGATGATGTCAGGAAGGTGTTTTTGCTGAGGGTGGGGGCCCCATTGGTTGGTCTCATGTATAGGGTTGATGAAGTGGATGGAAAAATGTTGCATATGGGCTATGTTGATGAAGGTATGGTAGGCCAAATGCAAGGCGTGGTAGTGCGCTTTCAATATGCTTGCAAAACCTGGTCGTCTGGGAAAGGCTTTTATTTTGATATGGTAAAATGTGACCTAATGCATGGCAAGTGAATGGGCATGAGGTTCTTCCCGGGCTAAAGTGATATGGCCATGGCATCACTATTTTTTTTGATATATGGTCTAATTTGGGTGACGGGTGCCATGGAGGGGAGGCTCTACCGACCAACGAGGATTTTCATCATGTGAAAAATTGGGGTGATGATAAACATGGTTGGGTGCTTGGAACCTATGGTTAATTTATGATGGAGAAAGTATGTTAGGATATGCAGTGCTTTTCTGGGACTCTATCATGCTGAGGGTAGAATGATATCTGCTCTGGAACTTTTAGGGGATGGAGCTATGGATGGTTTACACACTACCTGCAAAAACAAATACCCCAAGTGAAAGCATCTTCTTTATTCAAATATTATTGAAAGAAATGTGCTTTAAAAAAGAAGATAAGAGAGGGCATACTCATTGGCATTGAAATTTTATTTTTTTGGGGGTGCAAATGTGTGGCACCGCCCTCGAGTGTTATGAACTGATGATCACAATGTTGCTTTCGGTCCTGTAACTGGGCCTTCTAAGCTCTCGTTATGGTCCTCCAAAGTTTCTGAAAAGGGTGACACATATGTGAATATGACTCAATTCATTTCATTTGTGTCTGTTGAGAATTCAAGGTTTTGAGAGGTCAGAGGATTCTACGGAGCAGTTCTTTCCGTTGCAGTCAGCCTGAGTACCCGGGACTAGCGAATTTTTAGCCAAGTAAGCTCCATGACATCCTGCATTTTAATTTATTCAGTGTGTCGGTGCCAGGGTCTATACAAGATGGGTTTGTACGGATCTTAGGCTATTTTTTCCTTGACTTCGCAGGCGATTAAGGTACAGGCGCGCAACGTGCGCACAAAAGTAAGGTTTTGTGCGCATTTAGCATGCCTTTCCTAGATTTGACGCACCTTTTCCATGTCTGTGAGAAGGACAGATGCACTCTCCTCGCGTCTGTCTGAGGAATAGGTGCACGGAGGGACGAAGCTATTTCTTGCAAATGTTTTGGAAAATTTTGTCTATTTTTTAGTGTTTTTAGTGTGGCTGATGTGTTCCTGTTTTGATGACAGGATGTTGTGCAGGGAGAGGGACTGGCCCGATCTTCGTCCCGCCTTGGCTGCTAATGGTCGCATGTACCAATAGTTGGTGCACTGGGGTATTCTCAAATTCATGGAGAATGACCTACTACGATCACAAGATCATCTTCTGCGCTACCTGATCTAATGTTGGAATAGGCGGCGCAAGGTGATGGTGCTACGGGGGTGTGACCTTGTTATCCATCCTGAGACAGATATCTATTTTTTGACCGGGCTGCTGCCTCAGGGTGAGGCGCTTCGCTATCCACTTCCTTCTCGGAGAGTGGATCTTGAGAGTTTTTCAGTAGGCCATTGTAGCGACTGCTACTGTGACAGATCTAGTAGAGAAATGTGCTCCGGTGACCATTGTGCGATTGGCAAGGTCATCTACTCCTCATCGGGCATCGGGACCGCAGATTGGTGTCTTGCGCCGGCTGAGGGCCAGACACTTTTTCGACTTTGCCCGTTTTTTTACGATGGGATGCTGGCGCAAATTTCCAAGGTACAGGATGGATCAAAGTTGTTTACTTATGCTAGCATCCTATGCAACATCATGTATGAGTGAGTGGTGCTACAAAGACCTACGGTGGTGGTGCCAGCTGGGAGGCCACAGAAGCCTCGTATGAGGAGATGGACCCCTATGATGCCTTGCGGAGGCGGAGGCGGGGTGGTGTGTTATTGGAATGCCACCACAGAGGCTTGGTTTGAGGCCAATCCTTAGATGGTCCTGCCATACCCTTATGCAAGGATGGAATTCCGAGGAGATCCAGACATGGGCCTGCTTGGTGGATATGTTTGGGGGACAATAGGTATGTTTCTATGTTTTCTGCATTTACTTGAGTATTTATGTTTTATATGTGTATTATGATGACACTGACATAGTCTTGGTTAATCTTGCAGATGTTAGTGAGATTGGACATCCTATGGCTTAGTTGGTGGGACACTGTTACACAGTATTTTGTCACCATCCCTTAAATCCCCATCCCGCACATTGCAGGAGCATTTACGTGACTTCTGTGTGTTGTCATACCTTGCAAAAAGTTTCATTGAATCCCGTAGCATGAGAAGAACATTTTCTTTGTTGACTATTCCTGGAGAAGACTCTAAAAAACATATGATTTTGGGTCGGCGCTCGTAGGCAGTTAGCCTCACACCCATACAAAAATTAGCACTGGGCCTCGCTCCCATTGGCACTCTGTCTCAGTGGACTGCCCACGTTGAACTATTTTTGGAAAGTTTTTTAAAATAGAAGCGAAGTTTCCATTTCTAACCACTTCGTGAGAAGAGTCAACATGGTTTGTTCGACTGAATAACATAGAAGACCTTCCTTTGGCTTCTTGTTTCCTACTTTTGAGCAACTCCCCAAAGGATAAGGTCTCCCTTCCACCATATGAGGGATCCCAAAATCACCTCCTCCTCTCCTATAAATACATCTCTCTCACATAGATGCAGCTAGATGAAATGGTTGAATAACTGACATTTCTTACTATAGCTCAATAGCTGGTGTGAGATAGAGCAGAGAGAGACCCATTGTCAAGAGATAGTCTAGGCTTATTGCCTCGCCAACTCTAATTCCTCGACGAATGCTTGAGACGCGTTTGACTGGACCCACTGAAGGAGGCTGCGATGTCAAGGCTTATTTGGTTGTAAACTCATTCTCTCTCCTTATTAATACATGAGTGATGTTTTCGTTCCCATTTTGTGTTTGATATGATTAATCTTGTGCAATACGTTTAATTCTCCTTGACCAATTAGATAGTTATGAATGCAAGTATGTTTTCGTATCCAACTATTACTCTTTGATCCTTCTGCAGGCACCTAAGTATTATCGTTGAAGGACTGTGACATGTCAAGACGAAGATCAGGAAACTGTTGCCAGAGTTATGACAACTGCGTTGGAACAAAGGTAGGGCATCTATCCCAACTCAATTTCTTTCATAAACTAGAAATCCAAGGATCAACATGTCCTCTTACTGCTAGACCCACCCTAGGGATAGAGGGATTGCCTCTGTCCATATAGGGGATTTACCTGCACAACAATTTGGCGACTCCACTGGGGATCAGTGTGTTTTGTCGTCTCTCATTGTTCATCTAGTGTTTATCTTGTCGAGACAACTTTGGTAATTTCATCGTTTTTCTGCTTTGATTAGTTTGTTTGACTATTTTCAGCCATCCTGTTCAGTCCCAGAGTGTTAGATCTGACCTCTGCTCAGTGGTTTTTATTTTTTCCCATGGTTTTCTAACTCGGTGTTGTTTCTTTTTGAACAATCATGCCGATTAGCGCATGTTGCTTTTTTCATAGGCGCGCCAACCCCGGTTTAGCACAGATATAGCTAAACAGTCACGTTGAATCCTGTAGGATTGGGTTTTAACCTCTTTTTTGAGTTTTGACAGTACTTCATGCCTCTGGATTGGATTTTGATATTGCAATTGGTCCACTGAGACTATTTTCACTCTCTTGTCTTGTCCTTCTCAGCTGTTTGTCTATCATCTTATCAGTGGAGTTTGTCACCCCATGGTTTCTAGGTGCCTTGTGTCTCTTGTTCAGTTCTCGCTTCGCCAAGCCTTCTGAGTTGAGTCCGAGTCAGTTTGGTCTGCATTGTTTCAGTTTGTTGACTAGTTGTTTTTAGCTATTCTTTTGGTTCTTCGTGTCTTTGGTTTGTTGGATGATTGTCTTGCATCTCATTTAGCTCTCCATTCATCACCTTGAGCATATATTAAATTTCTCGTTGAATCAGTTCGAAAGCCCTGTTTTCTTGAAAGAGTGTGTCTCTGTTTTTAGTGTGTTTGATGTTTGTATTGGATTGATCTCTTTGTTTTAGATCATTTTCATTCAAATTGCTCAAGACTAGTGTTCATTTTTCTTTTTAGTGTAACAATTCATTTTTCTTCTCATTCATCTAAAAAGACAAAATTTGCATTCTTTCTCTTAGCTTGAAAATGGAAAATGTTCTTTTGCATTAGTAGCATTTAGTGAACAAGGAAAGAGGTTTTTGTTTTCTACTTTGGTGATGCAGGAGCATCATGCTTAATTGTCATTTTGTATTTGGGTGATTTAGGGGGTGATGTTTTTTTAATTATTTTATAAATTATGCACATTTTAAATAAATTGAGAGGAAAATCTGAGTGTGAGGTTTATTGTAAATATTCTCTTAATAAATTGAGGATATGAGTGGAGTTGGGTTGGATAGATATTTTAGGGATTATGAACTCCTTAAATGGAACTTAGTTGAGTCTAAGGAGGGATAAATATATTTTAGGATTTGGTTGACTTATTTGTGGAGGAAATCATGGATTCAAATTAATCCACAATTATGTATAAATATGAGCTTTGTATGAGGATGGAAGATATATAGATATATAAAATGGAATAGGACAGAGGAAAAAATGTAGAGAAGGATAGTATTCCAGTGTGAAGAATGGTGAGGGCCAAGAAGGCAACAATTGTAATATTCGGCCAAAATGGTTTGAATCTGAAATTTCTTGTTGTTATTATATACCAGTATTTTGTTTGTGTTTGGCTCTCTCTTCATATATAGCTGTATTGAATCTAAGTGGTTTTTATGAAGATTTTGATGAGGATTTTTTTGTAAGAGGAACACACACTCTATTGTGTGCAAGTATCTAATTTGGGCATAAGATCTGCATCATTTGGTATCAGAGCCCAAAGATCTAATTAATCTGTGCAGCGGTGGATGAGATATGAGTGCGTTGTGCATAAACTGTGTGTGAGCCTACAACGATGTGGATCTGCATGTAAATGCAGAGGAGGAGCCATGAGTAAGACAAGTTTCTGTTGTTTATTTGACTCTACGATAATTTATATGCAGTAGATGAGTGCATTAATTTGCAGGAACAAGTGTGCGATGGGAGCCAAATCCGATTGGTAAAATCGATTCCAAAAAACCGCAGAAAGTGTAGTTTATAAAATGGCAAGAGGATCATATAGTTTTGAACGTGAAGGCAAACGTTAGGATGGTAGAAAGCGCAGAATGGAAAAAGAAAATAGTGTAGGCAAACGTGGGTGTCCAATGCTGAGATTGGTGCAACATGGAGTGAAAATTGAATCTTGCAAACTCGATGGTGAATGTTGAGAACTGTGTCTACTTGAAATTGTAAACAGTGATGTGAACGCGTATTGCTAGAGTCTATTTAACGTGACAACAAAGTGGAAGAGCACAACCAATTGCGTAGGCTTGAACTTGTAATAACTTCCAACCTGTGTCGACATTGTGAGGAGCTCACTGCTTGTTGTGTATGCTTTAGAATTCACACTGTACATTTTGTATTGATATTTTTAGTGGTTCAAATTGTGCATTGAAAGAGAGATAACTGGTGTATAAATTCTTTATGAAAAAATATGAAGTGTATAAACTCTATCCATTTGCACGTTTTGGTACTTTGTGGAGAATTCAATTTGTTACTGCATAGAATATTTGTGCCTTTGTTCATCCACTACGTAAAACAACATCACGATTGCATAAAAGTCATCCCATGTTGAGTGAATAGTGATTGCTCCAAAGCATGGACAATCGTATGTAAAGGGGGATGGTAGGTGCACAAGTTGGAAATGCGTGAAGATCTGTGGTGGTTTTTTTGAGTTGCAGAGAACCATGCCATATCAATCAGTGGAAACCACTGGAAGCATCATTTTGTGCGAGAAGATAATAGATACATTGTTGAAATAATTCCACTGTTAGTAAAGGAAAAACCATGAGACCACCCTGGTTATCACAAATCCTCTGCAAATTATAATGAGGGTCTTACTATGAATGCCAAGCAAAAATGGGCCAAATTCTGCCAGGAATACAAGAGAGAGGGGTTAGATCATTTCACCCACAAGGAGACTCCAAGGTAAGTGCTCATTGAATGAATCAATCTTCATTGATTAAAGGTATTTTTAAAAATTTGGAGGATTCAATTCCCCTTGCCATACTCGAGAAGTAAATTTTTTGTAAATTTTATGAAAGAGTGAAATCAATCCAGAGTTTAAGGAATGGAATTGAAATCCATCTCAGAGATTGATGTGCAAATATGGTTTGAGTGTGGTTATGGCATATCGGTTTTGAGGTTGTGATAACTAAGATCTACATGGAGGAACAAGCCTGTAAAGGAGCATCTATGATTTCCATGAGTTAAAGATCGTGATTGATCATTTCTTGTAGCACATGTGAAAGTGTTCACATTGCTCTGTGCATAAGATAGTGTGGTTTTTGTATGTTGTTGCTGGATAAATATGTTGATGCCACCATGCTAAAAGAAAGTTTTGGAAAATTCCTATGAAGGAATTTTTTTTGTGCACTGAAGAGAGACGGTGTTGCATGAGAACCGTCACTACAAAGAAGGAGCTGTATGGATGTGTAGGAAAACTGTCTGCATTAAGATGGTAAGCATGTTAAGGAGGTTATGGTATATTTTTTTTGTACAATGTCGATGAAGGGCATGCAAATATTCACAGTGATAAGAACGACATAGAGAAATGAAGTCCATAGAGTTGAAATTGCAAAGAAAAGATTTATTAAATAACCTTGAAAGGAACGTAAGGTATGAAAGTTAATTTTCAAAAGGTATTTTAAATGTTGAAAATTAAATGGTTATTTTATTTTCATCATAAAATAAATCCTGGGAAAAGTGGATTGCATTTCAATTTAAAGGCTTAAGTATCATGTGAGTAAAAGCAAGTGATAATGGGAGATGATATAATTAGTGACTTATGATATTATCATAAGAATGAAGTATGAGAGAGAATTGGTAGAGTGAATAATTTACATCATGAGAAAGTATTAAGGGTGGATGTTCATTGGTATATTGTATAAATTGAATTAGAGTCAAAAGATGCACTATTGTAATTATCATGTCAAGATTTGAAGTCAAATAAGATGTTAAGGCCAAATGAAGAAATTAGGATAGCTTCAGTCAAGTTAAACCATTGAGTTATTCTACAAAAGGGTGCATTTTTCATCCAAGATGAAGAGTTGATGTCAAGTCTAGAGTCAAAGATTCTTAAATCAAGTCAAAGTTTTGAATGTAATTGCGTGCATGATCGGCGAAGCCCGACACCCAAAGAATTTGGTCATTATAACACATGAAATACTGCAGTTGTTGTTTGCAGCATAGAGGAGCAATAGAATTTCCCAGAAGATTATTCCAAGACAGAGATCCAAAAGATGCCAAGAGGTCAAGCGCAGGAATAAATCTTGTATTGTTGGATGGCAAGTAGGAAGGCTTGTTGAAAAGGGGATTTGAATGAAATCCATAAGTGAACACATGAAGTTCGCAAAGGAGGAGAAGATGACTATTGACAGTCATTTCAGAGGTTCAAAGAAAGACCACAACAGAATAAATAAGAAGGAAGATCCCAAGGAAAATGGTACATGGAAGCAGTTTACTGATGAAGAATATGAGAGGGAGAAGGCTGAGATAGCAGTTACCTTGAGTTATTGATGGAATTGTTGCAGAAAAATACGAAAGACCAGAGACATGGTTGGACCATGAGGAAGAAAGTGAAATGGCATAGACTACAAGAAAAGAGGAATAAACAGGTAAATATGCAATTAAAAGAAGAGTTGAGGAAGCTCAAGTAGATGATGAGTGTGCAATTGAGACGTGAAGAACTCAGAGGAGCTAAGTTAGAAATGGAAGTTTCCATTTGTGGACCAGAAGAGGATGAAATTCTAGATGAAGAGGATAATGATAAAGATCTCATGAACTATTAGAATAGTTCAGAACAATTTGAAGATACGTTGACAAGGGAAGAAGATGAGGCTATGAAGCCTTGTATTTTTAAATCTCATAGTTTGTGTGTGTTTGTAGGATGTGTAGAAGATGATGTACAGTCTGGTGAAACTGTCACAAAGATGAATAAAGCTCTTGAGGTGAGGTATGATGGAGAATGCCTTTCAGAGGAGGAAGGTACTAATTTTTTGCAGCAAAAAAAATTCATAGATGAATTCCTGTTTGGTGTAAGACATCCAATTGAAGCTGTTATGGAGCAGAAGCATAGTGAAAATGTCGTAGTGATATTCCAAGGAGGTAGATAAGTGAATTTTTTTAATGAAATTGATGAAAGAATTTTGCAATGTGATTATACAAAAAATGGGATAACATAGGAGGATTTCCAGAAGAAGAATGAAACTAAGAATGAAGGTTGTAATGAAATGCTGGAAATATTTCACATGGAAATAAAGTTCTTGGAAAAATGGCTCAAGGAACCTGAAGGAGAAGTGAAACTTGCAGAACCTGATAAAGATGAGATTGTAGTTGCCATGCATGATAAGGATTAAATGTCTCTAAATTTTATAGATTTAAGTGAATACTTTGGTTCTTTAAATAATAATGTGGTTATAGGTACAAGAGGCGACATTAATAAATATGATGTCGAAATCTGAGAAACTGAGTAGAAAGTATTTGAATATGAGGTGAAAGATCGGGAGCAGCAAGAAAATTATGTCCTTAGAGACATAAAGGAAACAAAAGTACTGATCCAGCAGGATAACAATGAAAGAAGTCATCAATTCAAAAGAGGATTTACTGAAATCCATAAGGTCTATCATGGGATATTAGTGCTTGCAGCATCAAAAGAGGTCGAAAGGTCTTGTATTTTTAAAAATAATAATTTGTTGATGAATGCAGGTATAGCATCGGATGAGAAATTTGTTACTATAGGGACAGTCAATGACTATAGTTATGATCAAGGAGAAGTTCTTGATTATTCTTCATTTTAGAAATTTGAGTGTTCAACGCAATTGGAGACGGAAGAATCAGACAAAGAGGAATTACTCCGAGGAATTGGTGAAAAAAATTGTTGGAGAGGCCGATGGAATCTGGTTGACAAAATGAGTGATGTTGGTGATGCTGATGTAAAACTAGTTTGAGATTCTTTCAAAGCTTGGAGACCAGAAGAATGGGTATCAACGTTTCTGCACCAGTCTATATTTCCATAAATAAGGATGATGTGGTATGGAAAACCGAGAGTTGCATTCAATAGTGTTCTGAAAATACTATTTTGGGAATTCTGTGCAGAATTACAAAATGGAGTTGATACTTTAAAAGACCAGCGGTAAAACAGAGTTTGGAATCTTGGAGGTAGCAAGTCATTGAGACTTGTGGCTATCGCATTATTACAGAAAAGTGACAGACCTCATAGACAAGAGTCTATGGAAACTTTTCTACATGGGGAGTCTGATGCAGGAGCATCCTGCTTAAGTGTCATTTTGTATTTGGGTGATTTAGGGGGTGATGTTTTTTTAATTATTTTATAAATTATGCACATTTTAAATAAATTGAGAGGAAAATCTGAGTGTGAGGTTTATTGTAAATATTCTCTTAATAAATTGAGGATATGAGTGGAGTTGGGTTGGATATATATTTTAGGGATTATGAACTCCTTAAATGGAACTTAGTTGAGTCAAAGGAGGGATAAAGATATTTTAGGATTTGGTTGAGTTATTTGTGGAGGAAATCATGGATTCAAATTAATCCACAATTATGTATAAATATGAGCTTTGTATGAGGATGGAAGATATATAGATATAGAAAATGGAATAGGACAGAGGAAAAAATGTAGAGAAGGATAGTGTGCCAGTGTGAAGAATGGTGAGGGCCAAGAAGGCAACAATTGTAATATTTGGCCAAAATGGTTTGAATTTGAAATTTCTTGTTGTTATTATATACCAGTATTTTTTTTGTGTTTGGTTCTCTCTTCATATATAGTTATATTGAATCTAAGTGGTTTTTATGAAGATTTTGATGAGGATTTTTTTGTAAAAGGAACACACACTCTATTGTGTGCAAGTATCGGATTAGGGAAGATTCTCTTGTATTCAATTTATTTCTACTTTGTTTTGAGTTACTATCCATCTCTTAGCTAGCATTCATTGAAATGGAATGATTTTCTTTTTCATGTAGTTGTGCATTAAGATTCGAGATCACATTCAGTAAGGCCTTGAAATCGCAACATTAATTCAAGATCAACTTTAAAATTAATTCAATCAACCTAAGGAATAATTGAAACATAATGCACATATTGTAGAGGTCTAGGCTAGTGATGTGTTCCAACGTCGTTAAACCTAGTAGTTGTCATTCGCCACCTGGCTTTAGATAGCACTAGCATGGACTTGTGCTCCCCGTACCGTCGCGTATATAAAGGGAGACCCTCATAGGTTGCATTATTTTATCCATAGGAAGCCAATTTTGTCACCTTATAACTGTGATACACCGAACACAGCATTCAGGGAGACTACCTGCACGTACGTTAATTCCTTGGTCATTTCTCTTTCATTTGATCACCAAGGTGTATATTGCAGTTCACAGAAACTTGGTACACCCTCTTGCTTGGATTTTCTTAGTCATCTTGGTATTTTTGTGACTCTCTAAGAGTGAAAATATCCTCGAGTACTTGTCCTTTCATGCTCGTTTCAACCTGAAAGTGAGTAGAGTCATCTTTTGTCTGTTTTTTGACTCTTAAAACATGAAACAAAAGAGTTTCCTTTCAATGTTATAAAATTAATTTCCCACGATCACATGCGTGTTAAAGATATTTTTTTGGCTTGTTTTTGAGTAGTTTCGTAGTATTTGGTCTTGAAGCCTCGAGTATGCTATCTCGTTTCCTTCCTATTTTGAGATGCAGCCACCGTGGAAGAACCACCAGTTTCTTCATCCTCTTCATTACCCCCTAGTGGTGATCCTTCTCCTAAAGTTTCTTTAGAAGCATCTCAACTCACTAGGTCTTTTGAATTCTAGCATTCTATTCTTCCGAGCATATTACCTTTCGATACCCAGTCTCCTCTTGAAGAGCCATTTGATATCAATTGGCAACCTCAAGATGCTTGTTCTGGTTTTGGAAATGAGGAAGATTTTCCTCCTCTTACTTCATAACTGTCTTTATTAGCCAATTATTTACTTGCCACTTCCCGTCGCCTTTTTGACGGTCAAGTGGCTTCATCCGACATGGATTCTTCGGGTCCCGTCACTGGTGAGGAGCTTTATGTCTCTACAGGGGATCATCAGTTCCCTCCCAAGAAATTTCCCTCTGTCTCAGGTCAACCTTCCTCACAACCAGTATCTTTTCTGCGTGGTTATCATACTTTGGGTTAGATCATTTCTAGCATTGTGTCATTGTATCAAAATTCGATATGGTCTAATACATCGATTCCCTTTGGGAGTTCAGTTGTCTCGGTATCAATGGAATTTACCTCAACTCCCATGACATCAACGATTGTTACATTTTTTCCTGTCAGGCCCACTTTCTGTGTGGCTTCATCTGAACTGGTTGTTAGTACGACTCAGTCGTCATCAACGTCTTCTACTGTTTGTAGGTCCATTTTTTTCAATCCCATGATACCTATTAGGTCTGCCGTGAGTGGATAAAAACCTACTGTTATAGGATCTCAACCCGCTAGTAGTGTGCCTATGGTTTCTACTTCCATTCCAAGCGGTTATACATTTGATGAGTATCTGTTGGCTATTCAGCAACAATATTCTACCTCTCAGGGTCCTCAGTAGTAGAATTATGCCCCTCAGTGTTCTTAGAAGTTGCAAACTTCTGGTAATCCTCCACATAATTATGACGTGTATGGTAATCCCGTATATTTGCCTCCGATTGATCCTAATCAAACCATTTACCATCCGGGACAACCCTTAGGCCCACAAGGACAACCCTTTCAGGGACAACCTTCGATCCAACAGGGGGAACCCTCTAGTCTTCAAGGACAACCTTCGGTCCAACAAGGAAAACCCTATGGTCCTTCTGGTTAACCTCAAATTCAAGAGGGAGTATCTTATGTTCCCAGGGGGAAATCTATCCACCACAGGGATAACCTTTTGTGCAACAACATCAACCTTACGTTCAACAAGGCCAAAATTTTGTACAACAAGGACAACCCTACGGTCCTACACCAAGTCAACCTAATTTTTAGGGGCAACCTGGCCCATCCCAACCATCGGGCCAACCTTTTACACAATGGAAACCTAGTGGCTCTTAGTATTCAGGCCAACCTACTCCGCGGGGACAGCCTATCCAACCTTAGTATCCGGGTGAACCTGCTCCACAGGGACAACCCGCTCAACCTCAAGGCATCACTTACATTCCTCAAGGTCAATCTCAGATGGTGTATATGTTATAGGTAAAATAACCTCCTCATCAGCTCAAAGGAGAAGATAATTATGGAAGGAATAAAGAGGCCTAAACTAAACCTACTTCTGCCAAGGTAACACGCCCCTATAACAACCAAAGTGTGTTGTAACGCACCTGGTCCATGAAAAGGTCACGTTAGTGGTTAGGAAACACTCTGTTTAGTCTAGAGGGTAGTGTTACTTGTGTTTTGAGTTTGAAATAGTAAAACCCGCGGAGAATGATTTGAAACTCCAACCTTTTCTCATAAAGAGTCAGTGTAAAATAGAAATTGTAAGGCACCAGTCCCTTATTGGGTCTTTCCAAAAACAACTAAACTCTCAAGAAAGGAAAAAGCATGGAAAATTGAGGAAACATCTTGGTTTTTCTATTTAGAATTGGTGGAAGGAGAAAGGCAATGTTTTCCCTCTCCATCTCCTATAAAATGGAGCTATAGGCTCTTGGTTCAAGGTCGAAGGTTTTTTGAATACATGTGAAGCGGAGCATTTGTTGTTGTAGTGTGAAGGCCAAAGATCAAAGAGGTTCATTGAGAAATTGTTGATCAAGACATCACCACATTTATAGAAAGAGAAAGAGTGATTGGAATACTGAGGAGGGCTTGGTACAACCGACGGTTGTAATCCTTCTTTTTATAAATCAATAGAACTATATCTGTTTTGTCCATTCAAAGCATCAATATTGTTATTATTTCTCAATTAATTACATAGCATGAGATGAGTGGCTTAGATGTGCATTCCTTAATTTTTATCATATGTTAACTTAATTGATAGGAAATACATTGTGGTAGAGATTACACGGGTGCTTTGATTGATCACGGGGTCGGGATTTGGAGCTAGTGAAAGAGGATTCCTGCTTCACTGCTTAGTGCTCTCCAATGACTTTGGGATCTAGAGAGAGGTAATCTTCCATCTCATTTTTATCAAGTTATCTAAGTTAGCATGAATATATATGCATCTTCTTTGTGAACTATACATCTAATCTTACTGTTTGCCTCAGGCACCCAAAAGCCCTGAGAAGGATATTCAACAACCAACAACCCAAGAATTTTACCCTATATCAGAATTTGCGACTCCACTGGGGATGTTTAACCCTAAGTTTCCATATTATTTCTTTCATTTCTCCTTCTTTGCTCTGTTCACATATCCTTCTGACCAGCTTTTATGTCGAGTAGACATTTCAAAAACTCATAGAGTTCAGTCTTGTCCCCTTTTGGCCATCTGGAGAACTTTACCATGGCTAACGATGTCTTTGTTAGTATTCCAGAGTGTTATAACATGGCCTAGCTTTGATTACAGTGCGTTAGTATCTACATTAACGCGGTCTTTGTTCAGAACCAGTGCGTTACTCAGCCAAAAAATTTCTATTCGCCCCTGTGTTGTGTTCCTTTTTGGTTGCAGAATTTTTGGCCATCAAAACCACTCCTTAACTGAATCCCTGTGCTTTTTTACCAACTGGAATTGCTATTTGTTTGTTCTTGTTGGAAAATTTAGTGTCGAATACATTTGATTTTTAGAAGAAATTTTTTCTTTTTTAGTTTTTCTACATCTAGCTGGATTAATTCTGAAAATTTTAGTTAAAAGACTATTAAGACGAGATAAATAGATGTCTGAATCTTTAAGGTTGAACTTTTCTATTTGAATGTTGGTGCATGGATGTTTAAAGGAAACCTCTCCTTGTAGAAATACTCTTCATCGAATTGAATATTTAGAGAATATTTTTGCATGGTTTTTTGAGTCAGTGTCTCATTACATTTCATACGTCCACTCCCCCTCCGCAAGACTAATAATAAAGTACACTAAGAATCAAGCGATAATAAAATAAATCACATTAATTTTTATGAGCTCACACCAATAGTAGTTAAGGCTAGGATCTTGGGTTAGGAAAAGTGAGAAAATCACCCAAGATCTCAAAACTTGAAACTAGAGTCCTTAACGAGCGAAATCCTACTGCACTCATATTATCGGGTACACTCCTTTACTGGAGCTAAGCGCGAGACAACACTTGGGTGCACAAGAAGGTAGCCCACCTTCGACTGCATCTGGTGGGCATTCTATATATTGGGGTTCCCTTCGGGGATGTCGAAACTAGATTAGGGATCTAGGTATTCTGCCCATATAGCATGTTGTCCTAGACCATGAGCCCCCTGATGATGTCTATGATTTGAGGTATCTTTAGTGGCCATAATTTTTAGGGACTTACATGAGGTGACTGGGATGGGCTATCCTGGTACCTAAAATAGAGGGACCTACTCTGTCTTCAGTCTTTAGGAGGGTACTCGTCTTCACGAGAGTGCTTACACCTATCGTCTGAGGTTCGGGCGAAGCTCTAGAGTACTCGTAACTGTACTTATGACTGACCCTCTTTGGATGCTATTGTGATACTGGGTTTCATCTCCAGTAAATGGTAGTACTCAAACAGGGCACCGTAATTTGGCTGCTTGCTGATTGATTTTTAGATAGTCATTTTTTCTTTTTTCTTTTTAGGTGTGTGTTTACTGTCACTGAGACTTTATAATACATCAAAATTTATTAAAATTTGTTAAAAATAAATAGGTCACCATGGCGTCATCCGACCCACGTCGTCTGTCTGGATGACAGCAAGGTATACCTCCCTCCTGAGGAAGAACTAAACCTTGGTGAACCCGTGCCTTCTGCAGAAGAGCAGTCTCCATTGAAAAACCCTGATTTTCACATAACCTCATACCATACGGAATGTCCGAAGGACCCTTTCACGGAAGGTGTCGTACCTCATTATAATCCTCCACTCACTAATCCGCCGGCAACTGTGATAAGTTAGATTCCACCATGCCAAAACATGTCTTTGGCCGCACAAACATCCATTTCACAACTGGCATCCACAAGGTCAATACCAATGGCAACCATCCCAGGTTCACCACCATCATCCTCACCAGTTGTCAGTTCTATGCCATTACTTGGTAACCCCAGTATTCAACTTATGCCTAGTCCCAACCCTACGATCAACACAACTATGAGTAACTCATCGAGTCCTTCGGGATCTACTCCTACCCTGACCACATCAGGACCTACGGTTTCCCCTCCCATGAGTGGGACTACTTTGGTTCCTTTTAGTAACCCTTTCGGTTGGAACCCTTTGCTGAGTTCAAACCCCTTGGCCTCCATACCAGGGGGCAGTGTCACCAGCACGTAAATAACAAGGAACATTTCACTACCCCGACAATCATTAGGAAAAACCGGACAACCTATTGTTAACACTATTCCCTTAAGTGGTTTAAATATCGGCATAGGATCTATGTCGTTGCTGAACTATGCAAATAGTAGCATTCCTCTAGGTAGCTCTATTGCGCCCATATGGGCCAACCCACCCCAACCTCCATCTGGACTGGGAGGACACCTTTATACTGGGGGCAACCAATCGTTCGCCCTGCAATACAATATGCCCTATGGACAGCAACCATATATCCCTACCCCTCCACCCATCGGAAATTTTTATCAAAGTCCTACTTATCCTACTGGTAACACATTGATGGGTGGACCCTATGGTCCAAATAGTCAGCAAATACTTCCTTGGCTAACAGGCGGGGGTGTTAGTCTCCCATGTTATATCAATAGGTGTCATTTTTCATGATTGTCTTGATTGAACTATGGAATATGTTCAAACCTTTTTCTTGAGCAAAGGTGTACCGCACAAGATTCCTTCTGACATCCCAAAATTCAATGGGAAACAAGGGGAAGACCCAGCCTCACACATCACCACCTTTCATTTATGGTCTATATCTAATTCCATGGTGGATGATAGTATCCAGCTTCGACTGTTTCCCCACACTCTCACCGGCAATGCTGCCAAGTGGTATATTGAATTACCACGCTGTAGGTTTTAACCCTGAACAGAAATTATCTACACGGGAATCTTATAACAGAAAATAAACAATAGCGAGAGCATAAAACATAAAACAGATAAACACAGAGATTTTCCCCTGGATCCCAAATCGGGACGACCAGCTTGATTTTTCATTATATTCCTTTTAGTGTTACAACACAAATATATACATGCCGAAGCATACATAAACCCCAATCCATTAACCCTGTATTATAACATAACCATAGTTCCCTTGACCGGATCTACAAAATACCAAGGGCCGAAAAACATCGTACCCCAAAACCATGTGCAAAATCATGCACAAAACATGGGTGGGTCCGCACACCAAACAAATTTTCTTCGGGGCGCTGCCTCCCCCCTTGTGACCCCCCTACTGTGCCCGGCGCAACGTACAGCGCGTGGGGCTAGTCGTGGAAAGAATATAACACATATCCAACATTCTCCCACTTGTTGTTTTCTTTTCAGAGGGGACCACAGGAGAGCTTAGTCATTGGGCCAATTCTTCAACACCCATTGTTTCTCTACACCAAGAGAACTTCTGAGTGCTCACAGTCTTCGTAAATGCATCTGCAACATTCTTCAAAGTGTCCACCTTTACTAGCAACATCCTTTTAGCCTCAACCATATCTATAACAAAGTGATATTGAACATCAATGTGCTTTGTCTTTGAATGGTAAGCAGGGTTCTTAGCCAAGAAAATTGCACTTTGGCTATCACAGTCTATCCTTATAGCTTTTTGTACCAACCCCATACTTGAACACAATCTTTGAAACTAAAATGCTTCCTTTCTTGTGTGAGTGGCTGCTCTGTATTCTACCTTTGTAGTTGAAAGAGCCACTACAGACTATCTTTTACTCATCCAACTGATTGCGCCTCCAAATAGGCTAAACACATACCCACTTGTAGATCTTCTTTGGTCTAGATGTCCAGCCCAGTTTGCATCAACAAAACCATGAATGTCCAACATTCTTTCCAATCCTAGTCTTCCATGGTAGCACAAGCAATAATCACTAGTGCCACTTAAATATCTAAAACTCCGCTTCACTGTTGTCCAATGCTCCTTCCCTGGGTTTGACATAAACCTGCTCAATACTCCCACTGCATGTGCAATTTCTGTTCTAGTACATACCATTGCATACATCAAGCTACCCACTGCACTTGCATATGGAACACGGGACATATCCTCCTCTTCTTCTTGTGTCTTGGGACACTGTTCAGCAGACAGCTTTACACCTACAAGAATAGGAACATTCACCGGTTTACTATCCTGCATATTGAACCTCTGCAATATAGTCTCGACATACTTCCTCTGGTTTAACCAGAGCTTCCTCTTTGCCCGATCTCTCCTAATTTCCATGCCCAAAATATAGTTTGCAGCACCAAGATCCTTCATGTCGAATTTGGAGAACAGTTGGGTCTTCAAATCTTGGATAATTTCTTTGTCATTTCCAATCAACAACATATCATCCACATACAAGTCCAAATAAATAACACGGTCACCAATTAATTTAAAATAAACACAGTGATCCTCCTTGCTTCTGGTGAAGCCAAGTCCCCGTATATAGGTATCAAATTTCTGATACCACATCCTTGGTGACCGTTTTAACCCATACAGAGACTTCTTCAACCTGCATACCAGTTCTTTCTTACCCTTCACCATAAAACCTTCAGGTTGCTTCATGTAGATCTCCTCTTCTAGATCCCCATGAAGAAATGCTGTCTTCACATCCATCTGTTCTATCTCAAAATCAAATGCAGCAGCAACAGATAAAAGTAATCTAATAGAAGTAACTTTGGCAACAGGAGAAAAAATATCACCAAAATCAATTCCCGGCACCTGGGAATAACATTTTTCTACCAACCGAGCTTTGTATTTCTCCACCTTTCCTTCTACATTCATCTTCTCTTTAAACACCCATTTTCTCCCGATGGGCTTCCTTCCAGCCGGCAACTCCACCAGATCCCATGCCTCATTTTTGTGCAAGGATGCCATTTCATCAACCATGGCCTCCTTCCAGAGTTTTCCATCCTATGAATCTATTGCCTCCCTGACAGTTCTGGGATCATCATAAGTTATAGTTAAGGCAAAACCTGAATAGAAAGCAGATGGACTATACCTTTCTGGTTTCCTTCTTTCCCGAGCCAATCATTTGACAGCTGGAGTTTGTGGCTCTTCTTCTTTTGAGTCTTCTTCTGTTGTAGAGTTTGATTCATCCTCCTTTAGCTCAAACTCTATCTTCTCAGGTTCCTTTGGTAGGAATTCATGTGTAACAACATCTTTCACCTCTCTAAACACCACATCTCGGATGTACACAACCTTCCTTGTTTTTGGGTTCCAAAACTTGTAACCCTTTAAACCATCCTTATACCCAATAAAGATGCACCTTTCAGATTTATTATCCAACTTGGTCCTTTTCTCCTTTGGAACATGTACATATGCATCACATCCAAATACCCTTAGATGTGAAAGAGAGGGTTTCCTACCAGTCCATACCTCATGTGGATTCTTATCCTCCAACGCTGATGAAGGTGATCTGTTAACTAAGTAACATGCAGTCTCCACTGCCTCTGCCTAGAATTCTTGTCCTAACCCGGTACCACTGAGCATGCTTCTTGACTTTTCCATCAACGTTCTGTTCATTCTTTCTGCAACTCTGTTTTGCTGAGGTGTGTATGGAGTAGTCTTCTGCCGTGCTATACCACACTTCTTACAGAAATCTTAAAATTCCTTCTTGCAGAACTCCCCACCATTATCTGTCCTCAGCGCCTTTATCTTCTTCTCTGTCTGGTTTTCCACCAGAGCCTTAAATTCTTTAAATTTTTCAAAGACTTCAGATTTCTTTCTCAAGAAATATATCCATGTATTCCTTGAGAAGTCATCTATGAATGAAACATAGTACACAGACTTTCCCAGTGATGGAACTGACACAGGCCCAAACACATCACTGTGCACAAGTTCTAATATCTTGTTCGCCCTCTTAGCACCAGAAGGAAAACTCACCCGATTCTGCTTTCCATATACACAATGTTCACAGAAATCAAAATCCAGAGAGCAATTAGACATACCTTCTACCATACCATTTCTATGCAGTATCCGAAGGCCCTTCTCTCCAATATCTCCAAGCCTTTGATGCCATAGCATGGTCTTTTCTCCAGAGACAACTAGGATTTCTTCTCCACTTTTAGGAACCATAGAACTGTTACACCCATTAATAACAGTGCTACCTTGTAGCTTGCACAGAGTTCCAGCCCGAAGTCCCCACATTAATACTAATGTACCTGTAGCTCTTAGCGCACTCCTATAATATTACAAGCAATGGCTTTCAGGAAATACAAACAAAAAAATTTTTATTGACTTCTAAAACGATGCAATGCCGAAATAGAAATCCTGTTTCACACTAAACACGGGATCTGAATCCTTTTGCTGCATTCATACAGGGCGCAACCCATACAATTCATATAGCAGATACAAGCCACGGTTTAAAAAAAAACATTTGCAGCATACATCTGTTGACAAATAACAACAACAATTTTACCGATTGATCCAATTCGATGTCATCTATTCCCATTTGGGCGCAATATAAATACTATCCATCCTTTTATACCTGCGTTAAAACGCTCTTATACCATATAACAACATCCAGAAGTTTTTACGTGACATGGAATATAATTTCAACCTGTAGAATTTCTGTATATCACAGAAGATCTACGTTTTTCATTTTACTGGCCTTGAATGCAATATACAGCATCACGACTCACCAAGATTTTGTCTGGCCATAACACCAACGCATGCACCGTTTGGGATCGCCCCTTTGCTGCAGTGACATGTCACGTATCCCTTGTGGAAATTACAACGCCGATGCCATAAATTTGAAACTGCCTCCATTTAAAACTGAATTCAATCTAACTTCCAGTTTTATTGCGATAGGATGGAACCCGTCATTACTTCCACTCCGATGTCGATTACACCAAACCGTTACAACTAACACGATTGATCTTTCCTTGATTTTTGCCGGTTGACACAACGCCAATCCAGACTTCCTCACTGATTCAATTCAAGACTGGATTCTGGTATTAATGTTTTCGAACTCATCAAATTCAACAGCGTTAAAAGTGGAACAAAACACCGAATCTACAACAGAACACAATTCAAAACCCATATGGACCAATTTCAATGTTTAGATCAACGATATTTGTATTCGATTATATAGATATCACAGTCACATTTAATAAAACAAATAGAAATCGGCTTTTGGCATAACAGGCCACTGTTTGCATAAAACACCATTTTTTTTTATTTCTGAGCTTTCGCTCTACAATCACACACTCAAAAAAAATCTCCCACGAAGAAAAATCTCTTCGTTTTTTATTACACTGTCTACTAACTAATCGATACACAATCTTCTAATTTTAAAATTCTAACAAATAAAATTCCTATCTAGTAGCGCTCACTTACACCTGTTATAACAATCTTATCAATAAGATAGACACAATAATAACTAATTATTTATGAAGTCGACCTCTTTAGCAAACTGGATTTTAACACACAGCAATGAATTTCACCCTGTCAGGCCACAACATGTGGACAATTTTCCACATTGCTGGCCAGTTCCGATGCTCCTGCATCAGACTCCCGGAGAAGAAAAGATTGGTTCTTTAAACTTTCAGGATTTATGCCATATTTCTGCAATTCAGTTGCTGTCAACCAACTGGAATCTTCCATTGGCTGCTCTTTTGACTTGACAAGATACTGAAAATATGTCTGTCCTCGAGTTTTCTTGGATATCCTTTGATCTAAAATAGCTTCAACTTCTTTCTTGAATGTTTTTGGTACCTGTTCTTCCCAATCCACAGTTTGAACTTCATCATCTGTAGCTTCAGTCTGCAACTCTGTTTCTGCCTCTCTGAATGGATACAAGTATGCAATATTAAAAATGGTGGATATTCTGATCCCTTCCGACAACTCAATCTCATATGCATTGGCTGAAATTTTCCTTTTGATTTTACAGGGTCCTATCTTCTTCAATTTCAGCTTATTATAAGTCTTTGTAGGAAATCTCTCTTTCCTCAAATATGCCATGACCAAATCTCCTACCTGAAACTCTTTTTCTCTCCTTCTCAAATCTGCTCTCTGCTTGTATCTCTTGTTGCTTTCCTGTAGTTTACCTTTAACCTCTTCCTGTAACTTCTGCATTTGTTCAACAAAATCTTCAGCACTTGCACTTCTGGCTTCTTGTTTCCCCAAGTCTCTTAGCTCATATACTCCTCTCGGATGCATTCCAAAGACAATCTGAAATGGACTCATTCCAGTGCTTCGGTTTGGTGTGTCATTGTAAGCAAATTCAGCTTGAGTTAATGCTAAATCCCACTGTTTGGGATTCTGATGTACCAAACTTCTTAATATATTCCCCAAAATTCTGTTTACAACTTCAGTTTGACCATCCGTTTGAGGATGGTAAGCTGAACTAAAACTGAGTTTAGTTCCCAGTTTCTTCCAAAGTGTCCTCCAGAAATGCCCTACAAATTTAGTGTCTCGATCTGATACAATACTTACAGGCAAACCATGCAATCTTACAATCTCTGAAAAGAATAAATTTACTATGTGTGTGGCATCATTAGTCTTCTTACAAGCAATAAAATGGGCCATTTTAGAAAATCTGTCTACAACAACATAAATAGAATCGTTTCCTCTCTGAGTTTTTGGTAAACCCAGAACAAAGTCCATACTCGCTGCATCCCATGGCCGATCTGGTATGGGCAATGGCTGATATAGACCGGTATTCTGACTCCTTCCTTTGGCATACTGACATACCCTGCATTTCTCAACAAACTTTTTAACATCAGTTTGCATTTTAGGCCAATAATAAAAAGCATTCACCTGAGCGAAAGTTTTGTCTTGTCCAAAATGACCAGACAATCCTCCACTGTGCTTCTCTTTAATGATGTTCTCTCTCATGGAACATTTAGGAATACATAATTTGTTGCTTTTAAATAACATGCCTCCTTGAATAAAGTAATCCATCCATTGACTTCTGTTATGGCTCACCGGATTCTACACTGTTGTGTAGATGTCTTTAAAATCCTCATCATCCTGGTACATTTCTATCATTTCATCAAAACCTACAACACCCACTTTAAATTCTTGCAAAAGAAAACTTACCCTGCTTAATGCATCCGCCACTTTATTAGACTTACCACTTTTATGCTTTATTACAAAAGTGAAACTTTGCAGAAATTCAACCCACTTGGCGTGCTTCTGACTTAGCTTTGGCTGATTATTAATAAACTGCAAAGCGTGGTTGTCTGAATATAAGATGAACTCCTTCGGCAACAAGTAATGCCTCCACTTTTTCAATGCCTGCACAATAGTGTAAAATTCTTTATCATAAGAAGAATATTTTTTCTTTGCATCATTTAACTTCTCGCTGAAATATGCTATCGGCCTTTGCTCTTGGCTTAGCACCGCACCAACTGCTTCTCCACTTGCATCAGTTTCCACTTGAAAGACTTTCTCGAAATTTGGCAATGCTAGAATAGGCTTTTCTGTTATCTTCTTTTTCAGCAAATTAAAATTCCTATCAGCTGCTTCTGTCCATCGAAATGGCTGATTTACCTCCTTGATTGTCTCAAGGATTGGTGCACAAACTTGACTGAATCCCTTTATAAATTTTCGGTAGAAACTAGCAAGTCCATGGAAACTTCTTACCTCGAATACACTCCTGAGAGTAGGCCAGTTTCTGATTGCTTGTACCTTCTCTGGATCCATTTTCAAACCGTCCCTGGAAATCACAAATCCCAAATATACCAGCTCCTCTTTCATGAAACTACATTTCTTCAGATTGATTAGTATTTTCTCTTTCTGCAGAGTCTTCAAAACTAATTTCAAGTGTTCCAAATGCTCCTCTTTACTTTTGCTGAAAACTAGAATATCATCAAGGTAAACAACAACGAATTTACCTGTATATTCTTTCAGAACCTCGTTCATTAGTCTCATGAATGTGCTGGGCGCATTAGTGAGCCCAAAAGGCATCACTAACCACTCATACAGTCCACTGTTGGTTTTGAAAGCTGTTTTCCACTCATCGCCTTCCCGAATTCTGATCTGATGATACCCGCTTTTTAGATCTATCTTAGTAAAGTACCTGGATCCACTTAAACAATCCATTAAATCATCCATCCTGGGCAAAGGAAATCTATACCTGACTGTTATCTTGTTGATAGCTCTGGAATCGGTGCACATGCGCCATTCTCCTCCCTTTTTCGGACTAAGCACCGTTGGCACAGCACACGGACTCAGAATTTCTCGAATCAGCCCCTTGTCCATCAGCTCTTGAACCTGTCTTGCAACTTCTGCGTTTTCCTGAGGGGTTAATCTATATGCAGCTTTATTAGGTAGACTTGCTCCTGGTATTAAGTCGATATGGTGACTTATACTTCTAATCGGTGGTAATTCATTCGGAAATTCATCCACAATGATATCCATGTAACTATTTAACACAGATTGAATTTCTTCAGGCAAATCATTTAAATTTGTGGAGGTTAAAATTACCTTTGGCCTTCCCACGATAGCGAAATGCACCTCTTCGCTTTTATCCACCTCCTGTAGTAGTTCCTTACCACTCATCAACATAATACTATTTTCAGGCAGCTCTTTATCAGCATCATTCTTCACTGGCAGCAACGTATGTTTAACTCCATCCTTTTCTATGGTGTATGTTTCTTCTTCCATCATCAATCGCCTTTCTGTCAAATTGCCATGGTCTCCCCAATAACACGTGACATACATCCATGGGCATTATGTCACATAAAATCACATCTCTGTATGTGCCAATCTGCATTTCCACATTACACTATTCTGTCACGATGACTTGATGACCCTTCTGAAGCCAAGATACTTTGTAAGGTGCAGGATGCGCTTTCCTTGTTAACCCAAGCTTTTCCACCATCTCTGTAGACACAATATTGTCAGTACTCCCGCTATCAATTATAACCTTACAGCACTTACCCTTTGATTTGCATGTAGTCCTGAACAAGTTCTTTCTCTGCGCAGGTTCTCCAATCTCTTTTTCTGATCTCAGCAAAGTTCTTCTGAGCAGCAATGATTCACCTTCTTCCAGTGGTTCTTCCTTCTCTACAAATCGAGGTGGTTCCGGCTCTGCCTCAGCCACATTTGCACCCCTCTGGCTTGCTGATTTGTTATGAGGACAGTCCCGCAA
Organism: Pinus albicaulis; assembly: GCA_034641835.2. Lineage (NCBI taxonomy): Eukaryota > Viridiplantae > Streptophyta > Pinopsida > Pinales > Pinaceae > Pinus > Pinus albicaulis. The sequence continues at coordinate 65,841,587 of CM076569.1, read as the reverse complement.
CATATGTCCCCATTCTCCACAAGTATAACACCTAATATCTCTTCCTCGCCCTCTTCCTCTGGGCGCGAATCTCCCTCTACTAGATTCACCCATCTATGGTGATCTGCTGCTTGAACTTCCTGCTTCAAATTGATGCTATGTTCCTCTGGATCTGGCAGCTCCTCTACCTCTTGCTGAGCTCTTTCCTCTGTTTCTTTGACTCCGTTTTCGTAGTATTTTCTCCTCTGCTTTCAAACTTGCTTGATAGGCATCTTCCATAGTTTTCAAACTTAACAGGCTAATCTCATCTTGGATCTCATACCTTAGCCCATTAACATATATGGCTACTTTCTCCAAATCATCTTCTACATGTCCTGTTCTGATGCTTAACCTGTAAAATTCTTCAGTATATTCTTTAACAGACATTCCTTTATGCTTCAAATTTTGCATCTGCTTAAAAAGATTCAAATGATAGTCTTTAGGAAAAAACTTGGCTTTCAGTTTGCTTACCATTTTATCCCACTGCTTGATCTTAGATTTCCCCTTTCTCGTTCTTGATGTCTGTAACTCGTTCCACCAGATGGCTGCATGACCTTTCAATCTAGTGACTGCAAATTTTACCCTTTTATTTTCTTCAATCTCTTCATAATCGAAGTACTGATCTATGGATCTGATCCAATCCATAAGCTCCTCAACATTTAGACTCCCTTCATACATAGGAATCTCCACTCTGGGTTTGCTTCCAATATTTGCTAGCATCTTCATGAATTTAACATTTTCATTCTCTTCTTCTGCTTCCACATCTTCCTTAGATTCTTCTGAAGAACTTGCAGCTCCCTCATCAGGCGCTCTTCTCTGGGCTATTTCCATTGTCTCCATTCGTTCACGCAGTCTTCGCACTTCTTCTATCAAGACTGTATTTGGTTCTGGTCTCCCTCGACCAACTCCTCTCCTTGGCGGCATCTTGGCTGCAAACACTTGTATCTTTGGCTCCGATACCAAAAATAATGTACCTGTAGCTCTTAGCGCACTCCTATAATATTACAAGCAATGGCTTTCAGGAAATACAAACAAAAAAATTCTTGTTGACTTCTAAAACGCTGGAATGCCGAAATAGAAATCATGTTTCACACTAAACACGGGATCTGAATCCTTTTGCTGCATTCATACAGGGAGCAGCCCATACAATTCATATAGCAGATACAAGCCACGGTTTAAAAAAAAACATTTGCAGCATACATCTGTTGACAAATAACAACAACAATTTTATCGATTGATCCAATTCGATGTCATCTATTCCCATTTGGGCGCAATATAAATACTATCCATCCTTTTATACCTGCGTTAAAATGCTCTTATACCATATAACAACGTCTAGAAGTTTTTACGTGACATGGAATATAATTTCAACCTGTAGAATTTCTGTATATCACAGAAGATCTGCGTTTTTCATTTTACTGGCCTTGAACGCAATATACAGCATCACGACTCACCAAGATTTTTTCTGGCCATAACACCAACGCATGCACCGTTTGGGATCGCCCCTTTGCTGCAGTGACATGTCACATATCCCTTGTGGAAATTACAACGCCGATGCCATAAATTTGAAACTGCCTCCATTTAAAACTGAATTCAATCTAACTTCCGGTTTTATTGCGATAGGATGGAACCCGTCATTACTCCGCTCCGATGTCGATTACACCGAACCGTTACAACTAACACGATTGATCTTTCCTTGATTTTTTCCGGTTGACACAACGCCAATCCAGACTTCCTCACTGATTCAATTCAAGACTGGATTCCGGTATTAATGTTTTCGAACTCATCAAATTCAACAGCGTTAAAAGTGGAACAAAACACCGAATCTACAACAGAACACAATTCAAAACCCATATGGACCAATTTCAATGTTTAGATCAACGATATTTGTATTCGATTATATAGATATCACAGTCACATTTAATAAAACAAATAGAAATCGGCTTTTGGCATAACATGCCACTGTTTGCACAATACACCATTTTTTTTTATTTCTGAGCTTTCGCTCTACAATCACACACTAAAAAAAAACTCTCCCACGAAGAAAAATCTCTTCGTTTTTTATTACACTGTCTACTAACTAATCGATACACAATCTTCTAATTTTAAAATTCTAAAAAATAAAATTCCTATCTAGTAGCACTTACTTACACCTGTTATAACAATCTTATCAATAAGATAGACACAATAATAACTAATTATTTATGAAGTCGACCTCTTTAGCAAACTGGATTTTAACACACAGCAATGAATTTCACCCTATCAGGCCACAACATGTGGACAATTTTCCACATTGCTGGCCAGTTCCAATGCTCCTGCATCAAATACCAATGCTCCCCGAACCATATTGCAGGCATCTTTCTCGAACAATTTTTTTACACCTGCATCATCCATCTTGCTTACAGAAATCAGATTTCTGGCCAATGCAGGAATATGCAGAACACCTGGAAGTGTTCTAATCCTTCCACCTTGCAGCTTCAGCTTGACCTTTCCACGTCCGACAATTCTGGCCTTCCCATCATCCCCTAGGAAGACATCACCACCATCATATTTCTCATACTCGCAGAACCACTCCTGATGGGGAGTGAAGTGAAAGGATGCACCTGAGTCAATCAACCATGACTCATGATCTACATGTGTATTTGAATAAGAAGCCAAATACACATCCCCACCTTCATCTGAGGTGGTTTTTGCCTCTACAGAAGGATCATCATCAGATCCCTTTCCTTTCTCAGGTGCTTTAGATCTGCAGTATTTTTTGCAGTTCCCTTCCTTTCTGCATTTCCAGCATACCTTTACAAACTTTCCAGGAAATTTAAATCTCCCTCTAGATTTGGATCTCCCACTCGAAACCTTATTCTTGTTTCTATTTTGGGACCTTCCTCGTACATACAAGGCATCTCCATTCTGGCCCTCCATATTTCTCCATCTCATTTCCTCCGACAACAAGACTGAGACAATGTCATCAAAATTCAAGGTAGTTGTATTGCTACCTATTGCAATAACCAGACTGTCCCACGAATCTGGTAGAGAACATAACAAACTGATGCACTTATCTTCATTTGATATTTTAATATCAACAGATGAAATCTGACTTACCACAGTATTGAAGGCGTTTAGATGCTCTGTCACCAAGTATCCATCCTTAATCCTCAGGTTATACAACTTTTTCCGCAGGAACAACTTATTCACCAGAGACTTAGATTGGTACAAAGTCCCAAGTGTTTCCCACAAATTCTTTTTCGTAGCTTCCCCAGATACATTCAACAATACTGAATCTGAGACACACAACCGTATTGTGCTCTTAGCCTTCCGATCTAGTTTCTTCTAATCTTCATCTGACATTGCCGTTGGTTTAGTACCTGGATCTACCGGGATCCACTGATCTTTATCCACCAGCAGATCCTCCATCTTGAGCTTCCACAACTCAAAACTCTGACCATTAAGTTTCTCTATCTCTATCTTCCCGCTGCTCGCCATCTTCTTTCACCGCAAGAATCAATCCCGCAGATCTCCCACTGAACAGGGTCTACCTCAGGCCCAAGCAAAAAACCCTCAGCAACAAAGGCGTACCCTTGAAGCCGAAACTGCTCTGATACCAAATGTAGGTTTTAATCCTGAACAGAAATTATCTACACGGGAATCTTATAACAGAAAATAAACAATAGCGAGAGCATAAAACATAAAACAGATAAACACAGAGATTTTCCCCTGGAGACCAAATCGGGATGACCAGCTTGATTTTTCATTATATTCCTTTTAGTGTTACAACACATATATATACATGCCGAAGCATACATAAACCCCAATCCATTAACCCTGGATTAGAACATAACCGTAGTTCCCTTGTCTGGATCTACAAAATACCAGGGGCCAAAAACCATCGTACCCCAAAACCATGTGCAAAATCATGCACAAAACATGGGTGGGTCTGCACAACAAAAAAAGTTTCGTCGGGGCGCTGCCCTGCACCCCAACAGTGGGGGCTACCTCCCCCCTTGTGACCCCCATGCTACGCCCGGTGCAACGTACACCGCGTGGGGCTAGTCGTGGAAAGAATATAACACATACCCAACACACGCGCCACCATCAACACTTTTGGTGCTTTAGCTACGGAGTTCCTAAATAACTTCCAATTACCAATCAGATATGAAATCGGAATGGAACTATTAACCTCCCTACGCCAAGACACTGCCACCCACATCTCTGATCACATTCATGAATGGAGGCGTAGGAGGAGGCTATTCAAAGCACCAATCCCGGATCATCTTCTATCTAATTAGTTTTGTAAGTCTCTCTTACCCCACATCTCTAAAGACATTGGCCTATCTGGTGCGGCTACAGAAGATCAATGCATTCATTGTGCCCAACATTTGGATTTGATCTACTCACAATCTGGCATGCTATATGATTTAATCCCCAATTCCCCTTGTAACCCAAATCCTCCCGCTACTTAGAAAACCAGAGCCCACACCGACGATCTCGTTGGCACAATCTCTAGCGTAGCCACAAAACAGTCTCGAGGGAAAACCCCCCAGCCATCTTTGGCTGCCACTGCCCCTAACCAAAAAACTACTCTTTCGACCGCTGAGGTTAATTTTGTACAAACTTCACAAAAACCTAGTGGAAAGAATAAGAAGAACAAGAAAAAGACATCTTCTACGGAAGAGCACTCAGACCATCACAATAATCCTAGTCAGAAAAATGCTGCCAAAAATGACAAAGGGAAGGAGAAACCCATGAAATTTCCTTGCAAGATCTGTGTGGAGGACCACTTGAAATACAAATGTCCTCGGCTGCAAGAATTCACTGATTTTATCGCAAACAAGGATTCTTGGAGAACACCTGCCGTTCTTCATAATCCTTTCCCTAATCAACAGCAGCGACAGCAACACATGGTTGCAAACCTGCCACAACCCCCGTAAAGGGGAAACGGTGGTTCACATCCTTTCGGTGAAGGATCATCCACCATTTATGGCATTGAAAGTGTTGAACTTCAAACATGAGCCAAGATTTATGGAAATCCTACCATAGACACTCAAGAACCTGGTACCAGTTCGAATCCATCACTGCCTAAAAATTTGCATATCGAACGCCCTACTGCTGACCCCGTGATTCGTCCCCCCAAAGGGACACTTAGATGCACGACTCATAACACCTCTACACGTGCCGCCCAAAACTACAACATTGTAGAAGATTTGGTGTAGGCACCATCAGCCATGTCTACTCTCGAAGTATTACAAGCTTATCCAACACAAAGGAAAGCCTTGCTTTCAGCCATTGGTGGAATAGACCCCCAGGATTCCATGTTAGCTACCTTTGATATGGAAAAATCTCAGACTCACCTCTCACACCAACACGCATTCCAAGTGCAGGTTGTGTCGAAAGGGAGACCAATCCATCGTATTGTCATTGACGAAGGTGCCTCGACTTGCGTTATGTCACAAGCTTGCTGGCTCGCTTTAGGTTCTCCTAGTTTGTCACCGTCGTCGAATTCCCTCAAAGCTTTTGATGGCCACACGTTCCTCCCAAAAGGATACCTTTCTATCTTTCCCATCACTCTGAGTGGGAAAACGATAACCGTGGATGTTGAAGTCATAGATCACCATCTCGACTATAATCTATTGCTCAGTCACAGTTGGTCTTACGCCATGACCACCATTTTTTCTTCGGTCTTCCGACTCATCCTATTTCCATTGGATGGGAAAATAGTCACAGTGGATCAGTTATCCTTCTACACCCCTGATTATACCACATTACCAAGTAGCACTGTACCCCTAATAGGAGGCTTTCTTGACTCCTATGTTAGTATTGGTACTCGTCTTCTGAAGGCATATTCCCTAATGGGTTTCTTTCCTCTCCCGCTACCTGAGGCTCCAAATACAGTTGCAATGATATCCACCACTTTGGATGGCTGTATCGACCCATGGATCCTCCTGGCACCTTCAGACATTGCTTCCTATGGAGATCAGATGCCGCTCTCACCAGCTGAGTTGGCTTATCAAGCCATCCAAATTGCATCTGAACCCTCCATGGCTATGATTTCGACTAATGGTACGAACTCCCCACCCATCACAGTTCCTTCTAAAGACCTCCTCAATGAAATCTTACCTACAGACGAAGCTATTCAAGAGATCATGTCTCTAGAAGAAAGACCTTGGGGAGAATTCCACCATCGCACTTTGATGTCTGATTCAAATGCGATAACTACTCAAATCCCATCCTTTGACCCATCCACGATAATCCATTCCATTTATACTACTGTTAAAACCATCGATTCAGAAGGGAACATGGGCAATATTTCTAAGACCATGATCATATATATCTCAGTCAAAACAGGTATCATGGAAAACATTCAGATTGGAGTAGATTGCAATCCTGAGGAAATTGCGTGCTTCACATCCCTTTTCAAGGAATTCCGCAATGTGTTCACTTGGTCTTATGACGAAAGGCCTGGCATAGATCCATCTATAGTCGAGCACGAAATCAAGGTTTATGACAATGCCAAACCAATTCAACAGCGACTCAGGCCTGTCCACCCGCGCAAAGCAGCCACCATCAAAACTGAGGTAGAAAAAATTTTAAGCGTTGGTTTCATCTATCCCGTTCCTTTGATAGAATGGGTTTCCAATCTGGTTCCCGTAGAAAAAAAACAAGGCACCATCTGATTTTGTGTTGATTATCACAATCTGAACGTTGCTTGTCCCAAAGACAATTATCCTACACCATTCATAGATTAGATTCTCGATGATTGTGCTGGATTCAAATCTTTTTCCTTTATGGATGGATTCTTGGGCTATAACTAGATTGCGTTTAAAAAAGAAGACCAGCATAAAACTACCTTCATCTGTCCTTGGGGCACATTTGCGTATCATAAACTCCCTTTTGGTCTAAAGGATGCTGGAGCAATTTTTCAGTGGGCTATGGACTACGCCTTTCACAACATTCAACATATTGTATAGGCTTACTTGGATGAACTTCCGGCCCATTCCAAGAAATGACCTGATCACCTTGCTCATCTGAAAGAAATTTTCGCTAGGTGTAGGTTCTATAATATACGTCTTAATCCTCATAAGTTCGTATTTATGGTAGAATCCGGGCATCTTCTAGGTTTCATTGTCTCCAATCATGGGATTAGGGTTGATCCCAATAAGGTTAAAACAATTTTTGAATTGTCGGCGCCACATTCCATCCTCCAACTCCAACGTTTGCAAGGGAAGGCAAAATTTTTACGTCGATTCATTGTCAATTATGCCGAGATGACGAAAGGATTTATGCGATTATTGAAGAAGGGAACACTATATTTGTTGGATGACCAAGCTCAACAGTCATTTGATGCTTTAAAACATGCACTTGTTTCAGCCCCACTCCTTAGTGCCCCCGACTACTCATGCGACTTTCTCCTCTACCTGGTAGCCTCACCATCCTCACTTGGAATGGTTATGGTTCAAGTTCACAATGACGACAGTGAACATGTGATATAATACTTGTCAAAAGGTCTGATCGGACCCAAACTACATTATTCACATGTGGAGAAACTTTCTCTAGTGGTAGTCTTTGTCGTCACTCGACTCCGACACTATATATTGCTGTGAAAGACTACTGTTATTGCTTTGGAGAACCCCATGAGACACATCCTATCTCAAAAAATTATTGGAGGAAAATATTCCAAGTGGATTATAATCCTCCAACAATTTGACTTGGTCTTCACAACTTCCAAAGCAAAGAAATCTCTAGTCTTCACTAAATTGCTATCGGACCTTTCCAGAATTGACCCAGGAATAGTAGATCATGATCCATTTCCTGATGAATCTGTATACTTGGTTGATTCTTCAGACCCATGGTATGGAAACATTTTGGTCTACCTACAAACCCAACGCTTCCGCCCAACTCTCATGTCTGACGACCGTCATCGTATTTTCCACCATGCAAAACACTACCTCGTGCTGAATGATACGTTATATCGCCATAGTATTGATACTATTCTCCGGCGTTGTCTCACTCTTAATGAAGAGGAACGCGTTTTGAATGACCGCCACATAGGGGCGTGTGGCGGTCATCTTTCAAGCATAGCTACTGCCCAAAAAATCCTGCGCGTAGGTTATTATTGGCCCACTTTGTTTAAAGACTGCATTGCAGTGGTCTAGAAGTGCCATCCATGTCAAATTTTCACGAAGAAAATGTGTGCTCATCTCGCCCCTCTTCATCCGGTTATCTCCATTGGTCTTTTCGCCAAATGGGGAATTGACTTCATCACCTGCAATCCCATTTCGAAAAATGGACACAACTACATTGTGGTTACGGTTGACTATTTTAAAAAATGGGTGGAAGCCATTCCCACTTTTGAGGCTGATGGCGAAAATGCCACTCTTTTCCTGTTCAATCAGGTAATCTGTGGGTTCGGCGTACCCCTATCTATTGTCACAGATCATGGATAACACTTTCAAAATCATATGATGACCGAATTAACATCCATGCTAGGTTTTCATCAAGATCAATCTTCGTCCTATTATCCTCAAGCTAATGGTCAATTCGAAGTCGTAAATGGCGTCCTCAAAACCATGATTCGTCGATTAGTCAAAAACCATAAAACCACATGGCATCAGAAGTTGTATTCCGTTTTATGGGCATACCGAACATCAGTCAAAACTACCACAGGCTTCACGCCATTTCAACTCGCATTCGGCCTCGAGGTAGTACTTCCAATCGAGTGTGAAATTCCATCACTCAAACTCGTTGTTGAACTCCTACCTGGCACAACTGCCACAGAAGAGTGCTTGCTCTCACTTGATCACTTGGATGAGACTCGTCAAGATGCCACACTAGCACTTGAAGCTCACAAATGCCGAGTCAAAGCTCAATATGACAAATCTATCAAGCCTCGTTCTTTTCAAGAGGGTAATCTAGTACTACTCTATGATCAGAAGAATGACCTCTTGGGGGTAGGAACACTTCAACCATGATGGCTTGGTCCTTATGTCATTACCAAAGTCCTCTCAGAAGGGGCTTATGAACTTCAGGACTTTAATTGAATTCCGCTCATGGAGCCATGCAACGGGCTTTATCTAAAGAAGTATTTTGCCTAGTTTCACACTAGGCGGATGCTTTGTAATTTTATGTATATAATTTTTACCTATTGTTTTGATGTCTCTCGATATTTTTGGGTTTTTGAGGTGTTTTTTTTTCATATAAAATATTTTTCTTTCGCACAAATGCAGTCATCCTCCTTATCATACATCGGATAAGCGGATGGTGCTAGTCATCACACGAGACACATTGCTTCAGCTGCTTGGGTTCTCTACACACCTGAGTCATAACTTCTTGGTTCTTGGGGAATTTTCCTAGGTAGCACCACCAATAACGTTTCCGAGTACATGTCAGTGATCCAACTCCTATGGAGGCTGCATCTCACGACATCTCCAATTTAGTGGTCAGGTTAGATTCCCAACTCGTCATTATGCAGTTAAACATTCATTACAGTTTTCGTCATCTAGTCTTGTTACGTTATTTTTTAAGGGTGCAACTTTTAGAATGTCAATTTCGAACAATCACATTTGAACACGTTCCTAGAGAATTTAATGCATTGGCCGATTCTTTGGCAAACTATGTGTTAGATTGGCATTTGTCACATTTGTTATAAAATATTTACACATGAGTATATATATTTTGTCCCATAGAAAATACATAAAAAAATAAAAAACACAAAATCACCAAAAGTATGTATATATATATAAATGTTGTGTCCAGTACAATAGTTACATCAAAAAATCTCCCAAAACTTGGGTGTTTTACAAAAATTTGGCTACACTAAGCCATGTTATGACACTTATACAACCGCTCCGCTAGCTAAGCCTGATGCTCAAAATAACATACAACTGCCCTGGCTATCCTCCTCAAAGGCACCAGGTATGTCGTTGTAGACGAACTAGAACTTCCCACATAGGAAGAGGTGGTACACCCATGCTCAAACCCTCCAAGTTTCTAGAGATTTCATGTAGGATCTAGGTATCATCATCCCCGGCGGCTTCTGCATCCTCAGCTAGTGCACCAACCCCGGGTAGCTGCAGTCCTCACCGTGCATAATGAGGGGCCCCAGCTAGGCGGATAGGTGCCACATCTGTGTCAAGCAAACAAGCTTCATGTCAAAACATATTTTTCACCCTATTTAAACAAAAAATTGCATAAACATTCAAAATAAAAAAACAAAATACTTCCTAAAGTACAATTATCATTCCTTTCTTACCATCGAGCCCCCACTGGGTGCCAGGGGGCAACACTAGCTCCAGATCTCCATTGAAGTTCATCCCTGCATAGGGATAATCCTTAATCATAATGATCTGTGAGTTGAGACAATGAAAGAACCCATCATCAAAGTAGTGACGGACTAGACCCTTTCCAGTCCGCGGAATCAAAGCTGCCCATCGAGCCTGTCTCGGTTCACGTGGGCCCAATGGTGTTGTAATCATCCTGGGTCTCATCACTTTCACCCGCTCTAATAGGAAATAAACGATTAGTGTGTCGTACCCAAACTCTCTTTGGGTACGGGTCTTGCATGCTGTAAGCTCTGCTCGGACCCGACGGACAACTCCATCACACCAGTAAAATACCTGAGGATGCATACAATCTAAGGCTAGCAACATCTGGGCCTTAGTGGCCACATGCTGACTCTTGGCCCCTGCCAAGCGAAAAATCATCCATAGTAGAGACCTCAGTGGTATCGAAGCCACCCGTGCAATAGGCACCCGGTTTCTAACTGCCTCTATGTTGTGTGTGAAATGAGCAAGAATAAGATCAACAGTAGAGCAAGGATCCGCTTTGGAACTCGTCAAGTTAGGTCTCAGTCCACGACATGACAGGCTGGTCAAAAATTAAACATCGTCCTTCTCAATTAAGAGCTCATTGCCCCCAATACAAAAGACGTGGTGATGCTCGTCCCATTGCTGAATCAGCCACCTCAGTAGGTCCTCTTGACCCCTCATCAGTTCTAGCTGTGCATATTTTAGAAAATCGCACCTGCGAAGAGCCATCAAACTTGCAGCATTAATGACCATATCTCTTTCTTCTCATTCATGTTCTCTCTCTCACCAGATAATCATGATTAACAGCTGAATACCTGCCAATACAACATTTTCAATCGATTAGAAATTGCCTGGAATACTTCAAAATTCTTATCAACAAGTTCTTAAAACATGATTTGCACCTAACGCGGGCTATAGAGAAAAACAGAGCGCGCTAACGTGCCCTTCCTTCACGGGAGGTGCATTTAACGCGGGTCCAGCACTGCTGGCGTGCGTTAGCCGCTAAAATTTTTTAGGGCCTACCAAATTTCTCATTTTGAACTAGCAAAACTTCATAAAAACAAAATAAAATGATAGCAGGAGGTTCCAGCTCTTACCTGTATCTCGGGGGAAGAAGAATCGTTGCGTAGATTGACCGCAATCGCCAGCTGAAGTTTTCACAATTTTTTCACCCCAGAGCTCCTTCACAGCATTCAAAACAGTGAAAATGAAAGTCTTCTAACCTTCTTATAGCCATTTCTAGGGCATGAATCTCTTAGCTAGTCTACAAAAGTTGTGAATTCTAGCTGCATATGTGTCGCAACTATTGAGTTTAGTTACCGATGTTCTGATGAGTAATGAAGATCTATATACAGAAATAACCATGTTCAACCCTTATTCGAGCGTTCTTTTTACAGTATTTTTCTTGCTCGTTAATCTGAAAAACCTCGAGTTCTCTTCTTTGAACTCGTTAAGCTTACACGAAGTTGATTTCGAGCATTATTTTTATGGTATTTTTCTTGCTCATTAACTTGAAAAACCTAGTTTTTTCTTCTTCAGACTCGTTAAAAATGACATGAAGAAGCACTGAGCTTTCTTTTTAGGGATTTTTTCTAGCTCATAAAACTGAAAAAACCCCGAGTTGCCTTTGTCGGGCTCGTTAAACTACAACGATAGAGAATCAGAAGCCAATCTTTTCCTCTTTTTCAAAAGATCTTTAAACGGAAAAAGTGACCGAGTTTTCTCCACGTGACTCATTAAAATTTCATGGAAAGCATCGAGTTTTTCTTTGTTGGACTCGTTAAAATTTCACAAAGAATATTGAGTTTACTTTGTCTCCTCGTACTCATAACAAAATGAGGTAGACATCCATCGAACATAGATTTCTCACTTTTTCGGCTTCGATGGACTAACTCACAGAAAGTGAACTATTTCAGGTTTACTTCTCCCTTTGTCGTGCCTGGTTATCAAGACATGACAAAGGTACCCCTTGGAGTTTTCTTCTACGACATTTTTCAGACTCTCTAAATATGAAAAATTCACCGAGTTTACTCGTCTGGACTCATTAAACCTAATCAGACGGGGAAAATATTTGGACAAAATGGATACTACCTCTGTTACGTTTAAGAAATGTCGATTTGGAAGAAAAAATCTTGAACATGGCACTTCCCAGAAAACTCTTTCGCAGTTAGCCGAACCCTACCATCTATGAGTTTAGCCTTCATCTCTCGGTGTTCCTACACTATTAAAATCCTAAAAAATTCTTTGGTATTCATTAAGCCTCAGCTACCTAGTACCCTGTTACAGTGCCTTCTATTGGTCAAGTAGATCTCGCTATCTACTGCTCCTCATATCAACCAAACCGCTCATTATGCTAGAAATTATTTGTCGTCAGTTATCCCCATTTGCTCTTCATTATTTCCATCAAAAACAAAATCATCTGTTTTTCGTTTCATGTTGACTGATGTAGGATGCCTCAGTGCCTACCTTTCAATAGATCTCTTCCTATCAACTTCAACATCTTATCTAGGAAGTTGATCCAGAAACTCACTAGTACCCAGATACTTGCAGACATCAGTGGTAGGTAATATTGTGTTTGATTGGGAGTCTTCATCAATGGCTCCCAATCAAATGATTCTATGAGTGTTCGACTTCAACTCTTTTTATTCACACTCGCTAGATTTTACTATGCATCTCAGGGACCATCATCATTATCGGTGGCCACCTTCGCGTCCGTTAACAGTTTTCATTATCAACTGGTAATTAGACGATTTCTCACATGTTCGATGACAACTCCTTCATTCACATGTCGAGAAATATGCAGTTTAAGTGAAGCAGTGACCAAGACCTTGGGGAAAAGGTTACATCATTATAGCATGTTTCCTTCCCCAAGTTGCGATATTGTTTATGCAGACAGCTTGTTCAACCTGATCCTGTTATGACAGACACTTCCACATTATGCTTATCGGTGGACATATTATTCATATCTCTGTACTAGAGAAATCATGTTGATTAGCTACTGAGCATGGGAATGCCTGATTCAAGACAGATACTATATTTTCTGACATATGTTGTTGTTTCAGGTTTTCCTCAGTCCTCCAATATCTTTAGCTCTAATACACATATTATAAAGTATTTGGGCCATTGTATTCGTCTCTGACCTCACACTTTAGGGGGCATCTGTTACAGGTCAAATAACCTCCTCATTAGCTCAGAGGAGAAGATAAGTATGGAAGGAATAAAGAGGCATAAACTAAACCTACTTCTGCCAAGGTAATGCACCCCTATAACAACCAAGTGCGTTATAATGCACCTTGTTGAAAATACAGCAAGATGATGGAGCTTAGTGAAATGAAGTCGCCTTCACTAAGTGGGCCCGCAGGCAAATTCTGGCGCAAAGTCTATTTTTAGACTATGTCTATTTTTAGACATATGGAGCATGGTCCGGGGATTCCAGTATGAGATTCTTGGAGCATTGGTCATGTTGGTAAAAATAGATGGGAATCTATTTTTGTGACCTATAGGTCGAAGAGGTCGAAGTCTATTTTTAGACTGCCTCTCCTTAAGATAGGGAAGTCAAATATTATTTACCCTTAATAATATTTGGACTATAAACTTCAGTTTACTCTCTTGGAGCACTTCAGTTCGAGCCTTGGAAGTGGCTCATGCATCTGACAGAGGAATTACACTATTCCCAAGGGTTTGGTGAGCTCATGCATGGTTGAATTCAGTTAGGACTTCAGTGGCAAAAGTTTGGTGGAGTTAATGAGACAGCTAGTGGAGTTGTGTTCGGTTTAACTTAGTTGAACTAGTTGAGATTAGTTTAACTAGCTAATCAATTAGTTATGAGTGGAGTGAATTAAATATTATTTAATTCATTAATTATTAACTCATTATTCAACTCAAGAACACATCAGTTCACTACAGTGCATGATCAGTTCAGTGGAGACCAGTGAAAGAAGTAGATGAAAGGGTGGAGTTAGCTATCAGTGGCGACATCAGTTGTGCATGAGTTTTGCACCACACTTGGAGGAATTTCACATGATGATTGTGCTGTCAAGCCAAGGAGATTCGAACCTTGGATCTCTATATAGACAGGCCTGGATTGCGCAATAGAGGCAAGGCAATTGGCGGTGAGTTTTGAACCAGTAACCTGTTCAAAACTGAGCTAGATTGTGTGTGACTTCATGAGAAAGTACTGAGTACTTGTGAGGAGTATTGTACTGAGTTTGTTACATGATTTCTCCATTATAATATACACAATAGCTGCGGGGTTTTCAGCTATAAGCTTTCCCCATACATACCGTGTTAATGTGTATGATGATTTGATGTGTTATCGCTTGATTTTATTTCCGCATGTGTGATGATCTGAGTTGAGTTGAGTGGAAGAGATTATGTGTTGTGTATGAAGTTCAAATAGTATGTGACCAGGATAGTCTTGGTGGATAATTATTTATTATTCAGAAAATTTCTACATGGTATCGGAGCTATTGAAGCAGAGATTGATCATCACAAGTGATTACAAACTTATTTCGGTAGACAGAGTCTGCATGCGGGCCAGGTAGCCTCCGGATTCATCTTTCTTCGGAAAGTGAAAGGTCTGGTAAATGCCCCTTGCAGTCAATCTCTGTGCTAGAAATAATTTGTTCTCACAGATCTAGAGCGGCAGAGCTTTGAGGTGGAATTCGAAATTTTGCAGCAGTTTTGTTTTCTTGGTGCTAGTGTTGAAAATGTCTTTCAACGGTTTGCGACTCGAATATGCTCTTGAAGGCAGTTCGAATTATGTTGCATGGAAGGATTGCATGGAGGCAGTATTAGAAGATAATGGTCTGAAGGAGTTCGTGGATGCGGATGTCCAAAGGCCCACTGATCCTGCTGAAGTCGAAGCATGGCAAAAGAAGATGGAAAAATGTCGAAGGATCCTGTTGGAGGGCTTCAAGGATCATATTGTATCCAGCCTACATGGAAAGGCTTCTCCAGAGTAAGAGTGACCAAAGGAAGCTGGCGCTCAAAGATAAGCTCAGGAACATCAAGATGGAGAAAGGCGACAGTATCGCCAAATACCTCACGAAGTTCACTCAGTGCAGACATGAGATGGGAAGTGTGGGGGTGACTGTCGAAGATGAGGACATGGTAGACTTGGCTCTCCTTGGTCTTCCGAAGGCTTGGCACTCATATCAAGATAGTGTCAATGGTCGGGAGAAGCTGCCGGGATGGGAGCGCCTTTGGGCGGATCTCATGCAGGAGGAGATAAGGAGGACTACTCGAGATGGATCTTCATCAAAGGGAGCTGATGAAGAAAACTGCACTTTGGTGGCCAAAGAAAAGAAAGGGAAGGGTAAGAAAACCTCTCATTCTGGTGCAAAGGGCAAGAAGCAGGATATGGCGAAAGTGAAGTGTTTTCACTACCATGATCACGGACATTATGCTACCAATTGTCCAAAGAAGAAGAAGAACAAGCAAGCGGGAAGATCTGCAGATGGAGAAGCTTTGGCTTCACAGTTCGAGCTTGAATTTTCACTGATCGCATGCTTGGTTTCAAGTGTGATGGGATCGGTATGGTTTTTGGACAGCGGTGCGTCATTTCATATGACGGGAGATCGGGAGTTGTTCTCAGATCTAGAGGACAAGGATTTGGGTGTGCACATCGAGATGGGCGATGATGGTAGATACAGTGCGACTGGTATCGGTACCATATCCTTTCAGAGGGAGTCTGGTAAACCCTTTGTACTGAAGGATGTCATGCATGTACCTGGATTGAAGAAGAACTTGATCTTTGTGGCGATGTTGGAGGATAAAGGGTATGATGTGGTCTTCAGCGAAGGAAAAGCCTTCCTGCGTAGTAAGACTACTGGAGAGACCCGGAAGATAGGGGTTCGAACCAAGAACCTTTATCAGTTGCAGGTAGATGGCTGCGCAGCTATGGCATGCAAGGCGGGAGAAGTGGTGAGCCGGGATGATGAGGGCGAACTGTGGCACATGAGATTGGGCCACCTTCACCATGGAGCTTTGAAGATTCTGCAGCAGATTTCTACTGGGCTTCCTAAGGGCACTCTTGCGCAGTCAGATCAGTGCAAGGGGTGTACTTTAGGGAAGTATGTGAAAGCCACCTTTCACGAGAAGGATAGTCATGCCACGACGATCCTTGAGAGAGTTCACACAGATGTGTGTGGTCCTTTCTCATTTTCTTCGACAGCAAAGCACAGGTATTATGTGATCTTTGTTGACGATTTCTCTCGAAAGTGCTGGATCTTCTTCATGCAGAAGAAGAGCGATACATTCGCGAAGTTCTGTGAGTTTAAAGCACTGGTCGAGAAGGAGTCGGGGAAGAAGGTGATTGCTATGAGGAGTGATAACGGTGGTGAATTCATCTCGGCTGAATTCAAGGATTTCTGCAGCGTAGAAGGGATTCGGAGAGAGCTCATCGCACCCCATAACCCACAGCAGAACGGGGTGGCTGAGCGGAAGAACAGAACGATCGTGGGTGCTGCACGGGCGATATTGCATGATCAGGGCCTACACCTTCACTTGTGGGCTGAGGCATGCAATACAGCAGTGTATATGCAGAACCGTTGTCCTCACAAGGTTCTTGGCATGAGTACACCAGAGGAGGCTTATTCTGGCAAGAGGCCTGATATTTCCCATTTGTGGATTTTTAGTTCTCCTGTCTACATGCATGTGACGAAGGATGCGAGAAGGAAGCTGGATCCAACTGCTGAGGTTGGAATATTTGTGGGGTACACTGATACACCTCACAACTACCGGGTGTATTTGTTAGACAGTCGAAATACTGTTGTGTGACGGGATATAAAATTTCAGGAGGAGAAAGCCATGCAGTGTTCGCTTGAGAGGGAGCTACACTTGCATGCAGATGAGGAGCTGTTAGTTCCTAAGGAGGAGCTTCCAGATGTGGATCAGCCACAAGAGGAAGTTTAGGAGGTGGAAGAAACCACCCATGCAGCGCCAACCATCAGAGGGCGCATGCGCACTACAGAAGCTGAGCGACTGGCTCGAGATGCAGAGAAGGTTGTAGGACCACCTACAACACAACGCAGACAGAGACAGTCACCGGATCGGTACACTGGATACATGGCTCTTGTGAGTCAATGTGTTGTGACGGAGCCATCCTCTTTTGAGGAAGCTGTGGAGGAACCCGCATGGGTTGATGCCATGATCGAAGAATATGATTCGATCGTCGGGAACAGTGCATGGGAGATTGTCCCAAGACCGGTTGGGAAATCAGTGGTGGGTTCGCGATGGATCTACAAGGTGAAGCAGGCGGCTGAGGGGAGTGTGGAGAAGTACAAGGCGAGATTTGTCGCCCGTGGCTTTTCACAGATCGAGGGGATTGACTATGAGGAGACTTTTGCACCTGTCGCAAGGTACTCTTCCATATGGACGATCCTTGCTCTCTCAGCGCAGATGGGGTGGCACATTCATCAGATGGATGTGAAGTCTGCGTTCCTCAACAGAGTTATTGAGGAGGAGGTGTACATAGAGCAGCTTGAAGGTTTCGAGATCTTCAGCAGTGAGTCGCATGTGTGCCGACTCAAGAGAGCACTGTACGGGCTGAAGCAAGCACCTCGTGCTTGGTACACTCGGATAGACAGCTACTTCACCGAGCTTGGATTCTCTAAGAGTGAGGCGGATCCTAACCTGTACTAGATTGGGTGGAAGGGAAGTTGTTGATCATCGTACTGTATGTATATGATCTTATTTTGACTGGTGATGAGCAGTTGATACTTTCATGCAAGGAGGATCTTGCACGAGAGTTTGAGAGGAAGGACTTGGGCATCCTTCATTATTTCCTGGGATTGGAGATTTGGCAGCGCAGCGGAGGACTGTTTGTTTCTCAGGGCAAGTATGCCCAGGAGATTCTGGAGAGGTTCAACATGCAAGGCTGCAAGCCTGTTGACACTCCTCTTCCCGGTGGTTGGAGGAAGGAGGATGCTACTTCAGCGGAGGTAGTGGATGCCACTGTCTATCGACAGTTGGTGGGGTCGCTTATGTATCTGGTCAATACACGACCCGATATATGCTATGCAGTTAACTAGCTTTCACAAGCTATGGTTAAGCCTACCAAGCTCTTTTGGAAGGCAGGCAAGCATGTATTGCGCTATATTAGAGGCACATCGGGATATGGTCTATGGTACAGACAGGAGGATGGAGCGAAGCTTTCTGGCTTCACTGATGCAGATTGGGCAGGGAGTCCAATGGACCGGAAGAGCACATCTGGAGAAGTTTTCAGCATTGGGTTGACATCAGTTTCCTGGTACAGCAGGAAGCAGAGATCTGTGGCACTCAGTTCAGCAGAGGCCGAGTACATGGCAGCTAGCTTGGCTGCATGCGAGGCTATTTGGATGAGGAAGATCCTCGCAGGTTTGTTCAGGTTGCATTTGGAGCCTACAATGATCTACTGTGATAACCAGAGTTGCATTAAACTCTCGGCCAATCCAGTATTTCATGATAGGTCCAAACACATCGACATCAGGTACCATCATATCATAGATTGTGTTCAGCAGAGAATCATGATGCTTTCATATGTTCCCACGGAGGATCAGGATGCCGACATCCTGACGAAGGCGCTCACCAGGAGCAAGTTCGAATTCCACAGAGGCAGGATAGGGGTTGCAGATAATCCATATCTTGCCGAGAGGGAGTGTTGAAAATGCAGCAAGATGATGGAGCTTAGTGAAATGAAGTCGCCTTCACTAAGTGGGCCCGCAGGCAAATTCTGGCGCAAAGTCTATTTTTAGACTATGTCTATTTTTAGACATATGGAGCATGGTTCGGGGATTCCAGTTTGAGATTCTTGGAGCATTGGTCATGTTGGTAAAAATAGATGGGACTCTATTTTTTTTACCTATAGGTCGAAGAGGTCGAAGTCTATTTTTAGACTGCCTCTCCTTAAAATAGGGAAGTCAAATATTATTTACCCTTAATAATATTTAGACTATAAACTTCAGTTTACTCTCTTGGAGCACTTTAGTTCGAGCCTTGGAAGTGGCTCATGCATCCGACAGAGGAATTACGCTATTCTTAGGGTTTGATGGCATCATGCATGGTTGAATTTAGTTAGGACTTCAGTGGTAGAAGTTTGGTGGAGTTAATGAGACAACTAGTGGAGTTGTGTTATGTTTATTTTAGTTGAACTGATTGAGATTAGTTTAACTAGCTAATCAATTAGTTATGAGTGGAGTGAATTAAATATTATTTAATTCATTAATTAGTAACTCATTATTCAACTCAAGAACACATCAATTCACTATAGTGCATGATCAGTTCAGTGGAGACCAGTGAAAGAGGTAGATGAAAGGGTGGAGTTAGCTATCAGTGGCGACATCAGTTGTGCATGAGATTTGCACCACACTTGGAGGATTTGTCCATGATAATTGCGCAGTCAAGCCAAGGAGATTCGAACCTTGGATCTCTATAGAGACAGGCCATGATTGCGCAATAGATGCTAGGCAATTGGTGGTGAGTTTTGAACCAGTAACCTGTTCAAAACTGAGCTAGATTGCGGGTAACTGTATGAGAAAGTACCGAGTACTTGTGAGGAGTATTGTACTGAGTTTGTTACTTGATTTCTCCATTATAATATACACAATAGTTGCGGGGTTTTCAGCTATAAGCTTTCCCCATACATACTGTGTTAATGTGTATGATGATTTGATGTGTTATCGCTTGATTTTATTTCCGCATGTTTGATGATCTGAGTGGAAGAGATTATGTGTTGCATATGAATTCGAATTGTATGTGATCAGGATAGTCTCGGTGAATAATTAATCATTATTCAGTAAATTTCTACACACCTAATCCATGAAAAGGTCACGTTAGTGGCTAGGGCAATGCTCTGTTTAGTCTAGAGGGAAGCGTTACCCATGTTTTGAGTTTGAAACAGGAAAACCCGCAGAGAATGATTTGAAACTCCATCTTTTTCTCATAGAGAGTCAGTGAAAAATAGAAATTGCAAGGCACTAGTCCCTTACTGGGTCTTTCTAAAAACAACTAAACTCTCAAGAAAGGCAAAAGCATGGAAATTTGAGGAAACATATTGGTTTTTCTATTTATAACTGGTGGAAGTAGAAAGGCAATGTTTGCCCTCTCCATCTCCTATAAAATGGCGCTGTAGGCTCTTGGTTCAAGGTCAAAGGTTTTTGAATACATGTGAAGCGAAGCGTTTGTTGTTGTAGTGTGAAGGTCAAAGATCAAAGAGGTTCATTAAGAACTTGTTGATCAAGACATCACCACATTTAGAGAAAGAGAAAGAGTGATTGGAAGACTGAGGAGGGCTTGGTACAACTGACGGTTGTAATCCTCCTTTTTATAAATCAATAGAATTGTATCTCTTTTGTCCATGCAATGCGTCAATATTGTTATTATTTCTCAATTACTTACATAGCATGAGATGAGTGGCTTAGATGTGCATTGCTTAATGTTTATCATATGTTAACTTAATTGATAGGAAATACATTGTGGTAGAGATTACACGGGTGCTTTGATAGATCACAGGGTCGAGATTTGGAGCTAGTGAAAGAGGATTCCTGCTTCGCTGCTTAGTGCTCTCCAACGACTTCGGGATCTAAAGAGAGGTAATATTCCATCTAATTTTTATAAAGTTATCCAAGTTAACATGAAAATATATGCATCTTCTTTGTGAACTATACAACTAATCTTACTATCTGCCTCGGGCACTAGAAATCCCTGAGAGGGATATTCGACAACCGACAACCCAAGCATTTTACCCTATAGCAGTATAGTGCGCCCCAAGGCGTTACATATGTTCCTCAAGGTCAATCCCAGATGGTGTATAATCCACCTCAAGGCAATACTAACATTCCATAGCAAAATCCATATATTGCTCAACAAGGACCTTAGTGGTATGCTCAAAATCAATATCCCAGTCCTCAACCCATGTATGGTTCGAACTGTCAGGCTTATAACCCCAATGGACAGAATCCTTCTGAACAAAAAATATGGCGGAAAAATTTCTCTCAACTTGGGTGGAATGCTAATACTGGTCTTTATCAACGACCTGCAATGTCTTTCAATCCTCAATTACCTTTCCTTGCGACGTTGGAACTACCTGATGTGTCAAATTTGACGAACAATCCAATCCTTCATGAACCATATTGGCCTCTATTTCTGACCAAAATTCCTGGCGATTGTCCCAAGTTTGAGGGCAAGTGCGTAGAAGACCCCTAAGTGCATGTTATGATGTACCATATTTGGTGTTCCTCTAACTCTTGGATTGATGATTCCATTCGACTCCCTATTTTCCAATGGACTCTCACTGGTGTCACTGCCAAGTGGTAAATTGAATTATCTCATGGTATATTCCAAGATTTCAACTCTTTAGTCATGGATTTTCTCATGCACTTTCAGTTACCAGTTTGGTATGAAACTGAGACACACCTCTTAACAACCTTGAAGCAAAATCGAGCTACCCATATCTCTGATCATATTCATGAATGGAGGCATCGTCGTCGCTTGATCAAGTTTGAGATTCTTGATTAGCTTCTAACTGATTGGTTCACTACCTCCTTCATTTCTCCAATTGCTAAGGACATTGTGTTATGTAGGTAAATCCTCTCTGCAAATAGAGACGATCCCTCTAGCCCTAGAGTGGGTCTAGAAACAAAAGGACATGCTCAAGCGTTGCTTCCTAGTTAATGAATGAACGAAAGACACAGTAGATTGACCTACCTCGAATCCAATGATGTCGTTGTTTCAAAAAGAGTAGTAGCCTCTCGCTCCTATCTTGGAAAATCACAATCCGTTCGATGTTACGCTCGTAAACCTGCACATGTAACAAGAACAATAAAAACATACGACATCATAGTTTCACTCACAACTATTAACTAGTCAAAGAGGGAAAAAGCTATCGCATTACATAAAAATCATAACACAATAGTGGAACCAAACAATATTCATGTATATATAAGTAGAAGGAAGAGGTACAACTCATGCTTTGACGTCGCAGTCTTCTCCAGTGGGGTTTAGTCGAAGTGCATCTCAGTACCTGTCGAGGGATTCATACGAAATGAGGACATGGATTCAATCTCCCCTCAATGTGATTCCTTCTCTCTATCTTCTCTATTTATTCAACTATCAGCACTCCAAGTTCAACTATTCAACCATTCAGCTAGTTTGTACTAAGAGAGATAGCTCCTTTTATAGAGGAAAAGGAGGAGGTTGGGATCCCTACAATGGTGGGAGGAAGTCCTATCCTTTAGGAGAGTTCCAAGGGAGGTGGAAACTACTAACTAAAGGAGGGAGCCCGTGGTTGTTTTAGTTCAACCACTCCGAATGACTCATCCTCGAGGTGGTTGGAATACAACCTCCGCCTCTATTTTTAAAAAACATTCCATAAATAGCTTGGTGCGGGTTCTTAATTGAGACAGAGCACCAACTGGCACAAGCTCAGTGTTAATTTTCCAGCTTGGCGTGGGAGTGTAATTGGCTACTTGCGCCAAGGAAAAAACAAGGGTTTTTACAGTTATGCTAAGGGAATTTCCAACAAGAGGAATGTTACTCTCATGCAAAGGAACCCAGTGATGGTTTTTTCCAGGCATGACACTGCTTATTGATCACAAAAATGACCCTCCAATGGGTGAGATGGGGATTGCAGGGATAGTGAAAAAATGCTATGTAACAGATGCCCCCTAAAGCATGAGGTCAGAGGGAGAGGGAGGGGAGAAATGCTTTATGAGAAAGAGTTGTTTGGAAAACCTACAATTACAAATACAATTGATATCTCTGATACATGAACATGTGGCATGGGCACAACCATCCATATAGATTATATATAAAAATTGAGATCTAAGGTATGGATGCAACCATCCAGTAGTAAGGATCAACAAATAGAATCAGGTATGGTCATAGCCATCCAAAAAGAGCCATGCAATAAGTTATAATAATCCACCAAAATTCGCAGCCTGGACTTTATCAGACAAAATCCAAGGTCTTGCACTCCATCTCGACCCGAACCAGTACAATTTCAGGCATGCGAATATATGAGCTGCAGTCAAACATGCCAGAAAATCACCTGATTACCAGCCAATGATGAAATTTGTTAACAGGCATGAGATAAACCACCATTAATTAGAATGGCTCTCAAGGTACAACCGGTACAATCTATGGGATGTGAACAATGATCTAGCATCGAACATCTGCATAATCACTCGATCGAAGGCCAATGATATGGACCTTACGTCAAATGCGAAAAACTTGCCATTAAGGCATGCATGGTCCAAGGTACCAAAATAGAGTCTCTTAATCAAATTCCTGGATAATGAGTTGAAGTCGACAAGAAGTGATCTGATCGAAGGTGGGCAATAATTTTTCCCACATCATCGATGCGAGATAGAGGAACATGATAATAGTGAATTAGGACCAACAGAGAATCAGAGGATGGTTGAAAAACTACGGAGGCAAACTTCTCTTGAACATATCAGTAGCACGACACTGGATTTGGCAAGATTTGAAATCAAAGGATCTGAGGTCATGACAACGTGGAAAAGAGCGGATGAGAGGTCAAAAGAGATTACCCAAACCCACAGAGGCAAAGATGACGAAATGAGATGTCCCCAACCCAACATGAATGCAAACAAGTGCCATGTTCAAGAGTGACATATTGCCAACATAACTAAAAATTGGTTCCATTTCCCCCCACCATTTTTGGCGAGTACCCTAATTATTTTTTAAAACAAGCTTGAAGGGGATATCATATGCTTGTGTTGTAAGTTTGTCCATCGAACAAATCCATCCTAGTACATTTTACGAGCCTTAGGAAGGAGGAACTCGAGTAACGTCATGGCAATGAAATCCGATGTCATGAGTGTTTAACAAGGCTGACAAAGGGAAAAATTAGCATCTTTTCATGTTTAGAGAGTTTGAAAAGAAGGTAGAAAAGAAAAATCTAGCATGGCCCTTTTCGTAAATAGTCTCTCAAATCCAAAAAGGTAGAAAACAATATCTGACAGAACCTCTTAGTCGCGAGAGGCTAAGGTATTCCTTTTTCATAAATAATCCATCCCAACCCAAAAAAGGGGTAAACGTATATTGGGTAGATATCTGCAGCCGTTTAACGAGTTCAAAATGACAAGAACCTTGGCAATGTTTTCAATTTTAGGGAGTCATAAAAGAGCTCAAAGATGACTCCAGTAGTGACTTTTTCGTGCTTTTACTGAGTCCGAAAAAGTATAAAGAATAACTCGTTACTTCATCAATGTAGCATCAAAACCTGTTGTTGCACATGAGAAACGTGTAAAATCCATTTTTCGAAAATAATATAATAAAATAATCGAAAAATATGTCTTAAAACCTAATTAGGGTTGTGAGAAAGTTATAAAATGCCAAAAATGGTAAAAATACTTACTTTTCACTTTTTACCTCTTATGGAGCAATATTTACCCATTTCACTATGCAATCTTGCAGTGATGATAGCGGTCAATCTAACAAACCAATCTCAAGCTCGTCAGTTCCAGGTAAGATCCGACACCTTTCCCTTCATTTTCAGACATTTCTTTCTACCTGCAATTTCCAGTTTTGAATTCTGGGGAGAAAATGTGAAATTTAGGGCACGACAGTTGGCGCGGGTTTCGAGCATGGAGTCGCACCAACCGCCCTATTTTATACACTAGGGCATGCCCATTAGCGCAACTGTTTGAGAAACAGTCGCACAAACGAAGCAAGCCATTTTTATGTCAAAAATCCCAAGTGATAGACCGAATTTTCACAAATTCTGATGTTCTTACTAGGCTAACAATGTCCATGTGACAATATTCGCAGGTATAAAGTAGAAAAATGGTCATATAATGGAAAGAATGGGAACATATCGAAGAAGCTGAGATTGCCCTGGAAAATGAGGGAGTCATGGAAGCTCTTAGAAACTATGGACTGAAAAATTTCTTCCTAACGCCATGTCTCCGAGCCCAGCGAAAGTTATTGCAATATCTGATCGGCATATGGGATGAAAATCAAGAGAATTTCATCCTTCAGGATCGAGAACTTGAGATTGAAGTCTCTGATGTCTATTTCATAATAGGATTATCATGGAGGGGAGCAGCACCAATCCTAACTGGCACTCGACCCTATATGGAAAACATGACCATGGTAATAGATAGGGTCTGTCGAGGAGCACAGAAAGGATCGGGAAATGGGAATTTTGATATACAAACTATCCCAGATATGACACTCAGAGTAGTGCTACATACCGTCACACGAGCTGTGGGACCACAAGCACCGCACGAAGCAACAAAGACACAGTTTCTTCTTGCTATAGACTGATTAGCACCAACCATCTACAACTGGGCAGAGGCCATGACAATAAACATGAAACCCTAGCTAACAAAATGCAAGAAGACCAAATTGAAGCAATTTTGTTATGGATCTATTTTGGTATCATTATTCTTGGAACGATTACCAATATTTTAGCGGTAGGAGGTTATAGTCCCAGCACCACCAACGAGAGAACCACGAATGGCCCGATGGGTAGCTTTGATGCTAAGGGCAGGGGGCAGTGAACAGATGTCCTGAAGAATGGAATTCTTCGATTGGCTCCATCAAAAAATGATTGTGATGGAGGACTGGCCTACTCTGTTATAGATTTCACTGATGATCCAGATCTCCCACTCTTAGAGGGAGAGGATTGGGATGAAGATTTGGGTGAGACTCATTTTTAATTTTCATGAGTATTATGATTTTTTTATTTTTTTTATATTTATGCATGTTCTGATAATTAAATCCATGTGTGTTTAGATGTTGGCCCAGAGATACCTACAGGTATGTCACCGATAGCGAGGCGAATCCCTCGCGATTTCGAACCTCAAGGCGAGGGTGGCGAGGAAGATGAGATAGTACGTAATCTGGAGGGAATCACCCGAGGAGTTCTAGACTATGCACATTTTGACAATGTTCCACGCACCTATCAGAGACATACTGTAGGGGTGCCCAGCCGAATTCACTACTTGCTGAGGCGGCTCGTATGGGCAGTAACCTGTTATCACAAGCACCATGTTGATTAAATACCTAGGTTTTATTTTCATCTGCATATTTTGAAGATGTGATGTCTCAGGATGTAACAGAAACACACATATATTTTTTGAAGTTATGATGCACACAACTGTATATATATATATATATATATACACATCTGTTTTCCTACATGGATCTTTTACATGTGATGATGTTTTTACAAATTACACAAATGTCTATCTAATACAATGTTAGACAGTGTACCAGTTAATGTATTCATTCATCTAGGAATATATTGATATGTAATAAAATCAAAATGTCTTTCTAGCAAACGAATACGTAAATACAATCTCAGAATGTGTGGATTTCTAACTGAATAATGACTATTGAGTTGTAGAACGACAAGCTGTGAGTCTAGATTTACAATTAATGCACGTATGCCGAGGTTGATTTACAAGTAATGCACATATGCCGAGGTTGAAAAATACCTTGCAGATTTGTCAATTCACCAGCAGGATCATAAATTACCCAGGCTGCCGAAGACAAATTCCTGGTACTGCAAGAAGCACCATCCGCGAAACCAACATAAGGGGTAATAGACATCTTCACCATAAGCAAGACCCAATAAGTAGGAAAATTCTCACAAAGCACATCAAACCAAAATATGTACAAAAATGAAAATGACAGCTATGTACACCCTATTACACATTGATGACTCACGCATAATAGTTTTTGAGATACAACCCATTTTTGGGCTGTTCAAGAGGATGACCTTTGTAATCAATAAGCTCATAGGCCCCATTCTGAAATACATGTTTAATGATGTAGGGCCCAAGCAACATAGGTTGAAATTTACTTGCCCCCAGCTTATCATGAGCTTGGTCATACAGGAGGATGAGATATCCTTCAATGAAATAACAAGGGGAAACTGATTGGTCAGAATGAGCCTTGACCTGCTTTTTCTGTGCTTCGATAACCAAAGCAGCAAAGCGGCAAGTTTCATCCAACATTTATAAATAAAGGAGAAACTCTTCTTCTAGTGTAGTATTAGGCAGTAATTCAATATCCAACTTGAGTGAAGGTATTTCACATTCAATCGAGAGGGTAGCTTCTAGGCCATAAACCAACTAGAAAGGAGTGAACCCGGTTGCATTTTTAACTAAGGTTTGGTACGCCCAAAGAACCGAAAACAACATGAGATGCCAATTGGATTTGTGGATCCCAATCGTACATTGAAGCATGGTGACAAGAACTTTTTCCACAACTTCAACCTGGCCATTGGCTTGAGGGTAGTATGGCGTTGAGCTGTCGTGATGCAGACCCAACTTAGAAGTCAACTCCGCCACCATATAATGTCGAAAATGGGAACCATGATTGGTAACGATGGCTTGTGGGACGCCAAAGCTAGCAATAATGTGATTGAATATGAACTGAGCAGCTGTCTTACCGTCAGTGGCAAGTGTAGGCATTGCTTTGGCCCATTTGGTGAAGTAGTCCATGGCTATGATAATATAAACATGCCCCCCAGCCAAGTGAGGGTTACATGTCATAAAATCGATGCCCCACTTCGCAAAGGGACCAATGGTAATGACAGGATGAAGAGAAATGGGTGGCGCATGCATCTTGCACTAGTAAATTTGGCAATCATGGAATTTACAAACTGTGACAATGTAGTCTTTGAAAATAGAGGGCCAAAAATAACTAGCACGAAGTATTTTTTGAGCAGTAGCATAACCAGACATGTGACTGCCACAGGGACCACTGTGACAGTCATTGAGGAATTTTTGAGCTTCCTCGAGGGTCAAACACCGATGGAGAATGGAATCTACTCTGACACGATAGAGGGTATCCCCAAGTATATGATAAGGTTGTGACTCATGGCGGATGCGTCAGGGAGCATCCTTCGTCAACTCAGATCTAAAAGATGAAGTCTAGATATAAATGATGATATCACTGTACCATGGATCGAGGGTGCTAATTAAGAAAAGTGAATCATCTATAATGGATTCCTCAGAATGAAAAGGAGCGGAGTCGGAAGGGAGAGAACAAAGCAAATCAGCGAAAACCAATTCATGAAAAAGGCTAGTATAGACTTGTACTTCATCGGAAGAACAAGTGACCCCGATATGGATGTTCTCGAAAATTACCGGTTTAACAGAAATGTCAATAGGCATCATCTGTGTAATGTTGCTCAATTTACCTTCCGAAAAAACTTCATGAATTTGAATAGGCATTTGAAGCAAAGGAAAGGGAACCTGAGAAGCAAAACACTCAAGACAAGTAGGCATGGCCCCGAGACTTGGGAGAAATGAGGAACGATGATGATTATCATCCCAGGGGGTATCTTCAAGAGACATGGTTTCCACGATGACCTCATTGGAGGTAAACACTTCCTTCAAAGGATCAGGTGAATCAAAATTACTAAGCCAAGGGGATTGAGAATAAATGTCAAGAGACACGCTCGAAAGAGCAGAATCAGGGGACGGAGTATTGGATGCGGCGATGAGTTCACAATAATCAATTTCAATCAAACTTAATGCCATCGAATCTCTGAAAGAATCGATCTATTCAGGGGAAGGGATAACCCATGGGTCATCGGTGTGAGAAATCATGTTGACCTGAACAATATTTTGTGGTGGAAGAGGAAAAATACCCATGAGGGCAGGATCCTTGAAAAGGCCTGGCCAAATGTTCTCGTAGGGAATAGGAATCTTGTCCACATACAGAACGTTGTTCTCGGAAGAAGAAGTGAAAAAAGACAATTGATCGACATTAATAATCTTTCCTTCATGCAGGAATTTCAAAACACGAAAGAGAGTGGACAGAACACATATCATTGCGCGAGACCAATTGCAACCGAGGAGAAGATTATAATTGATCTTAGCATCAACGAATTCAACTTCAACATTGACTGTCTTCCCTTCTAATGTGATCGGTAAACTAGCAAGAACACCAAGAGGTTTAGAATCTCTTCCATCAAATTCTTCAAGGGAATTAGGTGACGAGGTAAGAGTTGTACAACCAATGGCTTTCCAACAAGTAGATGACATAACATAGGTAGATGCACCCTCATCCACGACTGCCCAGTGAATATTCAAACCATTTATACCAACTTTAATGATGAGCACAATTTTGTGTGGGAGTCGTGGGACAAAATTCTATAAATCAAAAGAAATCAAGCTAGTATCGGCAGGATCAACCCCACCTATCGTGGATAACAACGCTTTCCATTGTGAAAGACAACTCTGAAGTACTTCTAACGTAGACATTGCAGATGTTGCCTGAGCCAAATCCTCAACAATACTATAATGCTGAGCGGCACAGGCATTAGGATTGTACGAAGTCTTACAGAGGCAACCTTCCTCGTTATCTTCTATAAAGTCTTGATCATCATACATGTTTAGCTCATTATCCAGTGGGGATGATGAATCATTATTTATTTTTTCAAGAATATCTTGAGGAGTGTTCTTAATTTCTTGGATGTTTTCTTCCTCAACTGATTCATCTATGTTCTTGTAATTTTTCAACAGGATATTAAACTCATGAATGGCTACTAAAAGATCTTCAGGATGTATTTGTTCCAAATATTCATCATTGTCTATAATGTGTTGGGTGATGTTTTTTGATGGATCATAATTTGTTTCACCCCATGATAATGATGTAGTGTTTCCTTTTTAGTTCTCATAAAACATATGTTCAAGTTCCTTTAAGAAAACAAACCACCAGATCTCAACCATTCATACCAATCCCTAGCTTTACCTTCTAATGTTAACATGAACATTTTCATTAGGAAATATTCATGTCATTCAACTTTCAACCTCCATACATGTATATGAAATTAGATGAGATGTAATAGAGGGTCATCAAACTTTTCACCCTGAAAAACAGGAAGGTTATCATCCCAATTCACCTGGGGCATACTATGTGGAAACCCAGGGATATGATCTCTACTCATTGGGGCATGTCTTCGTTGTATCCTTAGAATCATGTTTGTAAATCAAGAAATAGGTCACTGAGTCTGTTTAATTAGTTCAAGGTCTTCTACCAGTGGAGTCATTTGGTATTTTAGGAGTTATAGATTGTGGAGTCGCTAGGTGGAAAAGTTTTAGCTCTTAAGGAGGTAAAATGTTTTATGGTTCCACCACCATGTTTATTATGAATACCAATCTAAAGAGATTATGGGTCTTCTGAGGTTTTAAGGGTGTCTAAGATGAAATTCACTCAGAACTCCCCAACGGAGTCGCCAGAAATGTTAGGTCCTTGTAATTTTAGCAGATTGGTAAGACTAAAACTGCAGAGGCAACATTTGAACCACTTTGGGATTCTAGGATCTAGCCCTCCTAAATCCAGAGAGGGATCTCTCTATAAGTGTGTCTAAATATGTGATCTTTAAGGCTTGAAATGTGATATTAGGCTAGTTACGAGGAACAAGGTTTTGTTTGTTTTGGTTGGGCAAAGATAAATGAAGGTGAAGGAATTCTAAATGAAGGGTGAAGATGTATGCAAGTGAAAGAGTGATTCAGCTAACAAGATAGGCAAGAAGCAGCTTCAATCCATTGGGCTATGGAGTCATAGTAGGATTTAATTGAAATAGCAAGGTTCAAGAGTAGTCCATGGGGAAAGTCATCTATGTCAAAGGATCTCTTTAAGTTGATTTTATGGAATTGAATGAAACACTAAGAAGGGGAAACAAACAGATGAAGAACAAAGAGCAACCTAAGATCAAGTAAGTACTTTGAAACTATCATGCTTTTGGCATACACTTAAGAAATACAAAAAGTAATCTAAGATCAAGTAAGTACTTTGAAACTAGCCTGCTTTCGATGCACTTTCAATAGAAAACATTTAAAAACACGAAGAATAGCTTAATATCAAGTAAGGACTTTGAACCTATCCTGCTTTCAACATATTCAAAAGGAAAAAATTCAAGATAAACATAAAAATTAGTCTAAGATCAGGTAAGGACTTTGAACCTATTCTGCTTTCAACATACTTTCAGGGAAACTTTCCAAAAAACCTTTGGAGACAAAACTAGGAGACAGGGCAAACCATAAACTTTCCTAGTTTAGATCTACTTACCAAGTAATGAAAATAACATTCAAGAACAACATTTAAAGTTTAGACAGTAAGACGTGGGAACACCAACATTCCTTAGCTGCTTGGACTGTATTAATCCATTCCTAAATACACAATTGGAAGAAAACATAAAGATAAAGCTTATCAGTGAGACTAGGGTACTTTTGACAATAAATCCTAGCTCTATATTTGTTGTTCTTTATCAGAGAAAGTGGACATAATGGAAACTAAAAGAAAATAACAATTTACAATAAGAAACACATCACCATTGTTAGTATGAATTCTTTGTCGAAGCGTACGAAAAAGAACCACTTTAGCTACGCATAACTAATAGCCCTAACAACAATAATGGCTGCAAAACATCTTCAGATCTGCAATTAGTAGTTAAAGTGCTGCAACAAACAGATCTATAAATGGAAAGACATTAAGCGGTAAAGTAAAGAGTTTGCTCCATGCATCCAACAGACAAGACAAGAACACGATTTTTGAATGAATTTTTATATTACAGGGCACCTAGGAGGAAACAAGAAGGTGTATCCAGATCTCCTCAATGGGATGGGTTCTTTGTAGTCCTCAGCACTTCAGATCTAAGCTTTCTCTCTCTTGTAGATGTAGAAAACCCAATGTAGAAGGTAGAGCTCAATGGGAGCAAAATGGCAGAAATGAGACCAAGTGTATAGATCCAGAGTGATCTAATATGCAACAAAAGGTGAGGAATGATGGGGAAGAACCCTCCTATTTATAACAAAATATTGGGTCATTCTAGATCTTGGTGCATGATTAAAATAATGTTAACCAAATCTAGATCCACCTTTAAGGAATATTTTATTATTATTTGTTGGAGGGAAAGGGTGTTTGACTTGGGTCAAATCCCTTGATTAGTGAAAAATAAATAAATAAATGATTTATTTATCTTTTTAAGGAAGTGGTTGGGAGATAATCAAATAAATGATGATTTATTTGATTAATGGTGAGTGATTTGGTCATATTTAACAAGGAATATTATCTAAATAAGATTTAAATAATTATTCCTAGAAAATAACAAGATAACTAAGGGTTTATCTCATTAATTTCTTTGTTTTTGGGTTAAACATGACTGGGAATAATAATTAAATTATGGTTTAATTAATTATTCCATGAGGAAAATCAAACAAATATGGGTTTGTTTAATATTTCCTTTTGGGGTTTCCTGTTTTAACATAGTGAAAGCGATTTTACTTAGGGTAAAACTGGTCTTACATGGTGTACTTGGGTCCATCTAATGATAATAAGTTAGATGACCAAAAAATGGTGTAACAATAGTTGACATAGACCAGGATCCCATAAATCAGCTTGTATTTGATGTTCAAACCAGTTACAATCATCAACTCCAGTGGTTCTCTACAGCTTTAAACTTCTCATCTCAACTTAGGTATCTTCAATTACAAATAGTGCTTACAAAATCTTTAGAAAACTATTTACATGCATCAGATATTCAAAGACCAACCTTTCTATCATCTTCTACAGAAGTATTTATAGAAGAAATGAGGAGGTGGGATGAGAGAAAAGATCTCTAGGCTCAATTAATACAATTTAATGCTTCTCGGCCTTTGAGGGGCTCAATGGAGAAGCTTTTTGATGTTTTATGTGTATTAATTTATTTTCATTAAGTAACAAGCATGCTGGGCAGATTTTGTTGACTTAAAAACTCTTAGGCGAGTTAACAATAACTCTAGCTGTCTTTAGGCAAAATATCACTGACTAAGGCAATAACTCTTCCTACTTTTGATTTATTGAAAGATTCAGGTGTCACTTTGGTGGCTGGAGAGGATTCAATTCGCCTCTGATGTGGAAGTGGAGGCTTTTCGGGTTGATATATTTCTTTGTTTTACCCTAAAACACTGTTAATTTGCATTAGATCTGTGTTTTCGGCCCGATTAGGCTTAATTTTTTGTCTGGTCTTCATGTTGTCATTAACTATGTGGATTAGGCCTTTGATAGTCAAATTTATGTCTTAATCCTTCCAAACCGTGTTTAAAACCTTTAAACATTGATTTCTACTTTGATTCTATGCTTTGACACTGATACTCTTTGTATGTTTAAGGTTCACTATGTTTTTATGGTTTTGCAGGCACGCAGAGGGTTTTATAATGTTATCAGTGCTCATGAGGCATGGATAAATCATGATGTGGACCCTATAGATTGATCTTCTTCATGAATAGTGGCCTGAGGGATCGTCATCTCCGGCCATTCATTTCTTCTTAAAACAATGGAGAAACCTACACAAACAAGAAAAAATTATAAAAATCCTGTGTGGATAGGTTTCAACTGCTTTGGAGGTGAGATTTAATCGTGACTGTTGGATGAAATCAACCAATGGCGAGGATTACTTGCTGGGGTAAAATGGAGAGGTGGTTGGGTAAATGGTGGGGAGATTAAGTCCGGGCCGTTCAATCAAAAGGATGAATGGTGGAGATGAAGCGATGAATTTTTTCGGAGAATATATGAGGACAAAAGACTTGAGGTTATAATGCAATGTAAACCATCCGATTAGAGCAATCGATGGCTAGGATTAAAAACTGGAGAGTTATTTTTGCGGAGATAAGTGGTAAGGCGGAAAACTGGCAGCGGTTTTTGTGCAACGTTTGGGCGGTAATGTGGTTTAGCTTTTGGAACACGATATAGGTCTGTGTTGGACACGTGGATCTTAAAAAACACTTTTATCGCGTAAAAGTTGTGCACTATGGGGAGGACTCAAAAATTACGCAAGATTTCTTCTGGGACGTTGGATTGGAGGATCCAGATCCAACGGAGCGGATAGAGCGCGATGGATGAAAAGCTGCGAGGTAAAGAGTTACGTGGGAGCCATGGTGAAGAAAGGCTCAATCATTTATGAAACCCAAGGTTTAAACTGATTTATGTGCATAACATGGTTTCCAATGTAAAAATTTAAATCTTTATGAATGGACAAATACATAGGAAAACAATGAAAATGAGGGGAAAAGAGGGCGTGGGTGGTGGGACCGGGAGTACGGAGGAAGGAGATCGGGCAGAGATGGGAGCAATGTAGACCGTTGATCTGAAAAGATCAACGGTGGATCTCCACCGAAGAATTATACTGTCAGGCTTATGAAATAACAAAGGGAAGTCAGGTTAAGATCCTGGCCGTTAGATCTTTGGAATGGACGGTCTAGATTTGATCGCAGGATCGCATCGGCGGAGGCAAGGGGTAAAGCAATAATGAAATGCACTGATGCGATTAAGCGTGAGCCGTTAGATCTAGGAGAGATCAAAGATGGGGATTCAATTGGCGGGTGTGATGGTAAGGGCTTTCGAGCATAGCGTGATTAAATCTAAGCCGTCAGTCCTTGTGGATTCGACGGTTCAGATTAAATCGCGAGATCGCAATCGGAGGAGGAAAGGGGAAGACACAAAGGGAATTTTGCGATGCGATGTAACACTAGTCGTCGGATCTGGGAGTAGATCGATGGTCAATATTAAATTGGAGGGGTAAAGGAGGAAAGTTGTGGGCGGAGTGCGAAGAAATCTTAGCCGTCGGTTCTTGTGGATTCGACGGCTAAGATTCAATCGGGGTAGTCGGCATCGGAAAAGGAAAAAGGGGCTTGAGATTTTGTGATTGTGATTAGCCGATGAAGCGAGAGCTATTGATCTAAAAACTAGATTGACAGTGGAGATTTAACCATAAAGGAAAAAGGCGGAATGACGAGTTTGGAGAGGAAACGATATGGATCGTTGGATTTGGGCTTTAATGGATCGGATCAACGGTGGAGAAACGATCACAGGATCGCAAATCGAAAGAGGAGAAATAACAAAGAAAGCAAGGTAAAATGAATATTTGCGATGTGATTTTGGCTGATGGACGTTGATCTTGCAGAGATCAATGGCCCAAATTTGTTTTAAAACATATCGTCCGGTAACAAAAGAAATCAAAGAAAAGTCGGGTTTTTACGGGACACAAAGGAAAATAAGGAAATGAGGTTTACAACAGGGGTTTAGACGCTATAAGTGCCCGGTCGTGGGGCTTATGGTATTATGCAGCAGAGAGTCTACCAGAGTTAAGCCCTCGAGGGCTTAAGAAATTTATATGCAAAAAGAGCATTTTTGGCCTTAAAAAACAGAGTTTTTGAGGCAAATTGAGGGTTCCGGTAGAAGGAAAAAGAATATTTTCAAACCAAATGGAAGGAGACCAAAGGTTTTAAAAGGGTTTTTTTGAAGGTTAAAAGAGGCTTATGGAGGAATTTTATGAAGGAAATAAGGGATAAAAATGGGGGAAAACGAGGTTTTGCAGCAGTCTTTTTTCTTCAGGAAAACAACAGATTTTCAGGATTATGAAACAAACAACAGTGAAGATTAACTAAAGGATTAGTTATCTTCATAAGACTTTAAGGACTCACAATTTGGCCATGAAATTGTTTCTTGAAGTCTAAAAAAGATCTAGCCACCATTTGATATGAAATTTTTTTATAGGTGGCTAACAATGGCTCCACATGGGGATGGCACCTTCTTGAAGGTGTTAAGAACTTCAGACTTGTCTTCTCTGGAAGCTGATCAATGCCTCATCCATTGGGCTACAAATTTCTTTATATTTGTTGATCTTCTTTTGCTCTAACCATGTTAGCAGCCATGAAAAACAATGGAATTCTATCAAAAAAAGCTTTCTACTTACCCAATCCTAATGATCTAACATTTTTTCTTCTTTCCGAGTGCATTTGGATTGGCAAACTCTTTTTACAATTTTTTTTTTTTTGAAAGAATAAAAATAGTCTATTTCTACCCTTATTTCTCCATGAACTCAGATTAAGCAATTAAGTTCATAAACTTCTCTACCTAACTGCACTCTGTCAGGATTAGATTGTCTGACAGATTTTTATTCACTAAATTATAAAACAGGAAATTAAAAACAATCAATACAAGATTAAGTAGTTTGACTTGATGCATATCTATGGCATAAAAACAA
This sequence comes from Pinus albicaulis, assembly GCA_034641835.2. Lineage (NCBI taxonomy): Eukaryota > Viridiplantae > Streptophyta > Pinopsida > Pinales > Pinaceae > Pinus > Pinus albicaulis. Next base: position 65,805,281 of record CM076569.1, on the reverse strand, counting down.
GCTGCACATAGACTAAAATTTGCAGAAAATTTAAAACAAAATGTGAAGGCTTAAGATCTGAAAACTTAAGAACATCCTTCTCTTTTCTTCAACTCTGTTTTTAGGCTTGTTTGAGTTGTTCTCTCTTTGTTCTCTGGTTCAAGCTTTGGGCTTATCAGAACCAGTTTATCTTCTATCTTTGGCTCAGGATTTAAACATATTAAATCCATGCATCTTTTGAAGTTCATAGGTTCAGATTTTGAGCTTTTTTGAACCTTTTCTTCTATCCTAATCTACCTAACTGATAAGCCAAGATTAAATTGTTTGGCCAATCTATTTCACTAACCTATCAGCAGTAAATTGAAAACTAATTAGTCATGATTAGGTTGTATGACTAATTAGGAGTGTGTTTTTTAAGATTGGCATTTGAGCTTGAACACTTTCAGACTTTGTCTCTCTTTTTTGGTATGGGGCTGTACCTTTCTTGTTTTTTACAATCTGCCCTCTTTTATTTTGTATTGTTTTTGTCTTTTTTCATATTTCTTCAAGACAAATATCAACAACTACCTAAATGCTCAAAGGTTGAGCTTTATTGACATTCCTATCTAACCTATTCTAACTTGGAATATTTACATTATTATATGATACAAAAGTGCCAATGTAGCTAGTTGAGTAGTGACAAAAAGGAATAGAAACTCTGGCTACTTGTCAGGGGTATCCATAGTACATTTTGAAGATTAATCTTCAAAACCAAGGCTATCATAGAAGGTGACATATTTTCATGTATTTGGCTCTTGCAAAGGATCCATGCTTGATACTTAGAGCCAGTTTGGGCTTCCACACACTCTTCCAAAGGATCAACAAAGAAAAGATGAAGACTCTCTTCTTTTTGGCCCTCCATGATTGGTAGATTGTCTGCCTCCAAGGTATCAGCTTTGAGGATTATATCTTCAGTATGTTCCTTGGAAGCATCATGATCTTTAACCTACAAATCAACAAGCAATGAAATTTCTTCTTTCTCTAAATCTATGCTTGCTTCTGATATAAATTCAGGTTCTTTGAATGATAGATTGACATTAGTGAAGGGAGAAGTTTCTTCTTGAAAAGATGGTATATCCTCAGTAGGACAGTCTTCTATTTGTTTTTATCCCTCAAAGGCTTGCTAGTATATTTTATTTTTTGGGACAGCTGGTCTGAATTTTTCTTGAATTGTATATTGCTTGCTCTCCCAAGGTCTGAGATATGTATTAGCAACAAGGGCTAATCCACTAGCAAAACTGTTGTGGTCTTTAGGAACAAGGATAAGTTGGAATTCTTTGAAATATTTTAACAAATCCATGGCATCATCCCTATTGCTCTAATTCTGGGATGTTTAGCCATGCATTCTTCTTTCACTTGCCTAATTACCAATTCTGCATTTCCATGAACTGTTATCTTCTGGGCTTCTGATTTCTTCAATAAATGGAGCCCTAAAAGAAGTACCTCATACTCTACTATGTCATTTGTGCATTGAAAAAACAAATTATATGAATGGGCTTTAGAATGATTGTTTCCTGTATTTTAAATCCATATTCCTGCACCTGCACTAGTTTTAGTACATGATCCATCAAAATTCATACTCCAAAAAGGACTAGTTCCAGTATTATCATTAATTTCCTTACTATCCTCTTTGTCTTGAGTGCCATTGGATTGTTCTATGGAATAGGAAATATGTTCATGATTGTCTTGTTCAAATGAAGGTTTGGAGGGTAGCTGCTTGTTGAGTATTTTATCAATTTCTTCTTCTGTCAAAGGAGAGATTTCTCTTTCAGCATAAACAGAAATGCAACTGTCTTCTTTCTCTTGTGTAAACTGGTTTTAAGGTTGGATGTATTTTTGTGCCTCTTCTAAGGGATATTTTCTTGTGCTTGCAAGGACACTTTGAGGTTTTTCTAGTATTTCCTTATCTTCTTCTGTTTTAAACAACTCTTCATGATTATTAGGATACGTAGTTGGAATACAAGGTTCATGAGTTGTTTCTTCAACATTATCAGGATGCCATTCTTCTTGTGCAACTCCAAATGAGTTACAACATAGAGGGAGAATCCCTAGATATGCTAATTCTCCTTGCACATTAGATTCTGCGTTTTCTAAGTGGCTATATGTTTCCTCGAAGTACTGCTCACTATTAGAAATTTGATTTTGTTTGTAAAAATCTCTTAACCATAAAACACAAGTTATAGGTAGACAATTAGGAATTTCTTGGCAACCTTCCTCATTATCTTCTATAAATTCTTGGTCATCATACATGTTTAGCTCATTATCAAGGTTTTGTAAAGGTTGGGTTTGTTCTTGTTTTGGGAAAATCATGGGCTACTCTAGATCATCAATATTTAAATCAGCCACACCTAGAAGGGATGATGAATCATTATTTATGTTTTCAAGAATATCTTGAGGAGTGTTCTTAATTTCTTGGATGTTTTCTTCCTCAACTGATTCATCTATGTTCTTGTAATTTTTCAACAGGATATTAAACTCATGAATGGCTACTAAAGGATCTTCAGGATGTATTTGTTCCAAATCTTCATCATTGTCTATAATGTGTTGGGTGATGTTTTGTGATGGATCATAATGTGTTTCACCCCATGATAATGATGTATTGTTTCCTTTTTAGTTCTCATAAAACATATGTTCAAGGTCCTTTAAAGAAAACAAACTACCAGATCTCAACCAATCATACCAATCCCTAGCTTTACCTTCTAATGCTAACATAAATATTTTCATTAGGCAATATTCATGCCATTAAACTTTCAACCTCCATACAAGTATATGAAATTCGATGAGATGTAATAGAGGGTCATCAACCTTTTCACCCTGAAAAACAGGAAGGTTATCATCCCAATTCACCTGGGGCATCTTATGTGGAAACCCAAGGATATGATTTGTACTCATTGGGGCATATCTTCGTTGTATCCTTGGAATCATGTTTGTAAATCAAGAAAGAGGTCACTGAGTCTTTTCAATCAGTTCAAGGTCTTCTACCAGTGGAGTCATTTGGTCTTTTAGGAGTTATAAAGTGGGGAGTCGCCAGGTGGAAAATGTTTTAGCTCTTAAGGAGGTAAAATGTTTTATGGTTCCACCACCATGTTTATTATGAATACCAATCTAAAGAGATTATGGATCTTCTGAGGTTTTAAGGGTGTCTAAGATGAAATTCACTCAGAACTCCCTAGCGGAATCGCCAGAAATGTTAGGTCCCTGTAATTTTAGCAGATTGGTAAGACTAAAACTACAGAGGCAACATTTGAACCACTTTGGGATTCTATGATCTAGCCCTCCTGAATCCAGAGAGGGATCTCTCTATAAGTGTGTCTAAATATGTGATCTTTAAGGCTTGAAATGTGATACTAGGCTAGTTATGAGGAACAAGGTTTTGTTTGTTTTGGTTGGGCAAAGATAAATGAAGGTGAAGGAAGTCTAAATGAAGGGTGAATATGTATGCAAGTGAAAGAGTGATTCAGCTAACAAGATAGGCAAGAAGCAGCTTCAATCCATTGGGCTATGGAGTCATAGTAGGATTGAATTGAAATAGCAAGGTTCAAGAGTGGTCCATGGGGCAAGTCATTTATGTCAAAGGAGCTCTTTAAGTTGATTTTATGGAATGGAATGAAACACTAAGAAGGGGAAACAAACAGATGAAGAAAAAAAGAGTAGCCTAAGATCAAGTAAGTACTTTGAAACTATCCTGCTTTGTGCATACACTTAAGAAAGACAAAAATTAATCTAAGATTAGGTAAGTACTTTGAAACTAGCCTGATTTTGATGCACTTTCAATAGAAAACATTTAAAAACACGAAGAATAGCTTAAGATCAAGTAAGGACTTCTAACCTATCCTGCTTTCAACATATTCAAAAGGAAAACATTCAAGATAAATGTAAAAATTAGTCTAAGATCAGGTAAGGACTTTGAACCTATCCTGATTTCAACATACTTTCAGGGAAACTTTCCAAAAAACATTTGGAGACAAAACTAGGAGACAAGGCAAACCATAAAATTTCCTAGTTTAGCTCTACTTACCAAGTAATGAAAATAACATTCAAGAACAACATTTAAAGTTTAGACAGTAAGACGTGGGAACATCAACATTCCTTAACTGCTTGGACTATATTAAATCATTCCTAAATACACAATTGGAAGAAAACATAAAGATAAAGCTTATCAATGAGAGTAGGGTACTTTTGACAATAAATCCTAGCTCTATATTTGCTGTTCTTTATCAGAGAAAGTGGACAGAATGGAAACGAAAATAAAATAACAATTTATAATAAGAAACACATCACCGTTGACAGAGACCAGGATCCCATAAATCATCTTGTATTTGATGTTCAAACCAGTTACAATCATCAAGTCCAGTGGTTCTCTACAGCTTCAAACTTCTCATCTCAACTTAGGTATCTTCAATTACAAACAGTGCTTACAGTAGCTTCAGAAAACTATTTACATGTGTCAGATATTCATAAACCAACCTTTCTATCATCTTCTACAGAAGTATTTATAGAATAAATGAGGAGGTGGGATGAGAGAAAAGATCTCTAGGCTCAATTAATATAGTTTAATGCTTCTCGGCCTTTGAGGGGCTCAATGGAGAAGCTTTTTGATATTTCATGTGTGTTAATTGATTTTCATTCAGTAACAAGCATGCTGGGCATATTTCGTTGACTTAAAAACTCTTAGGCGGGTTAGCAATAACTCTGGTTGTCTTTAGGAAAAATATCACTGACTGAGGCAATAACTCTGCCTACTTCTGATTTATTGAAAGATGAAGGTGGCACTTGGGTGGCTGGAGAGGATTCAATTCACCTCTGATGTGGCAGTGGAGGCTTTTTGGGTTGATATATTTCTTTGTTTTACCCTAAAACACTGTTAATTTTCTTTAGATCTGTGTTTTAGGCCTGATTAGGCTTAATTTTCTGTCCGGTCTTCATGATGTATTTAACTTTGTGGATTAGGCCTTTGATAATCAAATTTATGTCTTAATCCTTCAAAAATGTGTTTAAAACCTTTAAACATTGATTTTTGCTTTGATTCTATGCTTTGACACTGATACTCTTTGTCTGTTTAAGGTTCACTGTGTTTTTATGGTTTTACAGGCGTGTAGAGGGTTTTATAATGTTATCGGTACTCATGAGGCATGGATAAATCATGATGTGGACCCTGCAAATCAATCTTCTTCATGAATAGTGGCCTGAGGGATCGTCATCCCCGACCATTCATTTCTTCTTAAAATAATGGAAAAACCTGCACAAACAAGAAAAAATTATAAAATTCCTGTGTCGATAGGTTTCAACTGCTTTGGAGGTGAGATTTAATCATGACCGTTGGATTAAATCAACCAACGGTGAGGATTGCTTGTTGGGGTCAAATGGAGAGGCGGTTGGGTAAATGGTGGGGAGATTAAGTCCGGGCCGTTTGATCAAAAGGATGAACGGTGGAGATGAAGCGATGAAGTTTTTCGGAGAATAGATGAGGACAAAATACTTGAGGTTATAATGCAATGTAAACCATGTGATTAGAGCAATCGATGGATAGGATTAAAAACTGAAGAGTTAGTGTTGTAGAGATAAGTGGTAAGGCATAAAACTGGCAGCGGTTTTCGCACAGCGTTTGGGTGGTAATGTGGTTTAGCTTTTGGAACGCGATATAGGTTTGCGTTTGACACATGGATCTTAAAAACCACTTTTATCACGTAAAATTTGAGCACTGTGGGGAGGACTCAAAAATTACACGAGATTTCTTCTGGGACGTTGGATTGGAGGATCCAGATCCAACAGAGTGGATAGAGCGTGATGGATGAAAAGCTATGGGATAAAGAGTTACGTGGGAGCCATGGTGAAGAAAGGCACAATACTTTATGGAAACCAAGGTTTAAACTGATTAATGCGCATAACATGGTTTCCAATGTAAAAATGTAAATCTTTATGAATGGGAAAATAAAAGGAAAACAATGAAAATGAGGGGAAAAGAGGGCGCGGGTGGTGGGACCGGGAGTACGGAGGAAGGAGATCGGGCGGAGATGAGAGCAATGTATACCGTTGATCTACAAAGATCAATGGTGGATCTCCACCAAAGAATTATACTGTTGGGCTTATGAAATAACAAAGGGAATTTGGGTTAAGATCCTGGCCGTCAGATCTTTGGAATGGACAATCCAGATTTGATTGCAGGATCGCATCGACGAAGGCAAGGGGTAAAGCAAAAATGAAATGCGCCGATGCGATTAAGCATGAGCTGTTAGATATAGGAGAGATCAACGGTGGGGATTCAATCGGCGAGTGTGATTGTAAGGGCTTTTGAGCGGAGCGTGATTAAATCTGAGCCGTCGGTTCTTGTAGATTCGACGGTTTCGATTAAATAGCGGGATCACAATCGGAGGAGGAAAGGGGAAGACACAAAGGGAATTTCATGATGCGATGTAACGTTGGTCGTCGGATCTGGGAGTAGATCGATGGTCAATATTCAATCAGAGGGGTAAAGGAGGAAAGTTGTGGGTGGAGTGCGAAGAAATCTTAGCCGTCGGTTCTTGTGGATTCGACGGCTAAGATTAAATCGGGGGAGTCGAAATCGGAGAAGGAAAAAGGGGCTTGCGATTTTGCGTTGAGAAGAATTTTCAATTGTGATTAGCCGATGGAGCGAGAGCCGTTGATCTAAAAACTAGATTGACAGTGGAGATTTAACCATAAAGGCAAAAGGCGGAACGACGAGTTTGGAGAGGAAGCGATATGGACCGTTGGATTTGGGCTTTAATGGATCGGATCAACGGTGGAGAAACGATCACAGGATCGCAAATCGGAAGAGGGGAAATAACAAAGAAAGCAGGGTAAATTGAATATTTGTGATGCGATTTTGGCCGATGGCCATTGATCTTGTGAGATCAACGACCCAAATTTGTTTTAAAACATATCATCGGGTAACAGAAGAAATCAAAGGAAAGTCGGGTTTTTACGAAACACAAAGGAAAATAAGGAAATGAGGGTTTACAACGGGGGTTTAGACCCTATAAGTACCCAGTCGTGGGGCTTATGGTATTATGCAGCAGAGAGTCTACCAAAGTTAAGCCCTCGGGGGCTTAAGAAATTTATATGCAAAAAGAACATTTTTGGACTAAAAATACAAAGTTTTTAAGGCAAATTGAGGGTTCCGGTAGAAGGAAAAAGGATATTTTCAAACCAAATGGAAGGAGACAAAAGGTTTTAAAACGGTTTTTTTGAAGGTTGAAAGAGGCTTATGGAGGAATTTTATGAAGGAAAGAAGGATAAAATGGGGGAAAATGAGGTTTTGCAACAGTCTTTTTTCTTTAGGAAAACAACAGATTTTCAAGATTATGAGGGAAACAACAGTGAATATTAACTAAAGGATTATTTATCTTCATAAGACTTTAAGAACTCACAATTTGGCCATGAAATTTTTTCTTGAAGTCTAAAAAAGATCTAGCCACCATTTGATATGACAATTTTTTATAGGTGGCTAACAGGGACCAACAGGTTGTCCTTCTGGGAAAGGTTGGCCTGATGGTTGCGACGGACCAGGTTGTCCCTGATAACCAAGTTGACCTAGAGAAGGACCAAGGGGTTGTCCTGGTTACACAATATTTGGGCCATACTGAACGTGTAGTTGAGATTTAGGTGCAATAGGTTGTCCCTGTGACGGATAATTCCCCCCCCCCAGGACTAAAAGATGATCTTGGTTGATTCAAAGGTTGACCCAAAATACCATAGGGTTGTCCATGTTAGGCCAAAGGCTGACCTTGTGAAGGTTGGCCTTGTGGACCGTATGGTTGTCCCTGTGGACTAGAAACAGGGCCCTGCTAAGCTAAAGGTTGTCCCAATGAGGGTTGTCCTTGGAAGCCAGAGGGTTGCGCAAGAAGAGTAGGTCCCAGATGAGTAACAGTATAATAAGGATCATAAACAGCTTGATAAGGATCAATAGGAGGCAAATAGACCAGATTACCATACACATCATAATGGTGTGGATAGATATATACGGGATTGCCAACATCATCATAGTGATGGAATCGAGGATTAGTAGAAGCCTGAGACTGCTGAAAACCCTGAGAACTATGTTGTTGAACAACCAACATATATTCTTCAAAAGTAAGACCACCAAGAATCACAGGAGGAGTGGAAATTGAACTAGAAGCCACACAAACTGTTGGTTGAACTAGAATGGATGTGACAGTAACCGACGATCCAGGAGTTGAAGGTGATATTCCCAACGAAGGTAGGACCGAACTCGGAGGAGGAGTTACTGAACTCGATTGTGCAATGGAGGCAACACCAGATATGATCTGACTCAAGGATCTATATCCAATCGGAAGTGAGACCGATGGTGGTGAATATTGGGTGGACGCATAAGAGAGATCTTCAGGAAAGAGTTGATATTCTCCTGTGGAAACAGGCATTCCTTCACTGCCAACAGGACTGGAGGAATCCATATCTGAGTCGAACGTAAGATCTTCAAAAATACTACGGGGACTATGAGGTACTACAGCAGAAAAAAAGGGCGATCTTGACGTAAGAGGAGTAAATTATCCTTCTTCCCCAAAACTAGACCAAGCGCTTGAAGGAGGCCAATTGAATTCAACTGGCTCGTCAAGCAGAGATCGAGTAGCAAGGGGTTGGATAGACGGAAGAATAGGCTGCGAGAACTCGACAGACCTAGTGGATTGAGGGGTTTCAAAAGAAACATCTGGAAAAGAACCACCACTAGGAGGCAGTGAGGACGACGAAACTGGATGTTTCGCCACTTTGACTGTATATCAGAACAGGAAGGAAAAGAGATAACTAATCGAAGGTGCCGAAACAAGAACCAAAGGAATCAATCAATCCAAGTACGAAAATTTTAATTGGCGTGTGATCGCAAGTGATTAATTTTATAACATTAAAACCAAAATTCACTATTTCATGTTTAAGAGTCGAGAAATAGGAAAAAGATGACTCTAGTCACTTTCAATTCAAAACAAGTGTGAAAGGACAAGTGCTCGATGATCTCTTCTCTTGTTTAAAGAGTCACGAAAAGATCGAAATTACTTCTTAGTAATTCTAAGCAAGAGGGTGTACCAGGTTTTCATGAACTGCCATATACACCTTGGTGATCAAATGAAACAGAAATTACCAAGGACTTGGTGTGCATGCAGGTAGTCTCCCCGAATGATGTGTTCAGTGTATCACTATTACAAGGTGGCAGACTCAGCTTCCTATGGATAAAATGATTGCAACCTAGAGGGTTCTCCCTTTATATACGTGACGGTACGGGGAGCACAAGTCCGTACTAGCGCTGTCTGAAGCCAACAGGTGAGCAAAAGCTACTAGGTTTTAAGACGCCGGAACACGTCTCTAGCCTAGACCACTAAAAATATTGCGTTAGGTTTCAATGTTGCCTTAGTTTCATTGAGTAAATTTTAAATTTAATCCTGAATTAGGTTTCAATTTCCAGGCCCTAACGAATTTGGAGCTCAACTTCCTAAATGAAAACTATATGCAAATAAACATCATTTCAATTCGATTAATGCTAGCTATAAGAAGGATAGAAATCTTTCAAACAAAAACAAACAAGTAAAGGCGAAGAAACTTCTAGTGCCTCTAACACAATCAATTGAAAATGAAACTCCTTCCTAGATGACAAATGCTAGTTATGTAAAGGAACGTTTCATTTTCAATGCAACGAAAGAATGCAATTTTTTTTTGAATTTTCAATAAAATGAAGCACACATTGTACTAAATCAATAGAAAAAAAAACAAACACTAGATTGAGTTTTGCGAATGTAGAGACTTATAATTGAATGATTCAATTAAGACAAAAAAAATTCAAAAACATTCAAGCTAATGTAGCAGACTTTCAATGGAAAAGAGTTTCCTGAAATGACCCAAACTAGCAACATAATCAGTGCTCAGAGCAAGAAGAAGACTGATCAATCGATAAAACGAAAAGACCATCCAATCAAAAAAATACTCAAGAGGATCAAGAAAAACTCAGCATAATGATTTGAAAATGAGACTGACAACAATAAAAGAGACTTGTTTCAAGCAGAAGGCTCAGTGTACCAGAACACTTAGAAACCCTAAGGTCTCAAATAACACCGATAGGAAAATGGACAAACGAATGAAGGAAACAAGTCTACAGTAGTCAACACAGTCCCCAAAGGCTTCAATCACATCAAAAAAAACCCAGAAGCAAGAAAAAATGACCAAAATACTCATTAAGGAGGTCAATCCAAAACCTACAGGGGTTGGCGTGACTGTAAGGCTGTAATCCGCACCATACATAGGTTGGCGCGATTGAAAAGAGAGCAACCTGCACCAATTAGCGCGACTATTCAGGAAAAAACTGCTCCAAGCTAGATACCTATGGGAAAAAGAGGAAAAACCAAAACTTAACAAGAAGAGGCCAACCTTGACACTCTAGAGCTAAACAGAGGATGGAAATTAGGTAAACAAACCAGAATAAGACAGAAAATGAAATCGATAATTGAAACTAACCCAACAGGAATGAACGAAAAACTCGCACTAATCCCCAGTGGAGTCACAAATTTTTTACGTAGGAAAATCCTCTCTGCGGACAGAGATGATCCCTCTAGCCCTACGATGGGTCTAGAAACAAAAGTACATGCTAAAGTGTTTCCTAGTTAATGAATGAACGAAAGACACAGTAGATCGACCTACCTAGAATCCAATGCTATCGTCGTTGCAAAAAGAGTAGTAGCCTCTCGCTCCTGTCTTGGAAAATCACAATCTGTTCACTGTTATGCCCAGATACCTGCACATGTAACAAGAACAAGAACAACATACAACATCACAGTTTCACTCACAACTATTAACCAGTCAAAGAGGGCTAAAGTTATTGCATTACATAAACATCATAACACAATAGTGGAACCAAATAGTAGTCATGTCTATATAAGTAGAAGAAAGAGGTACAATCGATGCTTTGATTTCACAGTCTCCTCCAGTGGGGTTCATTCTAAGCACGTCTCAATACCTATCAAGGGATTTAGATGGAATGAGGACATGGATTCAAGCTCTCCTCAACGTGATTCCTTCTCTCTATCTTCTCTAGTTATTCAACTACCATCTCTCCAAGTTCAGCTATTCAGCCATTCAGCTAGATTGTACTAAGGGAGATAGCTCCTTTTATAGAGGAAAAGGAGGTTTGGATCCCTACAAAGGTGGGAGGGAATCCTATCCTTTAGGAGAGCTCCAAGGGAGTTGGAAACTACTAACTAAAGGAGGGAGCCCGTGGTTGTTTCAGTTCAACCACTCTCAATGACTCATCCTCAAGGTGGTTGGAATAGAACCTCCGCCTCTATTTTTAAAAAACCATTCCATACACATCTTGGCACAGACGCTTAAGTGGGACAGAGTGCCAACTGGTGTGAGCTCAATGTTAATTTTCTAGCTCGGTGTGGGAGTGTAACTAGCTACTTGCGCCAAGGCAAAAAAAGGGTTTTTATAGTTCTGCTCAGGGAATTGTCAACAAGAGGATTGTTACTCTCATGCAAAGGAACCCAGTGATGGTTTTTTCCAGGCATGACACTTCTTATTGGTCACAAAAATGACCCTCCAATGGGCAAGATGGGGATTGCAAGGACAGTGAAAAAATGTTGTGTAACACATTGCTATGGGGGCATGCGTTACATGGGAAAAAAACATCACTCGTGCCAAGTGCCTTGATCTTGTGTACTCGCAGTCCAGAACATTGTATGAAATCTTGCCTGATGCCCCTCGAACTAGAAATTCCAAAGCACTGACGACACCATCTATCGATGGTATCATCGGTTCTGTGTCTCAGACTTCTCAAAAGTCTTCTTCTTCGAATCCTGCGAAGAAAAAATATACTCCTTCCAATGATACTTCTTCTCAGCCGATTTCGAATTCTGGTAAAACCACAGAGGTGAATTCCGTCCAGTCCAATCCGACAAATAAAACTTCCAAGGGTAAAAAAAAGGGTAAAGGTAAGGCCAAAGCCGATACCCCTGAAACAGGATTCTCAAAAATCTCGTGCTGATGATGGTTCACAATGCAAACCAAAGTACCCTTTTTTTATTTGTGACAAAGAACATTACGCCAAGGACTATCCTGAACGGGCTGAAGTGAGTCGATAGCTCAAAGGCACCCAGGGCAATCTAACCATTCTCAACGAACCATTTTTGTCACAACAGACTCAGTTGGTATAGCAACCTCAGCCCTCTACCCATTTTGGTTCTCAATTTTTCATGATGAATGGTCCTGCATCTATTTCTATTGATACTCGATCGAAAGATTATATCGAAAAGCATTAGACAGCAGGGAAGGAAGTCGTTGATGGTCCTCCTCCCCCGCCTGCTTCTAAGCCTCTTTAGATTGAAAGGCCCAGTATTGAGCCTGTTGTAAAACCACCTTCCAAAGGTGTTCTCCATAAGTCTTCCTACAATCCTAATGCCCGCGCTGCTCAAGATTATAGTATTTTTGAGGTTCTAGCTCAGGCGCCATCTGCTATGTTTGCATTGGAATTCCTTCAAAGTTGTCTGTCTCAATGGAAGGCTTTTTTATCTACCATCAGTGGGATTGATCCCGCTGATTCAAGCCTTATCACTTTCGACTTGGAGAATTTCGTCCCGTGTCTCCCTCACTAGCTTGCCTTGTTCATCCAAGTTGGTATTAATGGAAATAATATCCATCAAACGGTCGTGGATGAGGGTGAATCTACGTGTGTCATGTCATCTGCCTGATGGAAGGGAATCTCGCCCTCTCAGTGTTCTCGCTAGTTTATCGATTACGTTAGAAGGGAAAACAATTAATGTCGAGGTTTAATTAGTTGATGCCAAGCTCAATTACAATCTTCTCCTTGGTCGTAGTTGGACTCATGCCATGTTGTGCGTTCCATCCACTCTCTTTTGTGTTATTTTATTTCCACATGAAGGAAAGTTCATCACTATCTATTAGTTGTCTTTTTTCACTTCTTCATCTTCCGAGAGTAATATTCCATACATAGATCAAATTCCTATGCCTTATGAGAGCATAGGGCCTGGTATTTTCAAAGATCCTGCCCTCATGCGTATTTTTCCTCTTCATCCACCCAAAACTGTTCAGGTTAATATGATCTCTAGGTCTTCTTCTCTGTGGATCATCCCTTCACCTGAGAAAATTGATGCGTTTGGAGATTCGATGTCATTAAGTCCGATCGAGATTTATTATTGTGAAGTTATTGCTGCTTCAGATCCTCTACCCTCTGATCATGCTCCTTTGAGTATGTCTCTTGACACTGAGTCTCAATCCCCTTGGCTCGGCGATTCAGATTCACTCGATCCCTTAAATGAGATATTTCCCTCCAACGAGGCCATCGTGGAACTATGTCTCTTGAGGATACTCCTTGGGACAATAGTCATCATCGTTCTTTGTTCATGCCTGGCCTTGGTGCCATGTCTACCTGTATCGAGAAATCCACTTCTCAAGTTCCTTCTCCTCCACTTCAGATGCCCATCCTAACACATGAAGTCTTTGTGGAAGGTAACTTGGGAAACATCACATAAACGATGCCTATCAACATCTCCGTAAAACTGGGGGTTGTCGAGACAATCCATATTGGGGTGACTTGTTCTCCCGATGAGATTGAGTTCTATACTAGTCTCTTCCGTGAGTTTTGGGATGTTTTCGCGTGGTCTTATGAAGAAATGCCTGGCATCGACCCGATTATAGTGGTGCATGAAATTCCTACCTATCCTGGTGCGAAGCTTGTTCGTCGGCGCCTTTGTCCTGTGCACCCTAGAAAGGCAGGTGCTATTAAGGGAGAAGTTGAAAAACTTCTTAAAGCTGGTTTTATCTATTTGATTCCCTTGGTAGAATGGGTTTCCAATATTTTTCCCGTGGACAAGAAGCATGGTACTATTCGTATCTGTGTTGATTACTTTGATATCAACCGTACTGGCCCCAAGGATAATTATCCCACTCATTTTATTAACTAGATCATTGATGAATGTGCTGGGAGTGAGATATTTTCCATTATGGATGGGTTTTCTAGGTACAACCAGATTAATATTCTTCCAACCGATCAACATAAGATTGCCTTTATCTATCCTTGGGGTACTTTCGCCTATAAAAAGCTCCCTTTCAGTCTTAAAAATGTTGGGGCTACATTTCAACGAGCAATGTCATATGCTTTCCATGATATCAAGCGCATTGTTCAGCCTTATCTAGATGACCTTCATGATCATTCTGCTAAGCATAAAGACCACCCTGATCATCTTCGTCAAATATTTCATCGCTGTCAATGCTATAACATCCATCTCAATCCGCCTAAGTGTGTTTTCTATGTTAATTCCGGTAGACTCTTAGGGTTCATTGTCTCTAAAGACGAGATTCGTCTCGATCCACTCAAAGTTGAACCTATTGTTAATCTCCCCTCTCCTTCCTCCTTACATCAGCTGTAGAGTCTGCAAGGGAAAGCTAACTTCCTACGTCATTTTATCCCAAACTATGCTGAAATGGCCAAAGGATTTACACGATTACTTAAGCAAGGTGTCACATTCCTTTGGGATGAGATCGCCAAAAAATCCTTCAATGAACTGAAGATGTTGTTGGTCAACACTCCTCTGTTGTGTCCTCCCAATCATCATCGCGATTACTCCCTCTATTTGGCTGCCATGTTTAGCACTATCGCCATGGTTCTGGTGCAAGACGATGATGATGGTGATGAGCATGTTATTTACTATCTGTCTCATAATCTTCTTGATACCGAAACTCGCTAAGCACACGTCAATAAGTTGGCATTGGCTACTGTCCAAGCTATTCAACATTTCCATCACTACATTCTGTTGTGCACAGTGACTGTGATTTCTAGTTGTAACCCTATGACTTACATATTGACTCGTCAATTACTGGGGGGGAAATACTCAAAGTGGATTGTTATCCTCGAAGATTTCTATTTGGCATTCACTATCACCAAGTCAAAGAAGTCATTGGTATTTTCCAGTTTGATCTGCTCTCTCCCTTCTAATTCTTCTCCATCTGGTTTTGAGGAACGAATTCCGAATGACACACTTTTTCTTATTAGCATGACTGATCCTTGGTACAGTTATATCATCGTATATCTTCAGAATTCCGCCTTTCAATCTAAGTTGATAAAGGATGCTCATCGATGCATCTGCCATAATTCACAACCCTATTGCATAATCAGAGATACTCTCTATCGCATTGGAGTTGATTTTGTTCTATGTCGGTGTTTGATTCTCGAGGAGGCTGAAAAGGTCTTGAATGATTGTCACAATGGTGCCTGTTGCAGTCACATGTATAGATATGCTACTGCACAGAATATTCTTCGTGATGGATATTTTTGGCCCACCATATTTAAAAAATGCATTGTTTTTATCCGTAAATGTCACGATTTCCAGATCTATCAGCGTAAGATGCACGCGCCACCCTCACATATTCATCCTATCATTACCGTTGGTTCCTTTGCGAAGTGGGGCATCGATTTTATGATGTGTAACCCTCACTCGGCTGGGGGGAATGCTTATATTATTGTAGCCATGGACTACTTCAGAAAATGGGCCGAAGCAATGCCTACACTTACAGCTGATTTTAAGATAGCAGCACAATTTCTATTCAATCATGTCATTACTAGGTTTGGTTTCCCTCAATCCATTGTTACCGATCATGGATATCATTTTATTCATTACATGATGGCTGAGTTGGCTTCTAAGTTGTGTTTGCATCACGATAGCTCAACGTCGTACTACCCTTAGGCCAATGGCTAGGTTGAAGTCATGAACAAAGTTCTCGTCACTATACTTCAACGTACAATTGGGATGCAAAAGTAAAATTGGCATCTCATGTTGTTTTCAGCTCTCTAGGCTTACCGAACCTCAGTGAAGGATGCAACCAGCTTCACTCCATTCCAGCTTGTCTATGGTCTAGAAGCTACCCTTCCAATTGAATGTGAAATCCCTTCTCTCAAGATAGTTGTTGAATTGCTGCCTAATACTTCACTAGAAGAAGAGTGTCTTCTATATTTAGAGAGGCTTGATGAAACTCGCCACTTTGCTGCTCTTTTCATAGAAGCACAGAAAAAGTGGGTCAAAGCTAATTTTGACCTGTCGGTTTCCCCTCATTCCTTTATATAAGGAGACCTCATCTTCCTATACGACCAAGCTCATGATAAGCTAGGGGCAGGCAAATTCCAACCCATGTCGCATGGGCCCTACATTGTTAAGTGCGTTTTGTAGAACAGGGCTTATGAGATTATTGATTATGAACGTTATCCTCTAGATTAGCCTAGAAATGGGTTGTATCTCTGAAAATATTATGCATGAGTTTCTCATGCATGTTTCTTTTTTATATAGGTGTTTTTTCATTTTTGTACATTTTTTGGCTTGGTGTGCTTTGCGAGCATCTTCCTGCTTATTGGGTCATTTCTTATTGTGCAGATGTCTATTACTCCTTATGTTGGTTTCGCGGATGGTACCTCCCAGAGTACCTGGAATCTGTCTTCCGCAGCCTGGGTGATTTATAATCCTGTTGGTGAGTTGAAATACCTACAAGATATTTGTCTAGGACATACTACAAACAATGTCGCTGAATATAGTGTTGTCATTGAACTCTTAACTAAGGCCATTGCTCTAGATATTCGTGCATTGATTGTTAACCTAGATTTTAAGCTTGTTGTTCTTCAGCTTAATGGGCATTATTCTATTATAAATCCTCAAATCTTAAGGCTATATTTACGCATTCATTTACTGGAAAGACTTTTATTACATCACATATCAAAATATTCCTAGATGAATGAATGCATTAATTGATACAATAGCTAAAATTGTATTAGATAGACATTTGCGTAATTTGTAAAAAATCGTCATCACATGACAAGATTGATATAGGAAAATAGGTGTATATATATATATATATATATATATATATATATATATATATATATATCGAGTGTTGCATCCACATGCATCATAAGTTCAAAAAATATGTATGTTTTTGTTACATCCTGAGACATCATGTCTCTCAAAAAATATGCAGAAATAAAATCCTAGGTGTCTATTTGGCGTGATGCTCATGGTGGCATGTCACTACCCATACGAGCCCCCTTAATAAGCAATGAACACGTTTTGACACCCCTGCATTGTGTCTCTGGTACGCGTGAGGAACATTGTCAAATCTCGCATAGTCTGGGATTCCTCTAGCGAGTCCCTCCAGGTTGTGTACGATTTCCTCCTCCTCGCTTCCCTCACCATGAGGGGCCACATCGAAATCATGAGGAATTCGCTGTGCTATCAGAGACATCCCTGCAGGTCTTTCTGGGTCGACATCTATAAATACATGGATTAACATCAGAACATATATAACCAAAAAAATCGTAATACTCATCAAAATAAAAAATCAGTCTTACCCAATGCTTCATCCCTATCCTCTCCTGCTGGGAGTGGGAGATCCGCATCACCGGTGAAGTCCGTGCCAGAATAGGGCTAGTCCTCCACGACAATCAACTGTCAGTGGAGCCACTCGAAGAACTCTAGTCTCTAGAACATCTGTTGACCGCCACTTAAACTTGGCATCAAAGCTGCCCAAAGGACCATCCGTGGCTCTTGGGCTGGTGGTGTAGGAACTTTCACTTCCTGACGTTGTAAAATTGGTAACCGTTCCAAGATGAATGGTACCAGGATGGACCCATAGCCGAAATTTTTTCAGCTTGCCATTCTTGCATTTTGTCAACTGGTGTTTCATGTTGATCGTTACCGCCTCTTCCCAATTATATAGAGTAGGAACCATGCAATCTACTGCAAGAAGTATCTGTGTTTTTGTGGCCTCATGCGGAGCCTAAACTCCCGCATCTCGTGTAATGGTGTGTAGCACTACTTTCAGTGCCAGATCCAGGATGGTTTGTATATCAACCTTCCCTCTTTTGGATCCTTTCCTCACCCCTCGGCACACTCTGTCGATAACTATGCTCATGTTTTTCATTGTGGGTCAGGTACCTGTCAAGATTGGTACTGCCCTCCTCCGTGATAATCCAGTTATGAAGTAAACATTCGATATCTCAATCTCCAACTCTTGGTCATGGATTATGAATCTTTCCTACTCAATGTCCCACACACTGATCAAGTACTGTAATAGCTCAGGTTGAGCTCTAAGACATGGTGCGATGAAGAATTGATTAAGCCTGTATTCCCTGAGAACTTCCATGCATCTCACATTACCCAAGGCTAGCTCATCTTCTTCACTATGTTCTCTTTCCTTCCATTTGATCATCATTTTTCTCTTTCACACCTGCAAAAACATCATTGGATCATCATTAGTCAAGTCATTTTCTATTTGAGTGTTTAAAATGGGCTTATTGTTTGAATTTAAAAGCTAAAATTGTTGTCAGGTTGGCATGCCCCTATTTGAATCCAACGCCGGTTGGTGCGAGTCCATGCCCGATACTCGCGCCGACCGTCACACCCTAGTTTTTACAAAAACCCCTCAACACATCTACAAATTGGATTGCAGGAAATGAAATTATATCAAAATGCAGGCAAGGATATGAGATCTTACTTGGAACAGAAGAATTCATGATTGGCCTTCTAGATTGTCCGTTGTCAGCTTAGCAAAATCACGATGAAGAAAGGGTAATAATTTCTCACAAGAGGTAAAAGTGAAAAGTAATTTATTTTTACTATTTTTAGCATTTTATAAACTTTTTAGAACCCTATTTAGGTTTTTGGGCATATTTTTTGATTATTTTTCTATTTATCTCAAAAAATGGGTTTTACGTGCGTTTCTTGTGCAGCAACAGGTCCTCAATGTGATGACAATGAAGTAACAAGTTGTATTTTATACCTTTTCAGACTCAGTAAAATCACGAAAAAAGTCACCCCTCGAGTCATCTTTCAGCTCTTTTCTAACTCTCGAAAATTGAAAATATCGTCATGACTCTTGTCATTTTTAACTCGTTAAAAGTTTTTTAACAATATCAACCCAGTATACGTTTACCCATTTTTCAGGCTGGGATAGATTATTTACGAAAAAGGAATACCTTAGCCTATTGCGACTAAGAGGTTCTCTCAGACATAGTTTTCTACCTTTTCGGATCTATGAGACTACCTACGAAAAGGGACTGTTGGAGTTTTCTTTTATGCTTCTTTTAAAATTCTCTAAACATGAAAATATGTCAAGTTCTTTCCTTGTCAGACTCGTTAAAACCTAAATGACATCGGAAATCGTCACCATGATGTAACCGAGTTCCTCCTTCCTAGGGCTCATAAAATGTACTAGGAGGGATTTTTCCAAAGGAAAAACTTATATGACAAGCATATGCTATCCCCTTCAATCTTTCTTCCAAAAATAATTTGGGTACTCACTAGTAATGGTGGGGGAAATGGAACTAGTTCTCAGTCTTATCAACAGTATGTCACTCTTAAACATGACACTCATCTGCTTCCGTGTTGGGTTGGGGACATCCCACTTTGTCATTTTTTGCCTCCATGGGTTTGGGTAATCTACTTTGATCTCTCATCTTCTCTTTTCCATGTCATCCTGACCTTAGATCCCTTGATGTCAAATATTGTTGTTTCTGGAGTCATGTAGCCAATATGTTCAAGAGAAGTTTCCTTTTTCAGTTTTCAACCTCTGATTCTCTGTTTGGTCGCGATTCACTATCATCTTATTCCTCTGTCTCGTGTCAATGATTTGAGATACATTATGGCCTTCCTTTGACCAGGTCACTTCCTGTCGACTTCAGCTAATTACCCAGGAAATTTGATCTAGAGACTCCCTTCAAGTACCTTGGAGCTTGCATGCCACAATGGCAAGTTCTTCACATTCGACGACAGGTCCTTATCATTTCCCTTTGATTGAGTGATTCCACGGGTGTTTGACACTAGCTCACTGTTCAAATTCTGTGGATTTTACTAGTTGTACCTTGAGAGCCATTGTCGTTATTGGTGGCTTCTCTCATGCTTGGTAATAGCTTTCATCATTGGCTGGTAATCAGGTGACTTTCTTGCATGTTTGACTTCAGCTCACACATTTGCATGCTTGAATTTGTAAATGTTCGGGTTGACATGGAGCACAAGACGCTAGATTTTGTCTGATAAAATATAGGCTATGAGATATTTTTGGTTTATCATGACTATATGCATGACTCTTTTGATTGGATGGCTGCGACCATACCTAAGTCTATTTATTGATCCTTCTTGCTGGATGGTTGCATCCATACCTCAGATCATGTTTTTATATGTACTCTATTATGGATAGCTACGCCCATGCCACATGTTCATGTATCAGAGATATCAGCTATACTTGTACTTGCAGTTCTTCAAACGACGGTGTTTAGTTTGAACACATTCTTGTAAATTATTTCACTCCTCCCTCTCTCTCGAACCTCATAATTTAGGGGAAATATGTTACACAGTATTTTTTCACCGTCCCTGCAATCCCCATCCTGCACATTGGAGGACCATTTCTGTGAATTCTGTGTATTTTCATACCTTTCAAAAAATGTCATTGCATCCTGTAGCATGAGAAGAACATTTTCTCTATTGAATATTCCTACAGAAGACTCTCAAAAACATATGATTTTGGGTCGGTGCTAGTAGGTAGTTATGGCTTCGCACCCATACAGAAATTAGCACCGAGCCTCTCACCCATTGGCACTCTATCTTATTGGATTGCCCGTGCTGAGCAGTTTTTAGAATTTTTTTTAAAATATAAGCAAAATTTTCATTTCCAACCACTTCGTGAGCGGAGTCAGCATGGTTTGTTCAACTGAATAGCATCGAAGACCTTCCTATGGTTTCTTGTTTCCTACTTTTGAGAAAATCCCCAAAGGATAAGGTCTCCCTTCCACCATATGAGGTATCCCAAAACGACCTCCTCCTCTCCTATAAATAAATCTCTCTCACATAGATGAAACTAGCTGAAATGGTTGAATAGATGACAGTCCTTACTATAGTTGAATAGCTGGTGTGAGATAGAGCAAAGAGAGACCCATTGTTGGGAGAGAGTCTAGGCTTATTGCCTCACCAAGCCTCAATGAATGCTTGAGATGCGTTTGACTAGACCCGCTGAAGGAGGCTACGACATCAAGGCTTATTTGGTTGTAAAATATTTCTCTCTCCTTATTAATACATGACTGATGTTTTGGTTCCCGTTTTGCATTTGATATGATTAATATTGTGCAATACGTTTAGTTCTCCTTAACCAATTACATATTTATGAATGCAATTATGTTTTCATATGCTGCTTTCGTTCTCTTATCCTTGTGCAGGCACTTGAGTATTACCACTGAAGGACTGCGACGTGTCATGACGAAGATCAGGAAACTACTGCCACAGCTACGACAATTGTGTTGGAACAAAGGTAGGACATCTATCCCAACTTAGTTTCATTCATAAACTAGGAATCCACAGATCAACATGTCCTATTACTACTATACCCACCCTAGGGCTAGAGGGATCGCCTCTCTCTGCAGAGGGGATTTACCTACACAATAGACACCATCCGATTCAATGACCTCAAGGAGCTTGCAGGGGAAAAGGAGGAGCTCCCGTGCATCCTCTGGGTGGAGCACCAAGCAAAGGGGCTGGCCCCTCAGGGGAGGGTAGTAGCTCAGTTGCTGCCGAGACTGCTGCTGAGTGAGCTCATGCCGATGTGGCAGAGGCTCACGTAGCTAAGTTGACCGAGTAGGTGGCTGCTTTAGAGGTCAAAGCTCAGGTGGTATAGGATGCATGGGGTCGAGTGGACCACTTGACCCAGGGGATGCCTACCCGAGGTTTTTTGGATGACCCCGAGGATGTGTGGTTGGAGACATTGATGGCCCAGGAGAGGGGCTATCGGTCGGTTTTACACCGGGTGGCGATCTCCATTTTGAGGGCGACTCTATTATTGGTACCGAGAGTGGCAGTGGATCCAGGTGCCCCACGTGGGGGAGCATAGCCCTAGAGTCTTATTGTACATGGGGAAAGCACCCATTATGAGGATGCTTCCCCTATTTTTGTTGACTTGTACTTGTGTATCTTTTGGGCTGACTTACAGGTTAGAGACACTATTTTTTGTACTCAGACACATACATTTTGGTATATATGCGATATATATTTTTTGCGACTCTACATGGTGTACCCCCTGTTTTTTTTTATGGATTATGCTATGCTGATGGATATCTATGTTTTCTATGTTTTTATTTTTTTTATGTATGATGGTTTATTCAAGATGCATTCTAGTTTAGAATATTTTTAGCTATGCGATCAGTTGTTTGGTTCTGACTCCTTGGTACATGTGCGAAAGTAATGTAGTCAAATTTCTGGCTTAATCTTTTTGCACGCAAGTATTTTCTAAACAGATGTGAATCCCTTATCTCAAATTCTTGGTTTAACTGCGAAACTACTAACTGGGAATTGAGGTAGATATGCATATGTTGTATGCCTTAATTGAGGGCGTCACACATAAGTTCGATGGCGACGCCATATTATGCTTGATTGTTTGTTGTTGAGCCGATACAAACACTATTGTTGCATAGTGGTGATCATTCAGGGTGATAGATAACCCAAGCAGTTGCTGCTAAACTTTGAGACCATCGTGATGCTCCATCAACAAATCTGAAGTAAAGTTTGGGTTGGTAATCCATTGTGACATTAGAGTGTGTTTTGTGACGAGTCTTTTGGTCAAAAATTTAAAGTGTTTGGATCTGTGTATGTTGACTCTAGGGGTGAGACTTTTCAGCCCTTATGGGTAGAATTTCTTGAGATAAAGGTCATTGATGAGGTTGCTAAGGCATGTTATGTCTAGCTCAGTCAAGATGTATGCCCCCTTGAGGAGGCAATTTTTTTATGATGTAGGGTCCTTTGCACAAAGTTTCTAACTTTCTTGGCCCTAGGGATTCCTATGCGACATTGTAGTGAAGGACTAGTTCTCCATCAGTGAATGAGTGAGGGTTGATGTGGCGGTCGAACGATGCTTTTACCCATTTATTGTGGGCCTCGTTGTGTTGCAGTGACCACCGTCGACTTTAGTCAACGAACTCTAGTTGTAGCAGACGTTGTTGTATAGGCTGGGTATCATTGAGGAGTTCAATGATGACATGTAAATTCAAGATTTCATGTTCTATGGGAATCATGGCCTCGAATCCGTATATCAAGTGGAAGGGAGTGAAACCAGTGAATGTTTTCATGGCTGTGTGGTATTCCCATAGGGAAGAGAAAAGAATATGGTGCCAGTTGGTTTTATGGTTATTCACCATGCGCTGTAACATAGTTTTGAGGACTTTGTTGACAACTTCTACCTATCTGTTGAATTGGCAGTAGTATGGTGAAGCTAATTCATGGGTGAATCTGAGGTGGTGAGATAGCCCCTAGAAAGATTCATTCTCAAAGTGTTTCCCATGGTTGGAGACTAACTCCTTGGTAACACCGAACCGGGCAATGACATGGTTAAATAGAAATCGTGCCGTGGTTTCTGCGATGTTGTCATATGTGGGCATGGCTTTGGCCCACTTGGTGAAATAATCGACAACCACTATGATGTATTTATGATTTCCCGTTGATGTTGGGTTGCAAGTTATGAATTTGATCCTCCATTTGCAAAAGGGGCTAGTGACAATGACAGGGTGCAGAGGAGCGGGAGGGGATCTTTCCTTATGAGCGAAGCGCTGAAATTTCTCGCATCTCTTGACTGTTGTGATGCAGTCGTGAAACAAGGAGTGCCAAAAATATCCTTCCAATAGGAATTTTTGGGCGGTGTCCATTCCAGAGAGGTGGTCGTTGTAAGGTCCACCGTGGCGGTCATTAAGGGCTTGCTCCACTTGGTCGTGAGTAAGGCATCGATGTAAAATGGTGTCGATGCCCTATCGGCATAAGACATCTCCCATAAGGAGATGTTGGGGGGCTTGATGGCGAATGCGCTGACGGTCATCTGAAGTGAGATGAGGTCTAAACTTTTGGGTTCGTAAGAAGAGGAGAATAGCTTTGTACCAAGGGTCGTCGTTTGATACGAAGAAGAGATGTTCATATGGTAGCGAATCGTTTAATGGTAATCATTTGGTATGTATTGGGAGGTTCGTAATGAACTCTGCTAATATTAGTGCCTTTTTTCTCTTGGGGGAAAGAAACTGTAAGTCGTACTCTTGGAGAATGACTATCCATCGGGTGTATTTGTGGTTCATTAGGCAACGCGTGACCATATATTTGATGGGGTTAATATCCACGATGACCTAGTGATATTTAAGATGATGTAGTGGTGAAGCTTTTGGACTGCATGAATTAATGCTAGGGCAGTCTTTTCTTCAGGTTCATATCTTAATGCTGGGCTTGATAAGGTTTTATTGACGTAGTAGATTATGTGCTCCTTCCCATCTAGGCCTTCCTGGCTCAATACTCCGGCCAAGGCAGTCTTGGAAGTTGATAGATACAGGATGTAGTCTTTGTCATACTGTTATGGAGGTAAATCCCCTTTGCGGACAGAGGCAATCCCACTAGCCCTAGAGTGGGTCTAGCAACAATTGAAACATGCAAAGCTATTGATTCCTAGTTACAAAAGATAGAATCGTGATAGATCACTTACCATGATTCCTTCACTGCTGTTGTCGAAGAAGAAGTGGCGCTTCTGTTCCTAGCTAGACAAGTCACGATCCGTGAGCTTGCTGCATCCAAATACCTATACACATGCAAAGAAGAGAGACAACATGCAACATAATATTTCACACTTTATAACTATCAATCAGTCAGAGAGGAACAAATGAAATTGCATTATATAATGGACAAACACAATCATGGAACCAATAGAAGAGTCATGTATATTAAGATACGAGAGAACGATTACAACTAGTGGTCTGACGTTGTGATCTTCCTTCGACAGGGTTCCAGTGGGACGTGTCTCACAAATCTCGCCAGGGATTTGAAAAAACTCTCTCTCTCACATGGTTTTCCTTAGCTCTGCTCTTGATTGTCACTAAGTTATAATTTCCTTCCCAAAAGTTTAGCTAGTTAGAAAATGGAGAGGGTGGGCTTTTATAGAGTGAGAAGGAGAGATTAGGCTCCCTATAATCATGGGGGAGAGTCCTATCTCTTAGGAAGGTTCCATGAGAGGTGGAAAACAACTTCCTAAACAGGGAGATCCGGAGGAAAACTACCCAACCCCTTTTTTATGATCTGTTCTGAAGTTGTTAGAATCAAACTTCTGCCTTCTATTGTTAAAAAAAATTCCTTAATAGGCTTGGTGTGGGCACAACACAGGGACAGAGCACCAGCTAGTGCACCCACTAGTGTACATTTTCCCCATTGCCACGAGGGATGAACTGGCTACCCGCACCAATGCCAAAACATGGGTTTTTATGGTTTTTCAGAGGAAATTTTCTTGAGGAGAACTCTTTCCCTTATGTAGAAGGATTCCATCAAGGTGTTTTCAGGACATTTTACTGTTCACAGGTCACGGGAATAGTCATCCAATGTACGGGATGAGGAATTGCAGGGATGGTGACAAAATGTTGTGTAACATATGCCCCCTAAAGCATGAGGTCCGAGAGAGAGGGAGGGGTGAAATGCTTTATGAGTATGAGAACGCGTTCAACTGAAAACATTGTTGTCAGAAAACCTGCAAGTACAAATACAATTGATTTATCTCATACATGATATGTGGTATGGGTGCAACCATCCATAAAAAGTACTGAAACAATGAGATCCAAGGTATGGGAGCTACCATCTAGCAAAATAAGGATCAACAAGTAGACAAGGGTATGGTTGCAGCCATCCAATCAAAAGAGTCATGTAATAAGTCATAAAAATCCACAAAGAACCCACAGCCTGGATGTTATTAGACAAAATCCAGGGTCTTGCGCTCCATCTCGATCCGAACAAAGTACAAGTTTGAGCATGCGAATATGTGAGCTAAAGTCGAACATGCAAGAACATCGTTTGATTACCAGCCAATAATGAAAGTCGTTAACAAACGCTATAGAAACCACTAATAATGACGATGGCTCTCAAGGTACAAGAGGTACAATCCACAGAATGTGAGCAGTGAGCTAGCGTCGAACACTCGCAAAATCATCCGATCGAAGGCCAATAATTAAAACCTTGGGTTGAATGTGAAGAACCTACCATTGAGGCATGCAGGCTCTAAGGTACCTGAAGGGAGTCTCTGGATGAGCTTCCTAGATAATGAGCTGAAGTTGACAGGAAGTGACCTTGATCAAAGGTGCGCCATAATGTTTCCCACATCATCGACACGAAACAGAGGGATATAATTTTTTTGAATCAAGACCAACAGAGAATTAGAGGGAGGTTGAAAACTGTAGAGGCAAACTTCTCTTGAACATATCAGCAGCACAACATTGGATTTGCAAATATTTTGACATCAAAGGATCTGAGGTCATGGTGACATGGCAAAGAGAAGATGAGCGGTCAAAAGATATTACCCAAATCCATGGAGGCAAGCAGATAACAAGATGAGATGTCCCTAACCTGACACGAATGCAGAAAAGCGCCATGTTCAAGAGTGACATACTGCCAACACGACTATAATATTGATTCCATTTCCCCCCTCCATTTCTGGTGAGTACCCCAATTATTTTTGAAAACAAGCTTGAAGGGGATAGCATATGCTTGTGATATAAGTTTGTCCTTCGGAAAAATACAACCTAGTACATTTTACGAGCCCTAGGAAGGAGGAACTTGAGTAACGTCACTGCGACGGAATCTGATGTCATCAGTTTTTAATGAGTCTAACAAAGGAAGAACTCAGCATTTTTTCATGTTTAGAGAGTTTCAAAAGACAGCGGAAAAGAAAACTCCAACAGTCCCTTTTCATAGGTAGTCCCACAGATCCGAAAAGGTAGAAAACTATGTCTGAGAGAACCTCCTAGTCATGATAGGCTAGGGTATTCCTTTTTCGTAAATAATCTATCCCAGCCTGAAAAAGGGGTAAACGTATACTGGGTAAATTTCGTTTCACAACCAATTTAACGAGCTCAAAACGACAAGCAGCTCGGCAATCTTTTCAGTTTTAGAGAGTCATAAAAGAGCTAAAAGGTGACTCCTCTTGGAGGAACGATTGGTACAAAGGGTATAATTTGGTTCCGGTAATGGTGGAACTGCTCAGAACAAATAAAGGTCAAGAGGCTGGCTAACAAGACCACTCATCTTAGCGGTCCCTCAGGAATGGTTGAAACAACCAAGTGAAGGCATAGTGACAATGGAGTGAGAAAACCAAGGCTCATCTAGCAAAAACAGGCTGATAAAATGGAAATCACAAGAGGTAAAATGGGAATGGTTTCATTTTTACACAAGCTTGAAATTAGGAAAATCTTCTTGAAGTTGGTTTCATTTTTACACAAGTTTGAAACAAAGATAAACTATGCTTGAAACCGGTTTCATTTTTACACAAGATTGAAATGGAAAAAAAATATGCTTGAAAAAGTAAGCATGCCCCTAGCATGGTGACTCAAATCGAGGTACATGCCCCCCAAGCTTTAGTCCATATGAATGACAGATGGAGTGAAGGTTTAAATTACGAGATCAATAGAAAGACTCGACTGGGATTTTATGAGATCTTATCAAAGACTCGAATTGAACGGGAATGTGTTTCATTGTTTTAATGAGGTTGACACATTAAAAGAACCATCTTCATGACCTAATTCATTTTTTAATGAGGCCGATACAGAAGACAAACTATCCTCGGATGGGCTTGTTTCATTTTTTAAGGAGCTTGACACAAGAAAACGAACTATGCTCTGACCAACTTGTTTCATTTTTTAAGGAGCTTGACACAAGAAAACGAACTATGCTCAAACGACCTTGTCTCATTTTTTAAGGAGCTTGACACAATAAAATGAACTCTGCTCCAAATACCTTGATTCATTTTTTAAGGAGCTTGACACAAGAAAACAAACTCTGCTCTAAAGACCTTGATTCATTTTTTAAGGAGCTTTACACAAGAAAACGAACTCTACTCCGATGAACTTTCATCATGATGAATAAGAAGGCATGGCTTCCAATATTTCCACACTGGATGGGAGAAAAAAATCTCGGAAATTAGGACCCGATGCCCCCAGCACCTGATGCACAATGGCACTATCACTGAATGCGGGCATGGGACAGGTAGCCACATAATTAACTTGCAGTGGGGAAGATACAACCGACGGATAAAGACCCATAAGGGATGATGGTGGACCAGATGTCATGTTAGGACCAAAGAATGAAAGCTGATCAATGGTCACAATCCAAACTTTGTGTGGAAAACACATCACACGAAAGAGGGAAGAGACAAGAGCACCCATGACATAATTATAGCCATGCCCCAAGAGTAAATTGAAATCCAAGGGGCCTGGAACAACCATCATGTCCATATGGACGGTTTTCCCTCCCAAAGTAACAGGCAACTTTGGAAGGATCCCTAACGGTTGACTAGTTCCTCTGTTAAAAGCTAACAGATTCTGCATAATTGGCACAAGCGGCAGCGAACCGAAAGCTTGCCAAGTAGTTGAAGAAAAAATATTAACATATGCCCCTTCATCTATTATAGTGCTAGGTATGACCAGATCAAAGGTTTGTACCGTGACCTCAAAGGGCACATAAGAAGGAAGGCGATAGCCTGCGAATCGACTCTAATCAAAGGAAGCGACCAAACTACTTGGAGGGGCTACCATCGGACCAAGATGGTCTTCCCCTGGTGTTATGGTGAAAGAAGGAACATCCTCCATGACCTTCATCATGGAGGCAGAAGGAGTATCCTCCGGGACCTCTATCATGGGAGGCGGAGGAGAAGCTTCTTGAGGTGCAAGGACAGGAGAATATTTCTCCAAGTCCAAGGAATCTAAAGAAACAAGAAGAACTTGAGGGATATAAGATCCACTCTCGACGGAAAATACCTGGTGCACTGCAGACAGGGCTAGGACAATCGATCCCATGACCAATGGCTGGTCAAGAATGGATTCATGATTTTGAATTTTTGGGGGAGCGGGATCAGCTAAGGGTGACTCTTGACTGATCATAGGATCAACTAGCGGAGGACTCAAAGATAGTTGCTTGTAACCAGCCAAGAGGCGTGGTGCAGAAACAGTCGAGTTGTCCAACACTCTTTTGGCTTCATCCATGAACGGACAAAGGTGAATGGGATGATGCCCTTCACACAACTTACAGGTATTGGTAAGCTTACCCTACCTCTTAGGAGTCTTACCAGTGCTAGTCGAAGACGTGCCCCCAACATGACACCCAAAAGCCAAAGGCAACGATGGACGACCGTTGGACCATTCTTCAAGCACCTTGGGAATGCCAGGGCAGTCTCAAAGAAGATGGTCTCCCGTGCACAACATGCAAGGGAATTTGGCTTTTTGTGGAGGGTTGGAGGGTTTATCAATAGCAGATGTTTTAGAAACAGTAGAGGAAGCCTTAGCCTCTCTCTTATCAGACTTCTTCTTCTTTGTCTTCTTCTTCTTCTTCTTAGCCACCTGGTTACTCGAATCTAGACTTTCACTAGGCGAAGTAGAAGAGGAGGATGCAGAAACAGGTGAAGAAGGGGAGAGGTCCACTTTGGAATCAACATGGTGTTGTTCAGGTGGAGGAACTGATTGAATAGTATCTGGCACATTTGAGACCACAGAGGTTGAAAACAACCAAACAGGCAACCCAACAGTTAACCCAGGAAGCGACAATGTTGCCATATAAGAAGCACCAACATTTCCAAAAGCAAGAAAAGGACCAGGATTCCCATCGGAGGGGATTCCTTGGTTGGTGAACTCTAGAAAAGTTGGCATCGGAAACAACCTTGAAACAAAACACTAAGGACAATAATTTTTAATCGGGAATATTTTGTGGGCGGTTAATTTTATGACATTGAAACTAGAAATTCACTGTTTCATGTTTTAAGAGTGGAGAAACGAGTAAAAGATGACTCTATCACTTTCAGTTTGGAAACAAGCATGAAAGGACAAGTGCTTGATGATATTTTCAAGTTTAGGGAGTCAGTAAAGATCAAAATGACTACTCTGTTAATCTGGGTAAATGGGTGTACCAGATATCCGTGAACTGCCATATACACCTTGGTAAAAATTAAAAAGAAATCAAAAAAGGACTTAACGTACGTGCATGTAATCTCTCTGAATGTTGTGTCCGGTGTATCACGGGTAAAAGGCTGCAGACTCGGCTTCCTATGGATAAAGGATTTGTAACCTAATGGGGTCTCCCTTTATATACACGACGGTACGGGGAGCACAAGTCCATACTTGTGTTGTCTGTAGCCAGATGGCGAGCGACAACTACTAGGCTTAAAGACGCTGGAACACGTCTCTACTTTAGACTACTAGATGTTCCATTAAGTTTCAATGCTGCCTTAGGTTAATTCAGTAAGTTTTAAAGTTGATCTTCAATTTATGTTTCGATTTCAAGGCCCTATCGAATGTTGGATCTCATAAAACCTCTAGATGCAAACTACATGCCGCAAAATATCATTTTTTTCAATGAAGAGCTATCTACAGGAGAGTTGAGAGTTTTCAAATGATATCGAAATGAACACACAAAAACATCCACTACCGATTTCAATGCAAGCTAATGAAACTGGAAAACTTTTCTCTAGAATTGTACAACACTAGTAATGCAAAATATTTTTTTTGTATTTTTCAATATATTAGAGCAAATGCACTAAATAAATGAAAAAATAATGAAAACATCAATTTGAGAATGATAAAGAAAGATCTGAAACAAAACAAGTTCACTCAACTCAAACAAGCACAATCAAAACTCAAACTGATGACGAAATCCCTGACAGCGAAGAAGAATCTCAAAAGAAACCCAAACAAACCGTTTGATCTATTATTGGAGCAACACAAAGCGAAACTGAATGAAAGAGAAGTCAATCACTCAATAAACGCAATGACTCAATTGGATTCAGAAAGATGAATGCAAAGAAGCAGAAACAAATATGACCGGGAAAGCAAAGACCCAAAACTCCCATGGGAGGTTCAGCACACTGAAGCACCTAGAAGCCCTGGGGCTAAAATGCAAAACTGACAGAAAAGGGCGAAAAACCGGAGGGCAAGGGCTAAACACAGTAAAAAATGACTTCAAAGCACTCAATCAATCAAAAAAAAAAAACCAGGACCAAAACTCAAGCTTAGAGAGTCCAAAAACAGGCAAACCCTAAAACCAAGCAGGGTTGGGGCGCCTGTCTGGCTGTAATCTATGCCAAACAGGGAATGGCGTGGGGACCTAACTAGCAACAAGTGCCCTTTGGAACGACTGTCAGAGGGATAACCACGCTAATCAGGTTTACCCTAGAAAAATTATGAAAATGAACTAACAGAGGCTAGATCTGGTCTTCTGGGGGCTAAACAAGGTTTTAACACCGAGGAAGGTGAACCAGAAAAGAAGACTAATCAAACAAAAGCAAAAAAAAAACCCAATGGAGGAAGGACCAACTCCCACTGATCCCCAGCGGAGTCGCCAAATTGTTGTGGAGGTAAATCCCCTCTACGGACAGAGGTGATCCCACTCGCCCTAGAGTGGGTCTAGCAACAATTGAAACACGCAAAGCTATTGATTCCTAGTTACAAAAGATAGAATCGTGATAGATCACTTACTGTGATTCCTTCGCTGCTATTGTCGAAAAAGAAGTGGCGCTTCCGTTCCTAGCTAGACAGGTCACGATCTGTGAGCTTGCTGCATCCAGATACCTGTACACGTTCAAAGAAGAGGGGCAACATGCAACGTAATATGTCACACTTTATAACTATCGATCAGTCACAGAGGAACGAATGAAATTACATTATATAATGGACAAACACAATTATGGAACCAATAGCAGAGTCATGTATATTAAGATACAAGAGAATGATTACAACCGGTGCTCTGACGTCGTGATCTCCCTTCGACAGGGTTCCAGCAGGACGTGTCTCACAAAGCTCGTCAGGGATTTGACAAAACTCTCTCTTTCATAGGGTTCTCCTTAGCTCTGCTCCTGATTGTCACTCAGCTATAATTTCCTTCCCAAAAGTTCAGCTAGCTAGAAAATGGAGAGGGCAGGCTTTTATAGAGGGATAAGGAGATATTAGGCTCCCTATAATCATGGGGGAGAGTCCTATCCCTTAGGAAGGTTCCATGAGAGGTGGAAAACCACTTCCTAAACAGGGAGATCCGGAGGCAAACAAGCCAACCCCTTTTTGATGATCCATTCTGAAGTTGTTAGAATCAAACTTCTGCCTTCTATTGTTAAAAAAAAATCCTTAATAGGCTTGGCACAGACACAACACAGGGAAAGAGCGCCAGCTGGCGCGCCCACTAGTGTACATTTTCCCTATTGGCGCGAGGGATGAACTGGCTACCCGTTCCAATGCCAAAACATGGGGTTTTAGGGTTTTTCATAGGAAATGTTCTTGAGGAGAACTCTTGCTCTTATGCAGAAGGATGACATTAAGGTGTTTTCAGGACATTTTACTGTTCACAAGTCACGAGAATAGTCCTCCAATGTACGAGACGAGGGATTGCAGGGATGGTGGAAAAACGTTGTGTAACACATAGTCTAGGGGACTGATGAGCGGTGCTGAAGATAATGTTTCTTTCAGTGCATCGAATGCTTGTTGGGCATGATCATCCCATTTGAATGGGATAACCTGGCAAAGGAGGCATAGGAGACCTTGAGCGCAAGTGGCATAATCTAGGACGAAGTGTCTCAGAAAATTGGCCTTCCCCTGCAGGCTTTGTAGTTGCTTGAGAGTTCGAGGTCTAGGTACCTCTTTGATGGCTTGGACCTTGAGGGTGTCCACTCAAATTCCTTGTTGGGACATGATAAAACCTAAAAATTTTCCTAGATCAGATAGTTAGGTCGTCTAATTAGGCGAGGATGAGGTGTGCCAAGTCATGAAATATGTAGTTCATGGCCCTCTAGAAGGTGGCTCTAGCGTTTTTTAGGCCAAATGGAATTACCTTGTATATGAATGTGCCCCAAGGGGTGGTAAATGTGGTTTTGTACCGGTCTATGTGGCGGGTTTGAATTTTATTGTACCCAACAAATCCATCCATGAAGGAGAGGGCCTCATGACCCGCACACGCATCAATGACCTGGTCAATGAATGGGGTAGGGTAATTTTCCTTGGGACATGCTTTGTTCAAATCTCGAAAATTGGTGCAAAAACGTATGGTGCACAATTTTTTCATGACTAGAACAGGGTTGGAAACCCAAGATGTGTAAGAAATGGGGTAGATAAACTCGGCTTCATGAAGCTTATCGATTTCTTGTTTTATTGCTTCTGCCTTTGATGGGTGCATTTAATGTTGTTTCTGGCATATTGGAGGTACGTTAGGCCAGGTGTTAATATGGTGCTCTACGATAGTGGGACTAAGCCCATACATTTCTGAGTAGTCCCATGCAAAGATATCTCTATACTCTTGTAGAAATCGGGTATAAGAGTTTATTTCTTCAAGAGAACATGCTGCCCCAGTGAGATTTCTTCGACCTTTCTAGGATTTTGGGATATATTCACCTTGACGGTAGGTGAGATGTTTGACATGTTTCCTTCTTCGAACACATCGGGCGTCAGGATAGGATTCTTGAACCAATCGACTTTCCCTGTTGGGAGGAAATATTTTGATTTGATCGCATAAATCTCTCATTCTTTTGTCTTGTCGGTACTGAACACTTATTTGGGGAGAAAAAGTGAGCAGTGATGCATCGCATCCCATGGATAATCTGGCTCCGTCATGGCCTCTAGGATGTCCTCATTCGAATGGAATAGGGATCCTAAAGGGATTGATTCTGCGCAAGGCTATGCCAAAGAGGTTCATTCTTCACGGAGCTAGTTGATAGACATGAAAAGGATTCCATCATCAACATGGTGGAACGAGACGCAGTCGATAGAGTGTAGATAGATTGGGTTTTCACTATCGTAGGTACAACTACTCTTATAGTTGCAGCTGACTTGAAACCTATGGCAGATGAGCAGAAAACTCAAGTCATAGTTCTGATACATGATGATATGAATCATATATGGTGTATCATATCATTGGCGTTTGGTGGGGGGAGAATCTCCGTGATGGGAGCTTTCGTGGGTGCAAGGCTGGGTCCCTCGTTAGGATGGTCAATTTCCTGTGGGTGGAAATTGTGTCTGGTGCAGAGGCACCTGAATGTTTCCATTAGCGGGCATGCCTCTGGTTCATGGTTATGGCCAGTGTAAATGGTGCATGGTACCACTGTGCCAACTGAGTAGATTATGTGGGAATCAACACTACTCTTCGTCTTAGACGTGGGCGCTCAGAAAGGATCTTTTGTAGAAGATGAGGCCTTCTGCTTCCACTTCCTAGTTTTTGGCTTGGGTATGTCTAACTCTTTTGGGGAGTGTAGGCTTAATGCTGCTCTTTCTACTCTAAGATTCGGGCGATGTTAGCATTTTATTGTATGATGAAAGTGTGAACAAATCCATAAATGAGTGTGCGTAATCTTCTCTTGGTTAGAGAGAAGTCTTTGCGGGAGAGAAGAGACTGCGTGAAAACTGTTTGCGAGGTGGTTCAGTTCTTTGCACTGATTGACCTGGTGGCCGATTAGGTCGCATAGTCTGCATGTTATCCTAGGTTGAACCTGGGCCATGCTTGGTTGGTGCACCATACCAGCTTTCCCATTACACCAATGTGGGTGTGGGGTAGATGGCTTAGGGGCATTCTGCCTTCTATATTGGTTGAGGATATCGTTACGTTTCTTCCCTAATGTATGTATCATATCAATTAGAGGAAAAACTTATGGAATAGAAGCACAGCTCTGCTCATGGTGATTTCCCTGACATACTAGGCAAAACATCCTAGATATGGGGCTCCTGTCCTGCTCACTTGATGGCATGACTAGGTATCAGTGGTGTGACTAGGTATCAGTGGCATGACTAGGTATCTAAGTCAAGCCAAGTGGTGACCATATGATTGGGCGTTTTACATAAGGTACACGGGTTGGGGGTAACTGAGGGTTCCATGATTGGTCGCTTTTCAGCTGACAAAAAGAGGATGGATCTACTCGTCACATCTTCTTGAGTTGTCGAGTTGTTCATAGATTTAGAGTTAGAGCCATCTTCTTGGGAGAGGCGGACTATGGATGAGCACAAACTAGCTAGCGCTAAGCAGAATCAGGGGATATAATGGCATTGTTTTCAAATTTGGTTGCCCACAAACCAACATAGTAAAAGTGCTCGATAGGATACCATCTATGGATGAGTTCTAGGGCTGTGCATTCCTCGATGAAGTGACCACGTTAATCGCATAGCGCGCAGTGTATGACAGGAGGGGGGAATGTGAACTGGAGTCCTTCTGGTGACTTTCATTCCTCCTGCAGGTATAGGATGACGCAAGGTTCATCTCCAGATGACTTGTTGGAGGGATCCTCTTGAAAGGATTGCTCGATGGCATGTAAGGCGTCCCTATATCGCAGGATCTCTAGGCAATCATGGGTATAGTGCCCATAATTGCTACAAATAGCGCATGCATGGTTTGTACGCAATGCTTTGCCTTGACTTTTAGCGACAGGTTCCTTTTTACTGAAACTCGATGCTGCGATGTCTGCTGCAGAGCTAAGGAGCGGTTTTAATTCATCTAGCTCTAACATGGTTAACGACGAAATAGGTAACTGAACTGGTACCTACTTTTTTTTGGTAGAAAAACATCACTTGATTTCGAAAAGTGGTGATGCAGAATCACCCATTTTTTTTTGTGTGCATATTTCTGACACTTAAATATTTTTATTTCTGAAGCATGAATATTTGATTTAAAATATTAGTGATTTTCATGCTAATTTTGAAACGTATTGATGCAGCATAAAAACCCTTTTCTTTAGAGTGGTGATTTTCACGTTGGTAATAAAACATAAAAGTAAAATAAGAAAAACATGACAAACAAAACTCAGATAAAAAATATATATTTAAAAACAATAAAAAAACCAATAAAATCATAAAAAAAACAAAATGAACTTGTAAAAATAAAAAATTTAAACAAAAATAAATAAATAAAACAAGAAAAAACAAAAATATTCGAAAATTATATTAAAAAAAAAAAAAAAAAATTAAAAAAACACACATAATTTAAAGAAAAAAACAAAAATTCAACCCAAAAAAAAACATCAAAAACAATTTTTTTAAGTTATTTAAAAAACCATATAATTAAAAAATAATAATTAAATAAAAAATTTAAAAATAATTAAAATTACAAAATTAAAATTAAAATATAAAAACAAAAAATAATTTAAATTAAAATAATAATAATAATAATAATAATAATACAAATTTTAAAAAAAAGTTGAAAAAGAAAATTGAAATAAAAAATAAAAAATAAAAAACTATCATTTAAAAATAAAAAATAATGAAAAAAAAACATTTGCAAATAATTAAAAAACAAATATATATAAATTTAATGTTTTTTTCTTTTTTAAATTAAACCATCTATAAAATTTTAAAATGAAAAAATAAATAAATAAATATTTTTAAAATTAAAATTTAATAAATAAATTTAAAATTTTTAAAAATAATTAATCTAAAAATATTAAATTTTAAAACAAAATTTAAAAAAAAAAAACAAAATAAAAATATTAAAAAAATTTGAATTTAAAAGATAAAAATTGAATTAAAACGAGAAAAAAATTATTTTCTTGAAATTAAAAAAAAAAATTATAATAAAAAGACAAATATTAAATCTAATAATAAAAATACAAATTAAACAAATTAAAATACAATATTAAATTAAATTAAAAAAATACCAAATTAAAAAATAAATACATAAAATAAAATAAAAATAAGATAAAAAAATTTATTTTCGCATTGGGAAAGCTGGCGTCGCCCAAGTGCGATAGAGGCCGACTGCTGGGTAGGCGGGAGAGGCTGTAAGCAGCCTCCCCGCCCACCGGCCGGCCTCCGCCGCCACCTTGGCAGTGCCACCTTTCCCAGTGAGAAAATAATTTATTTTATTTTATTTTATTTTATTGTTATTTTTATTTTATTTTTTTAATTTTTTTTTTGTTTTTAATTTTTTTTTATTTGGTTTATATTTTTTATTAAATTTTATATACATACTTTTTAATTTATTTTTATTTTTTTTAATTTTTCATATTTTTTCTTTATTATTAAATTTTATATTAATCTTTTAAATTTAATTTTATAAAATTCAATAATTTTTTAATTTTTTTTAATTTATTTCGATTTAATATTTATTTTTTTATTTTTATTTTTTTTATATATATATATATATTTTATATTTTATATTTGAATTAAACTTGTGTATTTTAAATTAAGTTTTTTTTTTAATTAAACTTATTTTTTTAAATTAATTTGTTTTTAAATTTTTTATTTTTTATTTTTATTTATTTATTTATTTATTTATTATTTATTTTTTCCATTTTTTATTGATTTTTAAACTTTTTTAAATTTTCAATTTAACAATGTTTTCTTTTTATTTTGTTTTATATTTTAAATTTATTTTTTATTTCAAAATTTATTTGCTTATCCATTTATTTATCAAAATTTAATATTTTTGTCTTTAAATTTAATTTGTTATTTTAATATTAATTTAAAAATAATAATAATAAAATCTAATATACATATTTTTAATTTAAGTTCATATCATTTCTAATTTTATGTATGACAATAGTAACTTGGAGGAAGTGTCTTCTTACAAGTACCTAGGAATTGATATTCATCACAAGCTCAACTGGAACTATAGCATTCAGAAAAGGATTAATGGGATGTGGAAAGCTTATTTTGGTCTTGAAAATAATTGTAAAACGACAAACCTCGTAATGTGGGATAGAAAGAAGTTCCTCTTTGAAACTTTAGTCACTCCTGTTATCTTATATGGATGTGAGGTTTGGGGTTGCAGCATCTCTAGAGAATCTTGGAGAAAGATTGAGCAAATCCAAAAGAGTTTTATAACTTATAACCTTAAAATTAAAAGCAATACACCATATCCTATTCTCCTTATAGAAGTGGGTCTTTCCCCTATCGAGAGCCTAGCTATGACTAGGCTTCTGTTGTACAAGCACAAGATTAATAGCATAGGAGACCATAGACTTCCTAAGCTAGCTTTAAATTCCAGCCAAAACCACCTAAGGCTTAAACGAGGTTCGTATAAAAACACCAAGGCCTTGTTAAACCATTGGGAGCTCGACGAGAATGTTGCATTGCAAAACATTGATAACATTAAAAAAATTGTTACTTCTAAGTTCAAAGAAAAAATGTAGTGTGAGAAAGATCTAACAGCTAAAAGAAAATTAAGATATTATAAGGAGGTCATCAACCCCGCCCTAGAGGATAAAAAGTATCTCTCTATTTTAACTAGCTCAAAGAAGAAAATTAATATAGCCAAGATTAGAACGAACTCTCATGAGCTCCATAGTGAAACAGGTCGTTCGACAGTTCCTAAAACACCATGGATGGAAAGGATCTGCCATCTCTATGAGAATATGAACATCGAGGATGAAAATCACTTCCTCTTAGAGTGCCTTGAGTACAACCACATTAGAGCTCAATTTCATAATATTTGTTGCACTACTGACCTTCGTAGCCTTTTAAGATGTCAAAATTATAGTGAGCCCGAGAGGCTTCTCTCCAAGCTTTTTGAGAATAGGAATAAAATCTTAAATCAAACTAAATAACTCTTTTTCTTTAGGTCCGATAGACCAAAGATTGGTCTGAGTGGATGTTAACCACCACCACCACCACCACCATCATCATCATCTATTTTTTATAATTTAAATTTAATTTATTTTTTTAAATTTATTTTTTTAATTTAATATTTTTATTGTATTTTCTTTTTCTTTTTTAAATTTTAGTTTAAATAAATTTTTTTTTTAATTAAAATTATATATATATATATAATTTAATTTTTTATTTTTAAATTTAATTTTTTTTTTATTTAATACACATTTTCTTTTTATTTTTTAAATTTAAT
This sequence comes from Pinus albicaulis, assembly GCA_034641835.2. Taxonomy (NCBI): domain Eukaryota; kingdom Viridiplantae; phylum Streptophyta; class Pinopsida; order Pinales; family Pinaceae; genus Pinus; species Pinus albicaulis. The sequence goes on along the minus strand of CM076569.1, from coordinate 65,766,417 downwards.
TTGTATATTTAATTTTTTATAATTTCCTTCTTTTTTAAACTTGTTTTTTTTAATTTAATATTTTTAATTTTATATATTTTTAAATTTTAATCTTTAAAATGTTTTTTATTTTTGTTTCTTAAATTTTATGTTTTTTTTTAATGCTTGAATTTATTAAAAAAAAAACAAAATTTAAAATTATAATGAAGATTATTCTTTTTGCAATTATTTTAAATTTTTTTTTTAATATAATTTTTTATTATTCTAAAATTTTTGTTTAACCACTTTCTGTTTTCAAGGTGGTTTTTGCACAAAAATTTTGCACACAAAAAATTGGCTTTTACTTATATTTTTCAAAATGTCGAAAATTTACTCCGAAAAAAACCGGGTTATTCCACAATACAGCGTTTCATTTTCAGAGTGTTTTTTGCACCCAAAAAAATTGACTTTTACTTGCATTTTTTACAATGTTGAAAATTTACCCCAAAAAAAGAAGAAGGTTATTCCAGAATACAACTTTTCATTTTCGGGTTGTTTTTTCATGGTTTTTTGATGTTTTTTTGTCAGAGTTCCCGTTTTGAGGTAATAGTTCTCGTTTCATCAGTAACTGTGTTCTCTAGGCAGATGTGGGTAGTGTGGCCTACCACGTCAAATATGGCGCAGTGTGGTGATTCCCATGGCATGGTGGGATTCTCCACCTTCTTTCCTCTTTTCTCAATTTTCATAGTCGTAACCATCGACTTTGTGATGGGAATTTCCTTTGAAGGGATGTTTGTGACAGTCACTTGAACAGCTGGGGCCTACTCAGGATTGAGGGGGATTAACCTTGTAGAGGTGATGTGTGTGACTCCTATTGGAGTAGGTGGGACTAGGTACCAAACTGGTATTTCAAATGATAATTTTGGTAGGACCACCATGTCCATGACTTGTTGCAACACAAAACCAACTGGGGGGATGAGGAAAGGAGTTTGAGAGGAGGCTTAGGCTAGAGAGGTTGTCGTGGGCGAGGACTCAGTGTCATACTTCTCGTCTATTTGTCTTGACTAGCTTCGGTTCTTGATGAGAAAATCATGCACACCGGAGCCCTTATGACATCAGGTGATGACTCGTATAATGTGTGGGGGTCTCCTAGGAATGACCCTAGGATGGATGACAGTTTGCACTAACGGGGGCCATATTCCTGGTAATGTGTAAGTGTCTCGGCAGATGTGTCTATGTAGAGTAGAATGAAATAGGTATTTGTTAAGGGCCACCTTTCGTTGTGTGTCAATTAGTTTACAGTAATGATGTGGTCCTCATGGGGGAACATCATAGTTCGGAAGACAGAGGAGGCTATGGCTGACATGGCGTACATATAACTACGGCCAAGGAGTATATTGTAGTCCAGTTGGGCGTCCAAGACTTCAATGTCTATAAGGACCATCTTTCCGGCTAAGCAGACCAAACATTTTGGTAGAGACCAATGGGAGATGAAGGGCGTTCATCGTATACTCTAAGCGTGATGTCTAATGGCTTTAGTTCATGATACCATAACTTCTGCCATACGTTCTTTGACATTATGCATGTGTATGCACCCTCGTCAATGATACATCGGTGAATTGTGATGTTTTGAACTGACACCGGTATCTGAAAGGCGACCATCGAGGGAAGCCTAGGGGTGGATTTATCTAAATCAAAAGCCATCAGGTGCGAATCAGTAGGGTCGATGGTGCCTAATGCAGAAAGTAAGGCTTTCTGCTGCTATGGGCATGATTGTAATACCTCCATAAATGAAATAACGGTGGGAGATTGAGCTAAATCATCCACAATGTTATAGCTATGGGTTGCTTTGGAATGGTTTCCTGCCCACCTAGTTGGTCCCTTAGCCATTTTTGGAAAAGGTTCAATAGGCATCTTTGATATGGTCATGTTGGAAATGTTTTCATTGATAGCAAAGGAGCACAAAGGAGGAACACCTGAGGCAGAAACAAGGCAAAGAGAGCAGCATAGCAGCAAGATGTAGAGAGGGTCAAGCAGCAGAGACAGGGTCATTTAAAGAAGCAGAGGCAGCAAAAGGATAATTAAGGAGTAGCATTATTCAAGGAGCAGATGAAACAAAGAGAGAAGCAAAGTAGCAGAGAGGTAGAGGCAGCAAACAAGTAGCAGAGGCAGCAAAGAGGCAAACAAAGGAAGGAAAGGAGACAGGCGAAAGAAGACTGTCGAAATGTAACAGTCAAACAGCAGAGCAGAAAGGCAAAGGCAGAGGCAGAGGCAGAGCCATTATCGCAGAAAGGCAGAGGCAGAGGCAGAGCCGTTATCACAGAAAGGCAGAAGCAGAGGCAGAGCCGTTATTCTGAGAATCACTACCCCAACTATTAGATACACTAAACATAAAATCCGGGAACCGTTACCCAAGCCGGAGGATATATATATATAATTCTGAGAATCATGAACCAAGCGGCAAAGTATATATATAAAAAACTCATTCCAAGAATCGTAAGTAACCTAAAGGAGGATACATATTAAAAATTTGAATCTAACCCCAAGTTTAAATGTATATATATATAAATCTTATTCCGAGAATCATTACCTGCCGAGGGATAGATATATATATATAATTCCGAGAATCGTGACCCAAGCCAGAATATATATATATAAACCATTATTCCGAGAATCATTAACCCAGCCGGAGGATATATATAAGGTTTTGTGCAATATTAAACGACTAAAGGTCCAAAGCATATATATTAATTTATATGGGGCACTTTATGATCGAAAGAACCAAAGTACCATAAGGTGGGACCCTTTCCCAATCGCATCAGGGAAAAATTGTGTAGTGGAACATGTAAACTAAAAGTTGCGATTGCGATTGAAGCCCGGACTCGATGAGCTTGTAAATCATGATTAATATATGTTTGAATTCCGGCCTAATCGCATCGGAGAATCGGAGCATCGGAGTATAAATATATCGGAACATGCAACTGGGAGTTGCGATTGTGATCAATCGCAATCGGAAGCAGTCGAGGGATAATACATCAATCGCATCGGAGTATTCAAGTTGCGATTAATCGCATCAGAGTTAAAGAGGAGCAGCCGATCACATGCAATTAAAAGTTGCGATTGCGATTGAAGCTTGGACCTGATGGGATTATAAACTATGATTTGATAGGTTTGAGTTCCAGCCTAATCGCATCGGCATTTCAAGGTGAACAATGATTAATCGCAATCAGAAATATCTGCAAAGTGAGTCATCGCATCGGAAATATCTGCAAAGCGAGTCATCGCATCGGAGTTAATGCAGGAATATCGGAACATGCAACTAAAAGTTGTGATTGCGATTAATCACAATCGCATCGGGCGATTGCGATTAATCACATCGGAGAAGGAGCAGGGCATCGGAGCAATATATTAAAGATTGCGATTGTGATGAACAACTGGACCCAATGGACTTATAAACTATGATTTATACAGGCTTTAAGTTCCGCGTCAAAGCAAATCATTCATCGCATCAGTGATTAGAGCAGAAGAGTTTAGAATATATAAAGTTGTGGACCCACGGGCCTCGGCTTAAGGTGGAGGGCGATTGTTAATATAAAACGATTGCGATGTGTGTAATCGCATCGGGCCATAAAAAAAAGGTCATGGTGTATGTATGTTCTGCTTGCGGAACTCACCACATCAACAAGACACTTGTTGTGTGTAAAGCGTTGGAATTTGCCCATATTTGAAGTCAACAGGTACATATATATATAATAATAAAAAAACGCTGATATAAAAAGCACAGTTACAAATGTATGGCATATGGTCGTTACCCTGGGATAGTGAATAAGGAAACAAACAGAGCCGAAAGGGACAAAGACACAGTCAAAGAAAATACAAATGCACAGCAAGCCAAGAGGCTGAATGAGTGAGCTGGAGTTCTCATTGTAATTGAATTTAAATAATTTTAATTTATATTGTTGTGATGTATTGGCAAGTCTCCGGAAGAAAAAAAAATCCCATTGTAATATTAAAATAAGCACCTACAGTTACATTTTTCTGAGTAAGCTGAAAAAGAAATGAGAAAGTAGAAGACTAAGAGGTATGGCTATCCATTTCGAATTCCTTGAGGAATACAAACAGTCATCAAGAATTCTCTATAAGTAATATCATCTTGATATGCATAGAGATGTTAGAAAGAGGAAAAAGATAGATATTGCTGAGTATAGAAGATCGAAGTAGAGAAGATAAGGAAGAGAGGAGCAGAAAGAGATGCTACAGAACAGAGCTGATAGCTGAGATAAATCAGCAAACATTCAATTTGATAAATTGAGGAAGTTGGAGCTTCCCTACCAAGTTGAAGCTTGATAGCTGTCAGTTGTAGCTGACTGAGGTTGGAGCCTCCTGTAGGTTGGTGCCTACAGAAAATTGAAGGGAGTTGGTGCTTCCTTGGAAGTTGTAGCTTGCGGAATTGAGGTAGGAGCCTCCTGTAGGTTGGTGCCTGCAGAAAAACAGTGGTGAGAGGGAGTTGGAGCTTGCCTTTGCATCACAACAATAATAAGATGTGGTTTTCTCCCTTTATGGGTTTCCACTTATATCTGGTGTCTATGTGCATGATGTCTATGTGTTGATATGGTATATCTATTTTGCTTAATACTTGTTGCTCACATATTAAGCCTGTTGGTACATTATCTAATCTTCTTATTAATTGTTGCTCACAAATAAATATTGCTCACATATTATGTTCATCATGAAATGAAGGTGTTAATAAAGTGTAATGAAAAGTTTTAAAAGTCCATGAATGTGTTAAATTGATTCACCCCCCCCCCCCCTCTCAGTTTAACTAAGGGTTCAACAGGTCAAAGGTGGTGTTGGTGCACTTGTATTGGCCCCTGATGAATTGGTATCTGGTGGGGCATCGTAATTTCAGTTCCATGTCTAAAAAAACATTTCTTTGCCAGTCATGTAGATTTTGTGGCTATTTTTTCTGGAATCGTCAGGCGTTTGTTGTTGCGTGCTAACTATCCCTTGATGGGAGAAAGGCTCCTACATGACTTCTGTCTGCTAGGAGGATCCCCCTTGTCCATGGTTACTCTGCAGCTTCTTCAGCTCAGGGAGGTCGGGATAGTGGTGAGTGTAATGGCAGTACTCACCATAGATCGAACAAGAGTGGTTCATCTGAATATTTTCCCTCTTTTTCTGCCTTTGCAGGTTGCTTGGTTCCTGGTTTTGATTTTGGTTGGAGTTGCCTCTAGCCTGAGATCGTGAAGGGCATTTTTGATTATTTCCCCCCTGTCCAAGATTTCCTTTAAGATGGTTTTTTCCTTTTTTCTTAACCACATTAGGAGGATAATTTGGATTCTTCTGATTGTATGGTTGCCACGGCTTGGGTTGGGAAGGTTACATAAAGTTCACCTGTGCATTATTCTACATGTGCAGGTCTTGTGCTGGGGACTGGGCATATTGCAGTCCCTAGTTTATAAATGGTTGTTGGGGGGGAGCTCTTCGGTCAGCATGTCTAGCTGCGTACTGGGTCCCCTAAGCCGGAGGATAGGGTCCTCCATGCTAATGGTGGTACGATGACGCCCTACTGGCCAAATTTTTCGGAGGCACGGGATGACTTTGGTAGTCGGGTTATGGTATGTTCTGGGTAGAATAATATTTGTAACTGGGGTATGGAACATTGCTACTTAGGTGATTTTGGGTCAATGACCCAATTAAACCATTTGTGGAGTTCGACGCGCCTGGAAATTCTTTGTAAGTTTTTAGGCGTGGGGCGTTAGGTATGATATTCTAAATATACCCTAACTGTGTATAGATCAGCTCCAATTGTTGGGCCTTACTGATGGCGTCCTCTTCGGATATGGGCCTTTGTTGCACCACATCCTTTGAAATATCTATGGTGAGACTTTTCAGGAACAGGTCTAACATAACTCGATCGTCAAGTTTGGCTTTGCACAAACTGCAACGTTGTTGCCATTCGTGGAGATGGTTTGAGATATGGATGACAGGTGTTTGCCTAAAGTGGGTTAGTAATTCCATTCCAGAATCGTGGTGGATGGGTAACTGAAAATAGGTCAAGAACGCAGTAGCGAGGGAACTAAAGGTTTCATGTGTAACAGAGGGCTTCTCCACATACCATTTCGCGGCCATTCTGGTTAGGGTACATTGAAATAGTCTTAGTCAAACAGTGTCGTCAATGATGTTGTTCGACGAACATCACAGGTGGAAAGTTATCACATGATTTCTGGGGTCTTCCGCTTGCTTTCCTTCAAACTTTGGAATGTTTAAAGGGAGCTTCGTGGGCATGGGAGTCCATGTGGGGTTGTGTGCAATGTGGTCATTTGTCAACTTGGTTAAATCTAGTAGACTTAACGAAGCTAGAAAAGGTGGCTACGATTTTGTAGTCATTACAACTTTTGAAAACACAATTTTCTAGTTAGGAATAGAGCCTTTTTGTGACGTACCTTGCTATGCATTCACCTGGCTTCTCGAATGGGTAGCACTCTTCTACCCACTAGGGGTTGTGGGAGGAGTGGTGTGTAGTGATCCTGTGGGGATGCTCACCGGTGTGGCATTGGGAGACCGAATAGGGTTCCCAAATAATGATGCCCCAATAAAGGATGAACCAATAAGCGTGTGCAATGTTTTGTCTTTGATGCCTAAATGGCGAGAGACCTGGAACCCCTCCTATTAATAGGGGGAGGTCGAAAAGACATCTAGATTGACAAGGTCCCGTTGGGTCTGTTCTAGCATCGAATAGGTATGGTTTTGGGAATATTTGAGAGGATAGAGATTATAATCAAAGAAAAAATAAGATCACATACATAAAAAAAAGCGAAAATAAAAGATAAATTTTCCCTTTAGATTAATCCTATGTGATCAGTCAATCAAAAAATATGGTTTTTTGTTGTTTGTGTATGATACTCAAACCCTAGAAGACCTAATAATCATCACATGCTCAAATGTAATTGGGCCTTGAGAACATATCTTGTGAATGCATTCAACCGAAGAAAATATAATAAGATAATGGTAGAGGATCTAGTGTTGCATACACTGTCACCTATAGGGAAGGATGCCCTAATTTTGGCCACTAAGCACCATCGTCCCATGTGAGTGTTAGAGTCTTGGGCTTCTTGGTATTTCAACTACCAATAATGAGTATTAGACGGGTCAGGTAGCCTCGAATAATACCGCACACACTGGGACTAAGCCTAACCCCCTCTCAATTGGGTCTCTGTTGCGCTCGGGTTTTCTTTGCCGTGGGCGGATAGCTAGATTTGAAAATTTCCTAAACAGTCAACCTCTATGTTTCGAGATGTAGAATGACCAAGGCGGCTTATTGGATGCCTACCCCCTTAGTCCTAACTTAGACTATAAATTCTTTTGTGGCCCCTGTGGGGAGATTTTAGTGAGTTTGGTTAAGTTAGTTTTAGGTCTCTTCAATTTACTTAGGGTGTGGATGTGTATGGACAAAAGGTGAACAAGAATATTTTTTGAACGTGTGGATATGCGATGATCCTTTTCAAAATCCCCTATTTAAACTATGTTTGGTTGTTCCTTGCTCAAAAGAAAAACATCTGTGGATGTGGGCCACTTCGAATTTTTCCTAGTTAATTTAAATGATCAACTATAGGGAGATGGTGAGTTGTCAATAGAGAGTGTTCATATGCTTGCCTAGGATCCCCTGAAGGTGCAAAGGCAACAGAGCTTACTCTCTCTCTACAGACAATTCGATCTTGGTCCTGAATCCTAGTGCAAAAATTGAACTAAACTAATGAATTTTACACTAAAAAAATGAAAAACATTTTAGCTAAACATGCGTGGACTTGGGCCGCTTAATTTGGCTAATTATCTAAGTGTCTTTTAGTGTCTAAATTCGCAAAACATAAATTATTTCGGAATGCAAGTTAATTTGCCTCCTACTTAAACTATGTGTTAACTTTTCGAAAATCAACTTGAAATAAAACAAACACCTAAACTACTAAACGCAGCTAAAAGTGAGTTTTAACAAGTTGCGGGACACCTGAACCAGTGCTAGCAAATTTATTATGGGCTTCCAAACACTTTTACAAGCAATAAATAAATGGAAATAGTAGAAAAATACTACTTCTGGTTTTCGCACACAAAAGGCTAAGACAGGCGCGAAGGCTGGGTGCAAGTCACCGCTAAATGCATGCACTGGGGAACATCTGTCTGTAAAAAAGGCGCACAATTTTCCTACAAAGTAATTTTTGGGAGCTCTTCAGCTTCAGCCTGTCACTGAGGGTGAATCAAGCAGTGAAGGAGAGAAAGGGGGCAGTTCCATCCCAACTCCACAACAAAGAAAGAGGTCTCTGCAGAAAAGGCACAACCACATAAACTTGGAAATCAAAGTTAGTGGAGTCGCTAATCCTGTGTCTATATGTTTGGCGCACGAATGTACCAAATCACACCTGCTTAAGAGGAGTGGTTTTTCCCTCTTAAGTTCTTGGTCACAGGCAGAAAATAAATGTAGTCAAGCAAGTTAGGGAACATTCTAAGACATAAACATACTAGATAGAAAATTAGCATGCATATTCAAACAAAAAAACTAAACTAAAACAAATAGTACAAAAGCTCTAAATAGAGTCAAACAACTTCAATAATCCAAACGGTGGCACTTACGTCCCCTATTATTGAGTGTTGGTAGGAATGAAGGATGAAACTTTTACCCACTTGCCAAGGGGCTCTTAGAACTAGGGAGTTCTAAGTCCCGATGCAAGGATGTATTTACTTCCGAGCTACCTTGGCACAAAGTCTCCCTGTCTCTACTATGGTGGATTGGAGTTGTTGGATGGAAAACAACTAAGTCCCCTCTATCTCTGCTCTGGATCACACACTGTTGGATTGCTTGGGGCAATTCTAGCTAGTATAACAATGTGTTCTCATATTGTTCATCTCTTGGTGGTCTTTTATAGGAGAATTAAAACTCTCCTTCCCTCTCTTGGTACATTGTGGATGGTGACCCAAGAGAGGAGGGTGATTCCATTGTGTGCTTTATTGAAGTCCTAAAAAGGCTTGGGTGGCTATCCTTAGGCGGCCTCAAGTGTGGGATCAATGTCTTGGAGTGTGCCTTGTGGTCCCGGAAAGTGACTTCCGATGCTCTCAGGTTCATGCAAATTTTTGAGGAAAAGCCGCGCAAAGGCATGCTTATCGAAGAAAAATGCACTCAAAGGCGTATTTTGTTGGTTCCTTCAGTGTGTAATTTGATTTTCTTCTTAAACCTTAGAGATTTTTAAATACTTCATATTCTCTAATGTCTCTCAGCCCTTTAAATCCTTTTGCCTGACATTAAATAATGTCATTTTTGCTTGTACGATTTTCCAGTGATAACACCCATATTTCTACAAAATTATTTGGATTGATTCCTAAGTTCCCAAAAACTATTTTGAGGATTTTATCATTAGACTTTCTGAAGACCTCACTTGTAACACCCTCAACCCACATATACCCAAGTAACCGGTCAACCGAGGTAAATATGTGACGAGAGGCTTCTATGAACAGATTCAACCTTCCATGTTACCTTAAGGAAGAAGAATCGACAAAAACACATCAAACAAACCTTCCACATCGGCAACATGACTCTCAGAAGCCAACCCAACCACTCAGGCATCCAGACCCTGGGTCCCACTAAGGTTTTAGGCCTTCAAACTCTCAGACGCTCCCACACTATAGGCATTGGTGCATCTAAGAGGCTTTGGATGCTCCCATAACATAAGCAAGCATGTGTCCAGGGACTTTTTCCCATATACATGTGCCAGCATCCCTGGGTTTTGACCCACTTTTTCAGGCCCAGAGTTGAGGTCACTGCCCAGAATTCAATGACAATCTCAGACATAAAATATAACAATGAAAAAATTGTGCAAAAGCAAATATTGGAATAAGGAATTGACTGGGCCCATACTATCCATGACAATAATTTCGTCAAACATGTCGCAATTATGTAATCTATAGGTTTAAATAACATAAATGAACATAGGGGTCTCGTACTTATTTGAGAATTTCTAAGAAGCATTATTCCCTCACATCATTAGTTGCAATATCATCTATTAGGTCATAAATAAATTGTTTACTCATTTACAAATAAAAACATGAGGAGAGCCATACATCATCACTATTAGAATACATGCTCATAACCAACATAATAAGAACAAAACTATCATTGATACATCAGCCATAGGATCCACATATAATGCTAAGGAAATGAACTTCTCATTAATGAATGTAAAAAACAACTGGAGATGGGACTACCACGTTCCGCTGACCATAAATTGGTTGAGCCAAATCTCTCTTCATCCAATCACCCCCGTGCCATATTCCAGGCATGAATGTGGGACTCATAACCAACCAAAAGAACCAAATGAGCATGGTTGCTACCGGATTTCTCCACCTACACCATGAGGAATTTTACTGCATCCTAGTCTCTCAGGCTTTACCATAATCCACAGTCCAATCCAAGGATCATTGGGCCCTGCACCGAGACCTACTCTCCCGGATTTATCGTACATCCCATCCCGGGACTTCTAGGCCCCACAGAGAGAATTCCACCTATTAGCTTTACCGTATATCTTCCCATTCACTGGAAAGGATTCCTAGGCCCACCTAGGCACACAATCCTAACTTTACCACAACCCACAGTCTGGTTCAGGGGTCACTAGGCCAGTGGTTTTACCATAATCCACATTCTTATTCAGGGATCACTAGGAAATTTTCTTTTCTTTTAATATTTCCACCTCACTTAGCTTCAAATCCATCCGACAATCCTGCTCAACCAAAACATGAGATGCCATGTCATCAAGGAAATGCGGAAATGGAAAGGGTAGGCTGAAAACACTGTCACACCTGGAAAAAATGCATGCCATGACATCAAAGAACCGCATGCAATACCATGCATGCCAAATCTAGCAAGGAAATCAGACATGCAAATCAATACCTACAAAGATTATTTTTTTAGCTACTTGATCCTACTCTTCCTTCCTTGCTTTTTCCTTCCTCTTGCCTTCTTTTTCCTTTCTTGATTTGATGCCAAAGTGCTCAAAGAAAACTCTAAGTGTCCAAGAGTGAGAAAGAGAGAGAGAATAATGAGAGAGATCCAAAACTGAATTGAAAAAATGTATCAACTGATCCTCATAAGCTTTTTTATTGACAAGGCCTCTATTTTCTTCATTTTCCATTATTTTCCTTCATTTTCCTCCTTACATGAAACTTGTGACCTTTCACCTCCTGTTTATCCTAATTCCCATTATTTTCATAAATAAATGTGTCAAAAATGTCATATGTCCTTTCCAAATCCTTTGCCTTTTCCTTGGCGAATTTCCTTAACCATAATAAACCAAATGAACACCCACTAGGGTGTTTTTTCCTACCATTCATCTTGGAATAAGTGTCCCATCAACCATGGTTATTATTTTTTTCCTTGATTAACTTTTATTACATGGAATTTTTACCAAAGTTGTTACAAAACCCTTCCCCTTGGGGGACACCATTCTTGATGTTCAATCACACATATACCTCAGCAAAACTGCTGGAAGAAAACACATTTCTCATGGAGATTTATAACTTAGCTCGATTCAGTATTTACAATGATCACCCTACTAAAAGAAAACCATCATGACAACTATAATGACACACCCATACTGCTTATTGGAGCTTTATAACATAGCTCACGGTGGTTTTTACGTCCATATACATATATGCATATATACGTATATCAAAACGTCACACTAAAACATATACCAAACATCACACCAAAACTTATTTTCCTCAACCAGAAAATAAGGATACGTAGCCCGCATCTAATCTTCCATCTACCGTATAGCTTCATCGGGCCCAAAGTGCTTGCATTGCAAATTAAATTTCTCTATTGCTCGATTTCGGAGCATGAGCACCTTTTTCTGCAATATACACTGAGGCTCTAGCTGGAATTCTCCATTTGGCTCCACCTGCAGTACAGACCAGTCAATCACAGGATCAACATCTTTAACATACTTCTTAAGCAATGATATATGAAAATCATCATGGAATTTCACTCTGGAAGGTAGTGCAAGTGGATAACCTATTGGTCTGAACCTCTCAATAATCCTCAAGGGTCCACAAAATCAGAGTGCCAGCTTGGCACATGATCCCACTCCTCATCTAATTTTTTATTTTTTATTTATTTAGAATGGGACTTAGAAAATTTCATCCAACTTCCCATCTATTCTATTTTTTTTTTTTTTTTTAGGATGGGATTTAAAAAATATCATCCCACTTCTCAACAAATTCTATGTGAAGTGCCACTTATCAAAAATAATTTTATACTTATATTTTAATAATATATATTAAAATTTTGTATAATAAATATTATATTTTTTATTATAAATTGATTTTAAAACATTTAAATATAAAAAATAAAAAATATTATGAAATTAATTTAAAAACCAATGAAAAATCAAAATATCTTGAACTAAATTTTATAAATTTATGAAATTAATTTAAAAACCAATGAAAATCAAAATATCTCAAATTAAATTTTATAAATCTATGAAATTATGTCATGAATAAAATAAATTAAATAGTGATTAATTAGTTAATTAGTAATTAGGTTGAAAGACCATGTCTGATAAGACATGACCTTTCGTGAAGAGGCACCTGCGTAGGTACATAAGCAGGTCTCATTTGTAACATTCAATCATCTATCTCATATATTTTATAATACAATATTTATATCCTCATGGATATCTTTGTGTTCGAAGTGTTCTAGAGTATTTAACTTGATAAGGAACTTTGTTCGTTTCATTTGGTATCGTAGCAGTTCAATCTTCTGACCGCTCATCATTGCACAGAGCTACGCTCGTTGGTCTAGGCCTTTTGCCATCGAAAATTCATCAACATTGTTGTCGTCGAAGCGTTATGCTACTAGTCCTAGAGTTTCTCCATTTTCACCAGTAGGTCTTTCGCCAAAATTAAAAATTTGAAGAAATTTGACCAGTAGGCCTTTGGCCAGAATTAAAAATTTGAAGAAATTTCACCAGTAGGCCTTTGGCCAAAATTAAAAATTTGAAGAAAAAAAAGGGGAAATTTTTGAAAAAAAAGAAGCAAAAGAAATATATATATAGTCAAATATATATATGTGTGTGTGTGTGTGTGTGTGTGTGTGTGTGTAAAAGAAAAAAAGAAAAAAAAAAGATATATATAAAAAGGTACATATACGTCCATACAAGACAAGTTAAAAAAAAAATTATAAGAGAAAAAGAAAAAGAAAAAAGACAAATTTATTTAAAAATTATATATATATATATATTAAAATAATATTACCACTTACCTCCGGACACCACGACCACCTGACTAGCCGTCCAAGCCATTGGTGCCCAAGTTGAAATTCAATCATTTGAATCAACATAACCCCACCACAGATAATCTGTGTTGTATCAACCTGTTGCACCGTGTATCTTGGTTAGACCACTACCTCTCGACCAACGCTCCACCCAACCACCAAAATGACTCGTTGCCACTGTCTAACCATCCGCAATCATTTCCACCACCACCATTGGTCCACCGCATAGCCATCGAATTCTCTCCACCTCTGCAGTGTTACGTTGCCCATCCATTAACTACACACCTCACCTCTGTCCACATGTGATAGTCAAAATATTCCCTATGCATTTGGTTGTGTCGTCTACTAGAACTAAATTTTATAAATTTATGAAATTAATTTAAAAATAAATAAATCAAAATATATAAATTAAATTTTATAAATTTATGAAATTATGTCATGAATAAATAATGTAAATAGTGATTAATTAGTTAATTAGTAATTAGGTTGAAAGGCCATCTCTGATAAGACATGACCTTTCGTGAAGAGGCACCTGCGTAGGTATATAAGCAGGACTCATTTGTAACATTCAATCATCTATCTCATTCATCATACATTTTAATATAATATTTGTATCCTCAATGGATATCTTGATATTTCAAGTCTTCTGGAATATTTAAATTGAGAAGGAACTTTGTTCACTTCATTTGGTATCAGAGCAGTTCGATCTTCTGGCCGCTCATCGTTGCACAGAGCTACACTCCTCAGTCCAAGCCTTTGGTCATCAAAAATTCGTCGACATTGTTGTCGTCAAAGTGTTTCGCTACCAGTCTTGGAGTTTCTCCATTTTCACCAGTAGGCCTTTGGCCAAAATTAAAAATTTGAAGAAATTCCACCAGTAGGACTTTGGCTAGAATTAAATTTTGAAGAAATTTCACCAATAGGCCTTTGGCCAAAATTAAAAATTTGAAGAAAAAAAAAGGAAATTTTTGAAAAAAGAAACAAAAGAAATATATATATAGTCAAATATATATATGTGTGTGTGTGTGTGTGTGTGTGTGTGTGTAAAAGAAAAAAAGAAAAAAAAAAGATATATATAAAAAGGTACATATACGTCCATACAAGACAAGTTAAAAAAAAAATTATAAGAGAAAAAGAAAAAGAAAAAAGACAAATTTATTTAAAAATTATATATATATATATATTAAAATAATATTACCACTTACCTCCGGACACCACGACCACCTGACTAGCCGTCCAAGCCATTGGTGCCCAAGTTGAAATTCAATCATTTGAATCAACATAACCCCACCACAGATAATCTGTGTTGTATCAACCTGTTGCACCGTGTATCTTGGTTAGACCACTACCTCTCGACCAACGCTCCACCCAACCACCAAAATGACTCGTTGCCACTGTCTAACCATCCGCAATCATTTCCACCACCACCATTGGTCCACCGCATAGCCATCGAATTCTCTCCACCTCTGCAGTGTTACGTTGCCCATCCATTAACTACACACCTCACCTCTGTCCACATGTGATAGTCAAAATATTCCCTATGCATTTGGTTGTGTCGTCTACTCCGACCGGCCCTGCTGAATAGCCCAATCCCACTGATTCTCATCAGCCCATTTCGCCCACAATTCCTTGCTGGACTATTGTACGCCACACTGCCGGACTTCTGCACACCGTCGTTGACCCCCGTCTAGCCACCAAACAAGCACTCTGCCAACACATCCTTGCTGGATTGTTGCATGCCCACATTGTCGGATGGCTCCACCTCAATTCCGCTGCTCCTTCTTCAATCGTTGTCGGGTTGCTGTCATGATCACTGCCTATAAGCCAGAGTGTCTTCAGCGTTGTGTTCCATTGTCTTCCGGACTGCCACATCATTCGTAGTCTTATTGTCTATCAAGAGTCATGACCAGTCGTAATCACCATTTTCATGCCCATCGAACCTTAATTAAAATTTAATTTTAAGTTCTTATATATAAGTCAAATTTTTTTTATAGAAGTTCATATAACTAAATTATATATATATATAAGTCCAAAGACTAAATAAAAATAGTGGGATAGAAGAAATATATATAAAATATATATATTAATAAAAAAATAAAAAGAGAGAAAAAGTCTATGAGAATTTTTTTTAAAAAAAGGAATTTGAAGAAATTCATATCTATAAAAATGACGTCTAAATCGGAATTGAAGGCTGGAAGATTTCCTAAAAATTATAGTATGTTTGTACAGGCGCTAATTAAAATCAAAGGGTCACTTGCGGGAAAGGAAGTTCTCATATCTATCAATCTTAATCAAGAGAATAATTATGTTAGTACTGAATTTTCTAACCAATTAGTGATCCCCAAATCAAATATAACTGAAACAAATTCATTTCACACAAATGAAAAACAATACGACATAGGGAATTTACACCTAAGTATTGAGGAATATTTCTTTGTCTCACAATTTACTGTTAAAACCTTATTTTGCAACAATAGTGATATAGTTCTAGGTTTGCTCTGGATGGAATCACTAGGGTCATTCAACTTTAATACAATTTTTTTTTTTGACATTTTCCTACAAAAAGAAAAAAATAACGTTACAAGATCTCACGGTGAAGTCGAACTCACTAACACTGGAAGACATATTGGATATTACAAGAGTAGTTCTTCCAGAAAGTAAAAAAGCAATACAATATTTGCAAAGAGAAGTTAACAAAATCACCACTAACAAGAATGAATAAGTTTCTCGCCTTAAGGACAACAACGAAAATTTTCTAACGCAAATTAAGAAGTTAAAGAAAGACAAGAAGTCGTTGGAAAACAAGGTGCAACAACTTGTCGAAAATGAAGCATTGAAATCTTCAAATATAGAAGTTCAAGTTGAAGAAAAATTGAACGTTGATCCAGTAAATGTCTCTACTGAAGAAGACAAAAAGCAAGTTACAGAAGCAACAAACTTAGATGCCAGACAAACGAGGAACATTCTAAGTGAAGGTTCTGTAACCTACTAAATAACATCCTCGCCAAAAGGAAATCAAAGTCACACTAAAAGGTTCCCTAATGACATCCAAATCATGGGAGTAGACAACTCAACCAAGCTATATATTCGGAACAGAAACAAGTTGATGTTCCAAAGAATACTAACGAGTCATCACAAGTTGCCAGTCATTGTAAGATTCCACAGAAGATTGATTTAGGATGGTCCGATCCATTCTCCGTGTGACAGTTTTGTTTATCTCTTAGAAGATCATATCAACTTGTATCGATAAGGATGACTGCCCCGAGACGAGAATATGTTCGTAGCAGGAAAAGAAATCGAGGCCTTTCATCGACAAGCTTTGAGGACAAAGCTTTTTGAGGGGAAGGCAATGTCATGAATAAAACAATGTAAATAGTGATTAATTAGTTAATTAGTAATTAGGTTGAAAGGCCGTGTCTTATAAGACATGACCTTTCGTGAAGCCAGCCTGATTTGTAACATTCAATCATCTATCTCATATCTTTTATAATATAATATTTGTATCCTCATGGATATCTTTGTATTCCAAGTGTTCTAAAGTATTTAACTTGAGAAGGAACTTTGTTCGCTTCAAATTAATTTAAAAACCACTGAAAATCAAAATGTCTCAAATTAAATTTTAGAGATTAGAATCAAAATACATATTTATGAAATTAATTTCAAAACCTATGAAAAATGAAAAACAAATTAAATTTAGAGATTAGAATCAAAATACAGGTTTATGAAATTAATTTAAAAACCAAAGAAAAATCAAAATCAAATTAAATTTTAGAGATTAGGATGTGCTAGCATGATCTTACCTAGGATAGTCATCATCCCTCTTCTCTATGTTGATGATATTGTTCTTCTGGCAAGGTGCCCATCTAATCTTGATTATTAACTTAGACTTCTTAAAGATTTCTACTCTACCATGGGTATGTCTGTTAACATTGACAAAACAAAAGTTATGATTATCAAATCCAAGAAGAACACTTACACTAATTTTATGTATGACAATAGTAACTTGGAGGAAGTGTCTTCTTACAAGTACCTAGGAATTGATATTCATCACAAGCTCAACTGGAACTATAGCATTTAGAAAAGGATTAATGCGGGGTGGAAAGCTTATTTTGGTCTTGAAAATAATTGTAAAACAGAAAACCTTGTAATGTGAGATAGAAAGAAGTTCCTATTTGAAACTTTAGTCACTCCAGTTATCTTATATGGATGTGAGGTTTGGAGTTGCAGCATCTCTAGAGAATCCTGGAGAAAGATTGAGAAAATCCAGAAGCATTTTATAACGTATAACATTAAAATTAAAAGAAATACACCCTATCTTATTCTCCTTATAGTAATGGGTCTTTCCCCTATCGAGAGCCTAGCTATGACTAGGCTTCTGTTGTACAAGCACAAGCTCAATAGCATAGGAGACCATAGACTTCCTACGCTAGCTTTAAATTCCAATCAAAACCACCTAAGGCTTAAACGAGGTTGATATAAAGACACTAGGGCCTACTTAAACCATTGGGAGATTGACGAGAATGTTGCATTGCAAAACATCAATAACATTAAAAAAATTGTTACTTTTAAGTTGAAAGAAAATATGTGGTATGAGAAAGATCTAGCAGCTAAGAGAAAATTAAGGTATTATAAGAAGGTCATCAACCCCACCTTAGAAGATCAAAAGTATCTCTCTGTTTTAACTAGCTCAAAGAAGAAAATTAATATAGCCAAGATTAGAACGAACTCTCATGAGCTCCATAGTGAAACAGTTCGTTGGACAGTTCCTAAAACACCATGGATGGAAAGGATCTACCATCTTTGTGAGAATATGAACATCGAGGATGAAAATCACTTCCTTTTAGAGTGCCCGGCGTACAACCACATTAAAGCTCAATTTCATAATATTTGTTGCAATACTCACCTTCCTAGCCTTTTAAGATGTCAAAATTATAGTGAGCTCAGGAGACTTATTTCCAAGCATTTTGAGCATAGGAATAAAATCAAAGGTTGGTCTCAGTAGACGTTAACCACCATCATCATCATCATTATGAAATTAATTTAAAAACCAATAAAAAATCAAAATAAAATTATTTTAGAGATTAAAATAAAATTGTTTTAAAGATTAAAATAAAATTATTTTAAAGATTAAAATTTTAGACACTAAAATAAAATTATTTTAGAGATTAGAATCAAAATATCTCAAGTTAAATTTTAGACATTAGCATCAAAATTACTTTAAAGATTAGAATCAAAATTAGAGATTAGAATCCTGGGATCTAGTTAATTTCATACCAAGTGTCATTTTTTATTAAATTTAATTTCTAAAAAATTTAAAAACCAATGGAAAATGAAAATAAAATAATTTTAGAGACTAAAATAAAATTATTTTAAAAATTAAAATTTTAGACATTAAAATAAAATTATTTTAGAGATTAGAATCAAAATATCTCAAATTAAATTTTAGACATTAGAAGCAAAATTACTTTAAAGAATCAAAATTAGAAATTAGAATCCTGGGATCTAGCTAATTTCATACGAAGTGTCAATTTTTATTAGATTTAATTTCTAGAAAATTTAAAAATCAATGGAAAATTAAAATAAAATTATTTTATAGATTAAAATAAAATTATTTTAAAAATTAAAATTTTAGACATTAAAATAAAATTATTTTAGAGATTAGAATCAAAATATCTCAAATTAAATTTTAGACACCTTCGAGATTAGAATCAAAGAATCAAAATTAGAGATTAGAATACTGAGATCTAGCTAATTTCATACCAAGTGTCAATTTTTATTAAATTTAATTTCTAAAAAATTTAAAAACCAATGGAAAATCAAAATAAAATTATTTTATAGATTAATATGAGTCGGTCCCGAAAAATAAAATGTAGTACGCAACATTTTGTTGGAAAATGTTTCCAACATTCCAATGGAGGAATTTTAAAATGATTCGACATGTGCTAACCTACGGTAGTACACAAATAATAGCAGACTGTTTCAACAAATTTACAAATAACACACGAACACAACATAAAACCCTAAATCTGCCAAAGCTATTGAAATCTTAAGATACCCCTCCATTTCCTAATTGGTTAAATAAAGATGAATAAATACATACAAAATACTGTGTCTCTCATCCACAAAAGAACCATAATGTCGCATACATAAAGGGTCTAACAGAAAATAATGGACCAAAGAGCAACCGCAAGAGACCTCAGTAAAATCGAGAGGCCAAGAAGGGGATGAATGAGGCCACGAGAGCTGCCATCGAAGAGGGAGCGAAGGCCATTGAAGCAGAGCCTGTCTCTATTGAAGGACTTGGAGATGGTGCAGACACATCTGTTGCTGTTGCTGCTCCCGCTCCAACCATTATCATCACAATGGCAAAGAGAGCTGCAGATGCGTAGTTACCGGTGCCTGCCATTCTTCGCTGGCAGCAAGCAACTAGCCTGTTACCACTAATTGATGCGGAAAAGGCGAAATCTGAAGCACAATCTGTGCGAGTAAATCGAAATCTCAAACAGACCAACCCAAATGCGAAGCGGATTATTCTCTCTTTGAAATTCGAACACTCAACCAAGAGGGACGGAGATGTGATATCACAGAATTTGCACAAGGTAAGTCTGGGAGTTGCCTGCAGTGATCAAATTTGAAGGGCGTAATATATTTATTTAACCTTTCAGAAATATGAAAAGTTATAAAAAAATTTGCAACAAATGTATATTAAATAATTTTTTCATATAAATAAATAAATAAATAGTGTTTTTCTAAATATTTAAAATTTTAAATTAAAATTAGCCATAGTTTTTAGTTTTTTACAACTTGTATTGAATAAATTGAGCTCTTTCTTGTGTTCCAACTTAAAAGCTCCCATGTCAAATTATTGTAAATTATAGTATTTGAAAAATAAATAAAAAACATCCATCTCCATAAATTAAAAAAACAAAAATTCAAAAACATCTTATTCCATAAATTTGATTATAAAAAACATCCATCTCCATAAATTAGAAAAATAAAATTCAAAAACATCTCATTTCATAAATTTGATTATTATATAACTCACAGAATAAGAACTTTTACCATTAGAATATATTACAAGATATTCTTTTTATTTTAACAATTCCAATAAGAAATTTTACCATTAGAATATCATATGAGGTAATATTTTATTTTCACAATTCTATGGTTGGATCAAATGATGTAGTCAAATGAAAAACACAAAATCTTTATGATAATAAGAATGACCAGAAAATAATCATTTTCTTCATTTTTCCTGTTTTAGGCAACTTTTAGCTGCCATATTTATTCATCATCCAAAAGATTGTTCACTAAATAGAAAGAAACACATTAATTATGAAAGAATAGAAAAGAAATAGGTGAACAATGGTGAAGAACAAGATTTTCAACATTTAAATAGGGCTAATTTTATTCCAGAGTTCATATGATTTTTTTAAGCCATACTTCTTCTTGAGCCTTCAAAATTAAAGTATTTGGTTTACTTACTATTGAAATGTATATCAAGAAAATGTTGTTGTTTTTTTTGTAATTCTTTAATTTTGACTTTATTTTATTTGCACTCGTTATCATTAAAATCTCTTCAAATGCAGAGTAATTACAAGGCTATTTATTCTAAATTTTATATCAAAGTTTATTTTTACCATATTGAAATTAAAGAAATTTTGCTACCCATAATAAATTTCACCTCTACCCAAAACAAATAAAAAGTATAACTTTTCATCAAATCCCTTTATAGATCTTAAATATTGGCATATTTGTTTGTGTATTGCAGCTCTCAGCTTCACTAACATTAAACACACATAGACGACTAATTTTCCTACAAAATTTTCATTTGGCTTCCTCAACCAAAAGAAAACACATACCATTTACATGCAATTTAATGAACTTGATTTGGTTGGACAAGAGTGGAACAAAAGGATCAAAGATTCCATGGGTAATGCTAACTTAGAATTAATGTATTCCCAAAGGCCAAAACTCTGGAATATCTTTCTCGTTGTCCTTTGTGTAACAAAGGACCCTATTTATGGAAAAATTCATTGTTACTTGAGGATCTCACTTAAATATATGTATACATGTATGCCTTATTCTAACAATTTTTTGTGTTAAAAGTCTTTTGGTATATTGTTAATCAAATTTATACATAATTTATAGGAAATTGTTAGAATATTAAATTTGATTGGTCAAATCCACAAAATTGTAATGTATAAAAACTTTTCTATTAGTTTAGTTAAATCCATTTAAACACTAAAAAGAAATTTTAAATAACAAAAACCATGGTCTAAACTAAACCTAATTTCACCATGTTCTAACCCAAAACTCCACACAATTCGTTTATAAAAAAATTCCTACTTATTTAGTTAAACCCTCTATTTATAAAAACATTCCTATGTATTTAGTTAAACCCATTTAAACGTTAAAAAGAATTTTAAATAGCAAAAACCACTATCTCACTTAAACCTGGTTTTACCTAGTTACAACACAAAACTCCATCAATAAAAAAATCTCCATTGTAGTGCTTTGTGTCTCACACCTTTTGATTTAAAGGAGGACACTATGTTGATGCAATTTGACTCGGGGGTAGGTCAATGTGGACTAGGAGTAAATAGTGGTGGTTTTAGAGCACATGGTTTTGTGCACCCATAGTTTTCAGCCTATGGTATTGCATGTAATGGAGCCTATAAAAGGCTGGGAAGACTTCATTGTAAGGCAGGCCTGGAGGTGAGCGGTGAAGGCTCACTTGGCCGGATTGGTCAGGGTTTTGGCCAATGCTGATGAAATTTCATTAGGATGGGTTTTCCCCGGAGTTTGGGGTTTTTCCCGGTTAAACATTTGTGTTTATGTTAATGATTTGTTGCTGACCTTTTATGTTTATTTCTCTGGGTAAATTATTTATTGTTTTCGCTGTTTTACTCCAACAATTGGTATCAGAGGGAGTTGTATACACTGCTTGGATGGATACAAAGCGCTGAGGGAGAACGGAAAACCTCATGACCGTGCAAGCTGTCTGTTGTCTATGTTTTGCATATTCTAACAATCTGGTTCTTTATCCTGATTAGATGGATCGGGTCACGAGACCAGATCTGCGTGGAAGAGACCAGATCTGTTGATCTCCAAAGTTTGCGGTGGCAGAAGCCGTGTTAGCGCAGAGCAGAGTTGTGAGCTGCCAAGTCTGACACCATCATCATTAGATCCATTTGCAGCGCATGAATTAACGGGGAACACAGTTCATGAATTGGAGCTGGAGGTTCAACAGCGCCGAGAGCTGGAAAACCTACAACGTGATGTGGTGCTCTGAAGGATTCACTGCACTGTGATCAAATCGAATCCATACTATGCGTGCGTGGATCGAGCTGCAGGTTTGCTGTGCATGGTTGACCTGCGTGTGAAGTTTTGTTTGCCTGCAAAATCAATTGAAGTTCCTGTTTAATTAATTCATGAAGTGCCTGTTTACTTGCCATGGTATTTTGAAGCGGGTCGAAGATCTGTTGCGTGAGACTGTGAAACTGTAAGCCGTGAGCTAGATATAAGCCACTATAAGATCCGGTGGTGTGCAGGCTTACATATCTTGAAGCAGCAGGATTGCTGTGATGTGGATCGAGCTGTGTGCGTGAGACCAGATCTGCTGTTGATATGCATGGTTGCGGTGGAAGAGACCAGATCTGTGTTTGTGGTGGACTGTGGCAGTCAAATATCTGCGTGGATTGTTGTGCGCAGATCGACTTGCTCTTAATGCTTGTGGAGCAGTAGCAGGTGGAGCCAAGTTTTGGCTTGAGAGGGATGCTTCTGTGGCAAAGGGTTTTATGGCCTCATGGTTTTGTGGCCTGCGTGGATGCGTAAATGGGCATACTGCTATAAGACCTGGTATGGCATGCGTACCCCTGGGTAATCACTGGTAAATTCTAGGTTAGACCTAGGTGATAGGGGGGATGCCAAATTAACAATTACCCTGGGTAAAAATTTGAGGGGGAAGAGCTAGAGTGAGCGGGGTTGTCTCACTTAGCAGGTTTGGCTGGATTTAGTCAAGAAGCCCCAAGTCAAGTTTAAGGGGGGAATTGTTAGGTAAATTTGACTCGGGATAGAGTCAATGTGGAATAGGGTAAACAGTGGTGGTTTTGGGGCACATGGTTTTGTGCACCCATAGTTTTCAGCCTATGGTATTGCATGTAATGGAGCCTATAAAAGGCTGGGAAGACTTCATTGTAAGGCAGGCCTGGAGGTGAGCGGTGAAGGCTCACTTGGCCGGATTGGCCAGGGTTTTGGCCAATGCTAATGAAATTTCATTAGGATGGGTTTTCCCCGGAGTTTGGGGTTTTTCCCGGTTAAATATGTGTGTTTATGTTAATGATTTGTTGATGGCATTTTATGCTTATTTCTCTGTGCAAATTCTTTATTGTTTCTGCTGTGCATAATTCCTAACACACTAGACATGTTGAAGAGTGTGAGATGATGATAAAGATGGAGAAAATGGTGTAGTGTTGTGGCGTTGCTTAATACATTGAATAATATTAATTGAGGATTTACTCTATAATTTTGCATATGTACTTGAAATCTGTTTTGTAATTTTGTTTTTTAATTGTAAATCTATTTCTGAATAGCTACCTAATACTATGGAGCTAATTGAATTTCATCGTGAGTCTCTTTTGGACCAGGGAAAAAAAAAATGGTAGAGGAGACCATCCTTTAGTGCTTCTAGTTTTAAACAAACAAAATAAAAGAGAGAAAATAAAAAGATATCCAATGTCAGAAAAATACCTATGTATCTATTTGTAGTACTTATCGAGAGAGCTTGGATTCCATCTATGATGAGTAGCTATTGTGAGATACAGGACATAGAGTGTGTTTAAAGCTGGTAATTGGTTCAATTGTTCTCCAAAAAGAAGCAGAATCCAAAGACCCATCATGGAAGAAGACTTTTGTGAAATTAAGACGAGAGAAGCAAACTATCCAGATGGAGAACTGAACTTGCTAACCGTATAAAAATGATATAGCCTCGCTAATTGGAAATTCACTATATTTGAAATTTTGAATATTTGAACTAGAGGAAGACTCACTCCTACATGCAAAATTGGCTCTTCTCCAATTCTCCCACTCTTTTTCGTAGTTCTCCAATTAGAATGGATGAAAAAATTAGTAAGAAAATCTCAACAAGAAAAAATTAACAAACTTGCATTATGACTGTTCGACGCAACAACCTCCATACTCTATTAAATTTTATTTATTGAATCAACAACCCTCTAGTAGCGTGTAGCTTAGTCTAGAATCTATATATGTCAAGGGGGACTAGTTGCAGACAACCTTCAACTCCTCCTTAATTTAAATTTTCAAAAATGACCAGCGGACTAGCAACCCTTCATAAGACATTTCAAGATATAATTTAAATTTTTTTGAAACTTGTAAAAATCAAAATTTTAAATTTTTTTGACTGGTAATTTCACGTTACCACTTCTCTGACGTGTTGGAGGCCTCTTACTGACGTGTTCAATTTTGAACACTGGAGTCGCGTGTATTTATAATGGTCTGCGCCTAGTATTTTTTAATAATATTATTTTTTAGGAACGCGTAATTTGTGGGTTGGCCATGCGTAGAGAGACAGCATGGCACTACGTGGGTGTGAACGGGATACGCGCTTCGTTTTAGCTCCGTACCTTCGGTTGACGTGCTCTACTCCACGTGGCAACAAATAATTCGGTAACGGAATTGGCAAGGAAGGAAGCAAGTTAGGGCACGGCATGTAACGTATAATACATTCGCATAAGGCGTTGTGTCAACACCTTTGTAACACAAGTAGGTCGGTCCACGCTTCCATCGCTCACCTTTTGCAAAATTCTGCGTTCATCACATGGAAAATTTCAAACCCGTTTTTTCAATGGAAATTTCCTTTGAATATTTGGGATTGTTCCTATTCTAACTCCAAAGTTAGTTAAATAGAAAATTTCAAATTGCAGATTCTAAAAGAACGAACATTCTAGTATTTTATTTAATTTGAATACTTCGAATATTTATAGAAAAACTCAAGTTTTTTTTAAGTGAAATAGAAATTTTCAAATTGCAGATTCTCAAAAAGGAAAAAACATTCTAGTATTTTATTTAACTTGGAATATTTATAGAAAAAATTTTCAAAAAAATTCTAATATTTTATTTAACTCCAAACATTCATAGAAAAACTCAAATTCTTTAGTTAAATTTTCAAAAAACATTTTTATATTTTATTTAATTTAAATACTTTGAACATTCCTAATTTGAATAGTATGAACATTCATAAAAAAAAAAACTCCAGTTTTTAGTTAAACAGAAAATATCAAATTACAGATTTTCAAAGGACATTCTAGTATTTTATTTTATTTAATTTGAATACTAAAAATTCAAGTTCCTTAACTAAATAAAAAATTTTAAATTGCAGATTCTCAAAGAACATTCTAGTATTTTATTTAATTTGAATACTCGAAGATTGATAGAAAAACTTAAGTTCTTTGGTTAAATAAAAAAATTCAAATTCCAAATTCTCAAATAACATTCTAATATTTTATTTAATTTGAATACTAGTAACATTCATAGAAAAACTTAAGTTCAAAAAAACTCAAGTTTTTTAGTTCAGTAAAAAATTTCAAATTACAGATTCTCAAAAAATATTCTACTATTTTATTTAATTCTGACATTTATAAAAAAAACTCATTTTTTTAATTAAATAAAAAATTCTCAAAAAAACATTCTATTTTATTTATACGAGAAAAACTCAAGTTCCTTAATTAAATAGAAATTTTCAAATTACATAACATCAAATAACATTCTAATATTTTATTTAATTTAAATACTTGGAACATTCATAGAAAAACTCAAGTTGCTAGATTTTAATTAAAAATCTTGAATCTCGCTTCATAAAAGTATGGTAGAGTAAATCACAATTAAGTTACTATCAAATACCTCAATCTTGAAATCATTTTCGCCTCTTATAAGCGAATATATAATTAAATTTATTTATAAAAAATAGGTTGTTATTAAATTTTAAAATATGTGTTTGTTATACTACTTTGAAAGTTAAGTCAATGTTATTTTTAATAAAATTTGTTCATTTAATTTGTATTTAATAATTAAGTTATTAGATTAATTCAATCAATTAAGTTTTTTTCTAACTTATTATAGAAGAGATGTTGTAATGTTCTCTCTTATTTTATCAGGATAAACATTTTGACTTAGTCAAATTACATAAAATAAAAATATAATAAAATTAATAAAAACTCTCCACCCTAGTTACTAGCATGAGAGAGATGTAATTTTTAAAAATTTTACTTAAAAACAAAATAAGATTATTTAATTAAAATAAATTAGTCAATGTACCATTATGTAAACATTTTGACTCATCGTTTTCACAACTCATAGTTTTTTTTCATGGTATTTTTCTGTAATATAATCTCTTTAAAGACATAAAATTCCAATGAGTTTTCCACATATAAAAATAACCAATTGTCAATTTGTGTACCAAATTTGAATCTTTGTGTGAGAACTATATATAGACACAGAAGTCTTCCCTGACAAAACACCATAGAAAGTTTTTAAAAATATTAGGAAATCTTTTTATTATTTCTCTTTGTTTTTTTTTTAATTATAATTTCTTAATATAAAATAAAAAAGAAGATTTATTTTTTTTGGAATTTATGTATAACAGGTAGGTGACATGGGATCCAACTTATGCTCTATATTTTAATCCTAAATTTTTTTGAAATTTTTTTTTTTTGAAGGGTTGTTACATTGTTGTTAGAGAACAGTATCTAGTATGAAAATTGTGTCAAAGATTTGCCAAAGTGTGTTTCCATGTGATATTCTTGCATACATCGGAATATCCTTAATAGATGATAATTAACCAAGATCAATAAGAAGGATAATGGAAAAGCCACCAAATAGGGTGCATTTGTGGTGAAGAAATGTTTCACGAATGTTGCTAGTGATTTCCCTTATAGAGATCTCATCTCCTTTATAGAAAATCAAAGGGTTGTAAGTATTTTTTATGCTTTTATGTTGAAGGTTGTGACATGAGTAAAAAATAACTATTGTAAGGGATATATTTGATTGGTTGTTGTTTCTAAACATGCATGTTTAAAGCACCAATCAAGTATATACATCTCCCTCTCTAAATCCATCTCTCTCTCCCTCCCTATGCCCTCCTATCTCTCTTCGTTCATCTCTCTCCTTCTCTCTATGTATCTTTTCCCTCTAGCCCGGTCACTATCTCACTCCCCATGCACTAACAATTGAAGGATAGGTGTGTCCATTTTGGAATAGGGTTTCTAGAATTTTAATTTGATTATTAATAATAATAAATTAATAATAATTAAGAAGATGGTAGTGATTTAATCTTCATGGAAAATTCTAGAGTATTCTTAGTAGTAGATCAACAATTGAGGTTTATTTCAAAAATAGTTATGCCCTTTCTACTCTTTTAAGTAATTTGATTAATTAAAAAAATATCATATGAACATGTTTCATATGAAGATGAGTTATAATTTTTTTGGCATGTGGTATTAGTAATGCATAGTATTGTAACAAAACCTATATAATAGTGTATCCATATACCATAAATTTTGTGGTGAATATTGATACACATAGATCCATAATAAGCATAAAATCACTTAATACATAATAAATCTCACATTATAATATATCATTCACTAATCCTTAAGTTGCAACCCTTGCTACTGCAAGCTCTACAACCCTAGTTTTTTCCATCCAGAATGTGTTCATCATGTTTCAAATCTTTGTAAAGGGTTGGATGGAAGATCATAATGCTTGCAGATGTCTACTCCCCTTATCAGGAGTTCATAAATTTTGTTCAAAACTAAAAGTTACAGGATTGGGTTAAACCAGGATGGTTTCATAGATCTTGTCTTCCTGATTCTGGTGCCGTGAACAACATGAAAAACCGATGTCGTATGAGGGAGATATCGCGTTCTAATCGATTTCCCAAACAACTAAATTTTGCGATAGGGTTGACTAGGATGCCCAGTCATCATGGTGGATGTACAGTCAGAAAAAAGAATATTCTAAAGAATATTCCTTTTCTCAGATCCAGTCAGTGGATGACAAGTGGTGCGATATCATTTATTGAATGGTTATACGTTTTTTTTTGGAGGACCAATTATAGGGTGACACGTGGCCAGCCATGAGGCCGCCATGTGTCCCCAAGGTGTTAGTGTAAAATTTTGGTAGAGGTCCATAAGGCTCAACCCTACGACCTCCGACATAACACACACATGTCTCCACCATCTACGCTACGTTGTTACTTAACCATATTAGTGGTCGAGTTCTATTTGAAGAGTAATGTGTTGGCATTTGGGGGTTGGGTGGAGCATTCACATGGCAAACATTATAATAAATGTAACTTCTGACAGTTGTTAACCTGCGACATTTATCACAACCGTCTCAACCTTATCACATGTTATTTCTCCACGCGGTTAAAGCTTTCTCTCTAACGGTCTCGTTAACAAGACTTCAAACTCTAGTTTAAATGTTATTACCCATGTTTTAAGCCTTAAGTTCCGCTCCGTCGATAACTATCACCTCATGGTTTGGGTTGGCATGTGGCCACCCAACCATAACATTAAATATTGTGGTTAGTGTTGGCTAGATTCTTGGAGGCGCCCTAAATATGTGGCAAAAATTGCCAAACTAACTCCAGTTAAGAGGAGTCCTCCATAATTAGTGGAGTTTTTCTAGGTGTTATTGGGCAAATGAGTTGGAGACTCAATTTTCGCCCATTGAGAGTGAATGAAGAGTCAATCTAGACTAATTGGAGGAGGAGATCCTATCAAAATATTGCTCGAGGAAGCCCTTGAAAAACAACGAAACGCGATGATGGATAACTTTTCCGAGATCCTTCAACGAATACCCACCAGTGGCACATCTGCATCCAACAGCCACTCTGGAAGCACAACTCCCTTTAAGGTACAAGTAAAATTTGACATTCCCATATTTGAGGGTCAAATAGATTCAGATGTTATAGATAGATGGTTGAATCTATTAGAAGGATATTTCTCAATTCATGACTTTTCCGACCAAGAGAAGATTATTTTTTCACTCCTTAAAGCTACCCCCCATGTCAAGGACTGGTGGGAAACCTACTGTGACAAAAAGGATGAGATAGAACCCTCTTTGTTCTCAGCTGTACCCACTTGGAATTATTTCCAAGACACCATCAAGGAACAATACTATCCTGTGGGGGGCTACGAGGACAAGAACATACAATGGACCACACTGCGACACCAAAGGGATCAAGATGTGCATGAGCTAATGAATCTGTTCCATACCCTGTGCACAAAATTGGATATCAAAGATTTGGAGAAAAATTTGGTGCTAAAATATCGCAGTTGTATGCACAAATACATTTAGGAGTAAATGGATTTCCTCGACATCTCCTCGCTTGGTACGGTATACCGGTATGCTGCCAAGATTGAGCATAAATTCAAATAGAAGAAGCGAGACTTTGGATCTGCAAATCAAAAAAAAGGGAGAGGTGCCCCCAAACCACAGAAAAAAGGACAAAACCAAGGCATGGCAGCCCAAGACAACATCGTGAAGCCAAATAAGGACACGGGAAAGTGGTGTGAGTTCCATAAGAGCTCCACTCACAACACAAGTGAGTGTGAGGCCAAGCAGTCGTTGGTGACTGAGATGAGGGCTTCTGAATCAGATGCATGTTTTGACTCTGAATCGGAACCTGACAAGGGGAACGACAAAGGGAAACAGATTATTAATGCGGATCCCAATGCCACTGTTACCTTTGTGAAGATCTAGAATGAGGAATCGGAAGATCCAGAGGAGGCGGAGCGTCTCTTCCCTTCATAGATGTGGGTAAAGGGCTCTCCACTATAGTTCATTGTCGATAATGGGAGCCAAAAGAACCTCATTTCAGCAGACATCGTGAAGCGATTGGGCTTTCCGACCACAACACACCCACAACCATACACCATCGGGTGGCTTCACCAAGGACGAGATATCCACGTCAGCCAGCAATGTCGCCTTCCCTACAACATCAAGCCCTTCACGGATGAGGTATTATGCGACATTGCTCCTCTTGATGTTTTTGATGTATTATTAAGCCAACCCTACTTGTGGAAGCGGCATGTTGTGTATGAGTCCTGACCTCCCGATGTTATTGTTACTTTTGGAAATAAGTTGTATAGGATACCAGAGGTACCATCACCTACCGCTATCTCTTTAGTTACTGCAAAACAATTCAGTAAGCTCATTTCCTAAACCAGGAAATTTGTTTTCCTGATGATCCACCCCCAGGGCAAGAAGAATACTATGGCCATGACCTCTAGACAGGGCTCCTCTGCAGGATGACAACAAATGGACAAGGTTGTGGATGAGTACGGGGACATCTTCACCTCACCCACAGGGGTGCCTCTGCACTGTCAGGTCAAGCACCCCATTGATTTGACCCCAAGTGCACTGCTACCCAATGGACCAATCTATTGGCGCTCTGTTCTGGAGAACGATGAAATCAAGAGGTAGATTCTGGAGCTACTACAGAAAGGTCACATCCAGCCAAGTTCATCACCTTGTGGGAGCCAGATCGTGTTGGTACAGAAGAAGTATGGGACTTGGAGACTCTGCATTGACTATCAGGCACTGAACAAGATCACTGTCTGAAATAGGTACCCGGTCCCACAGATTGATGACCTTCTGGACCAACTCAAAGGGGTGAAATATTTCAGCAAGATCGACTTGAAGTCTAGGTATCATCAGGTACCAATCTAAATCTATGATGTGTGGAAGACTGCCTTCAAAGCCAAGGAGGGTCTTTTCAAATGGCTGGTCATGCCTTTCGGGTTGACGAATGCTCCCGCAACCTTCATGAGGTTGATGGACGACATCTTGCGGCCATTCACCAACTCATTTGTAGTGGTGTACTTGAATGACATTCTAATCTTCATCCAGACTTGGGAAGAGCACCTCCGCCACATCTGACAAGTCCTCCAAACACTGCGGCAACACAAGTTGTGTGCCAATTTGGAAAAATGCACTTTTGGCATGACCCAGGTAAAATATTTGGGATACATTATTGATGAAAGGGGGGTGCATGTGGATCCAACCAAGATCGAATTCATTCAGGATTGGCCAGCCCCAACCACTCTAACATAGCTTCGTAGCTTTCTGGGTCTTGCTAATTTCTACCGTAGGTTCGTGTTGGGATTCTCTCATATCACTTGGCCCTTAAGTCAAGTCACAAAGGGAGGAGCGAATGCAAAATTATTCTGGTCAAAATCTCAACAGAAGGCATTCGTAGTAGTGAAACATCACTTTTGTTCTGCCCATGTGCTCACATTACCGGACTTGCAACAACCATTTGAGATCGAGACAAATGCCTCTGACTATGCTATTGGGGAAGTTCTTACTCAACAGGGGCATCCAGTGGCATATCGCAGTGAGACATTGTCTGACACAGTTCGCAAGTATCCTGCTTATGACAAAGAAATGTATTCCATTGTGTAGGCTTGTCAACAATGGAAGCATTACATTTTGGGGAAGGAAAAAATCATCCACATAGACCATTGACCCCTGCAATTCATACAAACACAAGGGGAGTTGCAAAACAATCGCCATCAGAAGTGGTCGACATATCTGCAACAGTTTCATTTGAACATCAAGTACAAGAAGGGTAGCACCAATAATGTTGCAGACTGCCTCAGCTGACCACCAATCGTGGAACTAACCACCGTTCTCAACTCTTCTAGGCACGAGACTTCTGATTGGCTGCTTCTCTACAAGAGTGATCCAGAATTTGGCCACACATGCAAGGCACTCTTGGGGGGTATGCAAGTTCCAAAATTTCACCTCCAAGATGCATTGTTATGTCACCTGGGACACCTTTTTGTTCCTTCATGCAAGCATGCCAAGATGATATGGGAAGCACACTATATTCGATTCGTTGGGCATTTCAGGGTCGAGAAAACAGTGGCAGTATTGTAGAAGTATTTCTATTGGTCGAACCTTCGACGAGATGTCGGGAAGTACATCAGATCCTGCACTGCTTGCACCATTGCAAAACTGACCATCAAGAATCAAGACCTATATACTTCGCTACCTACCCCTAGTCTACCTTGGGAATCCATCTCCATGGATTACATGTCGGGCCTTCCTTCTACTAAGCATGGAAACGACTGTGTTTTCGTGGTCTTCGACAGATTCTCGAAGATGGCCATTATGGCGGTCTGCAAGAAGAATATCACAGCAGAAGCCAGTGCTAAACTCTTCTTTGAACGAGTGTGGGTGCACTTTGGGATCCCACAGTCTATCATATCAGATTGGGATAGCAGGTTCCTCAACACATTTTGGTCTAGCCTCTTGTCAATGTTGGGCACCAAGCTCACCAAGTCGACAACTTTCCATTCCCAAACTGATGGCCAGAGGTCATCAACAGGATGATTGTACACATTCTGCGCATGTACAATTCAAAGCATCCACGCACATGGGATGAGAGCCTCCCCTATGTACAACATAGTTATAATCGGGCTCTCCACAGCTCAACTGGCCACAACCCCTTTTAGTTGGGCTTGGGATTCCAACCACTATGTCCCAGTGATGTAGCCATGCCATTTGCGGCTACTCAGGTCGATTCGGCTCATGTCCAGTTTGAAGCTGACAAAGCGAACAACTTCATCAAGTGCATTCAGCACATCTTCCCAAAGGTTCATGACATATTGGACAATGCCAATGCTAAGTATAAGCAATGACATGATCAACATCGGGTGCGACACAACTTCCAGGTGGGCGAAAAAGTGTGGCTACATTTGCAGAAGGAGCGCCTCGCTAGACCCCACCGCAAGCTTCGACCGCTCTAATATGGGCCATACACCATCACCAAGGCTATAATGCCTTCGAGCTCAGTATTCCACCATTCCTTGGTCTGCACCCAATATTCAATGTGGACTGCCTTCGTCCATACTTCCCTCCTCTATTGGACACCTTTGACATTGCAGAACAACTCACACCAACAGAGTTAAACCCGGACTACATGGAATAGGCCACCATAGATTGTATCATGGACATGCAAATCAAGAACACTTGCCAACAGAAGATCCAACTGTATCAAGTTGTCAAAGCTGGCCAACTCCTGCACCAAGGAAAGTGGTTCACCAGGGACCAAGTTCAGCAGAAGTTTCCTCATCTCATGGAGGAACTCAATGCAATGGGGACCATTTCTTCCTAAGGGGGGAGGAATGATCCAGGTGGATATTGGTGGCCACCTGCCTATTCCACTTGGGGCCCCACCATTGTCTCTTTCAATTTTTTATTTTTGGCACAACTTATTATTTTTAGCAGTTTTTCAGGTCCTGGACTTTCGGAGTCATTTTAAGGCCCTAAACGATGTTTTTTGGGAAAACCAGGACCAACATGGGTCCATGGACTAATTTTTCTCACGCTGAAAGTTGTAATCCTCAGATAGATCTTTCTAACGAGCTATTAAGCACGTCAAACGAAGCTCATATGCCAAAGTTACGTCCCTGGGAAGTTGAAACACCAATTTACCCAAACGGGGCCCATAATTTTGGAACTTCATCTCCTATGGTTAGGGTTTTGGATGTTTAGGGCTTCCCATTGTTTCTAAATAATAAAAAGGCCCTTGAGCCTCATTGTAACACAGTTCAGAGACCTGTAGCCGCCACATCTCTTCTCAGAGATAAGCTACCAGTGCCCTAGCTAGTTTATTTCTATTCTGTCTGTAAGAAAATTTTAGTTCCTTGATATTAATGAAATGAAGTATTATTTCCGTTGCATATTTGTATTTATGGGTATATGTGTATTCTATTGTGTTCTTGCATAAATCTTGATCACACCCTAAATATGTGGCAGAAATTTCCAAACTAACTCCAATTAAATGGAGTCCTCCATAATTAGTGGATTTTTTCTAGGTGTTACTGGGAAAATGAGTTGGAGACTCAATTTTCGCCCATTGAGAGTGAATGAAGAGTCAATTTAGACTAAATGGAGCATTCTGGAGCCGTTGGTGCAGAGAAAACAACCATTAGAGGCCTATAACTACATGTATTTGCAAAATTTTGAGCGCAATGAAATATGGATATGCCATTGGGAGCTGGACCGGTAGATGTAGCCTAGAAGGTGTGAACTGCTTCATCATGCCTACTGTGTAAATGTTATGTGGTGACTCATTTCTCTATTTTGCACTGTTGTTCAGTGTATTTTGTGCTTATTTCATGCTTCTACTTCACTAAAATAATCTACAATTCATGGTTAAAATCCTCAATCCTTAAGCAAACTAAACAGACAAGTATGCACCTGTTTTATAACTGAAAATACACTTAGCACAACAAAACTAATACATTCCTTTCATATCAGATTGGTATCAAAGCTATATTTTATTCTCTGGTATTGTTTTGTGCAAAGAATTGTTTAACTGTTTGCAAGTTTTTAGATGATTACTAGGCTCAAGCTCAAAAGAGGAGAAGGAAAATTGGTGGGAGCAAAAGGGTCTCAAGAAGAGACAAAGCAAAGGAGAGAAATATTGCCACAATCTCCACCACCTAATTCACCTCTTAAAGAAGCAGAATATTCATTAAGCATGTCTCATAGATAAGGAGAAATCCATGAAGAAGTTGATCCCAAAGAGGAAGAAAGAGTGTTCAGGAAAGCATTCCTTGACATGACTGAGATTGTTAGAATCCTTTATGAAGAGAGGAATGAGATACTGGAAGGAGAAGGATCCAAACTTCACAAGGAAGGACAAGGATCTTCAAGAGGTCAAAATGATGAAGATAAGTCAAACAAGGGAAATGGAGGAAATGGAGGCAATGGAAAGTCATCATCCTCACCCTCATCATCATAATCCTCTACTTCGTCTTCAGTACATCAGCCGCACAAGTCAAAGAACACTGGTAAAAGTCCTTTTTAAAAACTTGATGTTAAGTTTGAATTGCCAATGTTTAATGGTGAAGTCAATGAAAAAAAGTTTGATAATTGGATTAGGCAATTGGAGGTATATTTGAGAATCTATAAACTTCAAGATGATGATACCAAAATCCAATTAGCTTAATTGAGAATGGAAGGTGCAACACTTCTTTGGTGGGAAGCCAAGACAAAGGAAGAGATCAAGAAGCATGGTAAGATTATTCTATCATGTACTAGTCTCATTACTGCAATAAAACAAAAATTTTATCCATTAGCTCATATGCATAAATCCATAATGAACTGTCAAAACTTTAGGCAATTGAAGGGACAAAATGTGCAAGAATACACCCAAGAATTTAGGAGAAGAGCTCTCTTATTAGGGGTATATTTCCAGAGCCAAGATTCTTTGCTCAAGTACATAGCAAGCTTACAAAGCTACCTAAAACATACTATTCTCATGTTTAACCCCACAAGTCTAAATGAAGTATGTGTTCAGGCCACGCATCTAGAAGCTATAGGGAAGAACATTTATGAAGAGGGTAGAAAGAAACCTTTTAAGGGGAAAAACAAAGAGAATACCTCAAAAGGTAAAAGCAAAAAGAATGCATATGTTAAGAAAGAGGGATAAAAATTGGTTTGTAAATTTTTTTCAAAAGAAGGCCATGATGAAACTCATTGTTGGAAATTACATCCTGAAATGAGGCCCAAGAAATACAACAACAAAGGGAAACATAAAACTGCAGCTACAACTCAACATGAATTAAGAGAAGATTCAGGTGATGAATCTAAAATTACAGCCATGGGATTGAAGAACATGAAGGGGAAAGAAATTGAAACTAAACCCGGTACTAGTACATCAAATTGTCACATACATGCTCCAAATCAAGAAGAAATAATTGAATTGTTTCATGTGAGGGTCATATCCAAACATACTAAGATTAACACATTGTTTGATAGTGGGTCAAAAGCAAACATAATCTCTAAAAACTTGGTCAAGAAACTTAACCTTGAGACCATACCACATCCAAAACCATATCCACTTGGTTGGATTTGTAAGGATGCAAATTTACAGGTTTCAAAGAAGTGTATATTGCGGTTTGCAATCACTGCACATTTTGCTGACACAATTGAATTAGATGTGGTTCCCCTTGACATAATAGGTATTGTATTGGGGATTCATTACTTGTATGATAGGAAAGCGATCTTCCATCACCATGAGAACAAATATCATGTATTCAAAGATGGAAAGGAGTACATTGTTAGAGCACATCGCAAGAAGACAAACATTACTATGGTATATGTTGGACATGTAAAGAGGCTGGTGAATTCAAGTAAGAATTTTTTTCTTCTTATGATTAAGCCTAAAGTTGATGTTAATCATGAATCATTTGAGGGATGTGATCCTATGTTGAAATCAGATTTATATGATGTATTTGATGCACATCATGAGATGTTTCAGAAGCCAACAGGATTGCCTCCAAAAAGAGAGATTCAACATGAGATTCAATTGCAGCAAGATTGTCCTCTTCCAAACATTGATATGTATCGCATGTCGATAATGGAGAATGCTGAAATAAAGAGGCAAATCAAAGAGATACTGGACAAAGGCATCATAAGGCCAAGCACTTCGCTATGTTGTTCACCAATAGTCATGATTCCAAAGAAAGATGGGACTTGGCACATGTGTGTAGACTTCGAAGCTTTGAACAAGATTACGGTAAAGAATCCATACCCACTCTCAAGGATAGATGATTTTCTTGATCAGCTGAAAGAAGAAATTTTTTTCAGTAAGTTATATTTACAAAGTGGATATCATCAAGTAAGAATGGCAGAAAGTGACATATGGAAATCTGCATTCAAATCCAAACAAGGACTCTTTGAGTGGTTAGTTATTCCATTTGGTTTGTGTAATGCATCGATAACTTTCATGCGTGTTATGGATAGTGTTTTGCATCCATTACTTGATGAATTTGTGATTGTGTACTTATATTACATATTGATTTTCAGCAAAACAAGAGAAGAACATGTTTTGCATGTGAATAGAGTGCTCGATGTTTTGAAGAAAGAGAAATTGTTTCTTAAGATGTCAAAGTGTGAGTTTGGAAAGACTTCTTTGGTTTATTTGGGACACATTGTAGGAGGAGGAGAGTTGAGAATTGATCCTTCTAAAGTGGAAGCCATTGTGAATTTTCCCACACCCAAAATAGTAACTGAGGTAAGAAGTTTCTTAGGTGCAGCTCAGTATTGGAGAAATTTTATTGCTAACTTTTCTGCCATCGCAGCTCCTATGCATGTAGTGACAACTGTGAAGAAAGGTTTTCAATGGGGAGGCAAATGACAACAAGCTTTTGAAGCTTTAAAAAACAAGATCAGTTCAGCTCCAGTCCTTGCATTACCAAATTTGAGATAGCCATTCGAGATACAATCTGATGCTAGTGATTATGCCATGGGCGCAGTTCTTTTGCAGCATGGTAAGCCTATCGCTTTTCATTCTAAAACATTTAATGGTGTTGTGAAAAATTATCCTACATATGACAAAGAACTATATGAGTTGGTACAAAGTGTCAAGAAGTGGAAACACTACTTGATGGGTAAAGAGACGATTGTGCATACTAATCACCAACCATTACAGTACTTGCAGTTGCAAACAAAATTGCAACAATCAAGACATTTTAGGTGGATGGTATTTCTTCAATAGTTTCACTTGGTTATAAGGTACAAGAAAGGTATTTTCAATAAAGTTGTTGATATGCTTGCAAGACCAATCATTAGTGCATCTACTTTACTAAAAAATGATCCTATTGTACATGAGTGTTACATAGAACAATATGCACATGATGTTGATTTTCAAGATGTGTATGCTAGTTTGAGTGAAGGGAATCAAGTTGAAGAAAATATTATCACATGCATAACAATTTGTTGTTTCACTTAAGAAAGTTGTGTATACCACATGGAGAGAGGCTAAGTTTCATGAGAGAATCTCATTCATCTCTTATTGTTGGACACTTTGGGGTAAGCAAAACAATGGCGCATCTACAGAGGTATTGCTATTGGCCTCGCATGATATATAGTGTGTCGTGTTTTATAAGAGGTTGTTCTATGTGTGCAACAAGAAAGCCTAGTAATAGGAAGCTTGGGTTTTACACACCACTACTAGTACCATCAAGGCCATGGGAGAGTGTCTCTATGGACGTTGTTGGAGGTCTAACTATGTCAAGAAAAGAACATGATTATCTTTATGTAGTTGTGGATAGATTCAATAAAATGTGTATACTTATGCCATGTAAGAAAACCGTTACTGTTGAACAAACTTCTGAACTTTATTTTCAACATGTTTGGGTTCATTTTTTATTGCCAACTTCTATTGTTAGTGACAGGGATTCCAGGTTCATTGGGAATTTTTGGTCCAATATATGGAGGATGATGGACACAAAGTTGAAAAATAGTACTTCTTTTGATCCACAATCTGATGGACAGACTGAGGTGGTGAACAAAACCGTTGTGCATCTATTGAGAGGATATTGCAACAAACATCCTAAGTTGTGGGATGATCAA
Source organism: Pinus albicaulis (assembly GCA_034641835.2). Classification (NCBI taxonomy): domain Eukaryota; kingdom Viridiplantae; phylum Streptophyta; class Pinopsida; order Pinales; family Pinaceae; genus Pinus; species Pinus albicaulis. The sequence continues at coordinate 65,727,686 of CM076569.1, read as the reverse complement.
CTGCATTACATTCAACATGCTTACAACCGGTCAAAGCACTCTTCTACACAGAGATCACCTTTTGAAGTATGCTTTTGGTATTTTCCAAAATCTCCATTAGAATTAATCTTTGGAAAGGATTTTTCAATAGACGACCATAGTGATATTGACAAGGCTCGAAAGTTCATTGAGAAAATTCAGATTATACATCAACAAGTGCAAGAACAACTTGAGAAAAGTCAAAGCAAGTACAAAGAGAGGCATCACAAACATAGAGTTGATCACAAGTTTCAAGAGGGAGATGAGGTATGGTTTCACATTAGCAAATAAAGGATGCAAGGAGAAGGTAAAAAGCTCAGACCCATTCACTATGGTCCATTCAATATCATAAATCAAGTTGTTAATAATGTATTTCAACTTGACTTGCCTTCATATATGCAAATGTATTCAGTTGTTAATGTTGAAAACTTACGTTTGTATGAGCCACCTTTGATCGATGATCACAGAAGTGATGTTCAGTTGCCTTATATTCAATATTTCTCTCCAGAATTTTTGGATGAGCTCAAGGAAGATACAATTCTTGATAGGAGGACAAGAGCATCCAAGAGGGGAAGTGTTGACTACCTTCGAGTTGGGATCAAAGGCACTAAACCAAGCAAGGAAAAGTGGATGGAGGTTGGAAAGGTGAGGGATTTGTACCCTCATCTATTGAATAGGTAATCAAGTATTTTGGGGTCCAAAAGCTTCCCAATGGGGAGGAGTGATCAAGAGTTCATAAATTTTGCTCAAACAACTCATAGTTTATAGGATTTCATAGTTTATAGGATTAGGTTGAAACTAGGATGGTTGCATATATCTTGTCTTCCTGATTCTGGGTTCACAAACAACTCTAAAAACCGATATCATATGAGGGATATATCGCATTCTGACCGATTTCCCAAATAGCTAATTTTTGCGACAAGGTTGACTAGGATACCTAGTCAGCATGGTGGATGTACAGTTAGCAAAAAGGCATATTCTAAAGAATATTCCTTTTCTCAGAGCCAGTCAGTGGATGACAAGTGGTGCGATATCATTTTTTGAATGGTTGTACATTGCTTTTTGGAGGACCAATTATAGGGTAACACGCGGCCAGTCATGAGGCCGCCATGTGTCCCCAAGGTGTTAGTGTAAAATTTTGGTAGAGGTCCACAGGGCTCGACCCCATGACCTATGACATAACAAGCATAGGTCTCCACCATCTACGCTACATTGTTACTTAACCATATTAGTGGTCAGGTTCTATTTGAAGAGTAATGTGCTGGCATTTAGGGGTGGGGACCGCCAGCGGTCCCCGTGGAGCATTCACATGGAAAATGTTATAATAAACGTAACTTTCAACAATTGTCAACCCACGAAATTTATCACAACCGTCTCAGACTTATCACATGCTATTTCTCCTCACAGTTAAAGCCTTATCTTCGACGATCTCGTTAACATGACTTCAAACTCTGGTTTAAATGTTATTACCCATGGTTTAAGCCTTGAGTTCCGCTTCGTCGATAACTATCACCACATGGTTTGGGTTGGCATGTGGAAACCCAACCATAACATTAAATATTGTGGTTAGTGCTAGCAAGATTCTTGGAGGTGCCCTAAATATGTGGCAGAAATTTCCAAACTAACTCCAGTTAAGTGGAGTCCTCTAGAATTAGTGGAGTTTTTCTAGGTGTTACTAGGAAAATGAGTTGGAGACTCAATTTTCACCCATTGAGAGTGAATGAAGAGTCAATCTAGACTAATTGGAGCATTATGGAGCCATTGGTGCAGATAAAAATACCATTATAGGCCCGTGACTACATTTATTTGCAAAATTTTGAGCATAATGAAAGATGGACATGCCATTGGGAGCTGGACCAGCAGATGTAGCTAGGAGGGGTGAACTGATTTATCATGCCTGTTATGTAAATTTTATGTGGTGACTTATTTCTTTGTTTTTCACTGTTGTTTAGTGTATTTTGTGCTTATTTATTGCTTCTAATTGACTAAAATCATCTACAATTCATGGTTAAAATCCTCAATCCTTAAGCAAACTAAAGAGACAAGTATGAAACTGTTTTATAACTAAAAAGACACTTAGCACAACAAAACTAATACATTACTTTCATATCATCCCCACCTCGTATGAATTTTCAAAGGATTGTCTCAGCCATCTGCCAAATCACCGAGGTTTCTCTTCCATTCACTACATGTAATGGCTTGTACTCACAAATTAATCTCTAGCTCTATCTTAGAGGGGGGAAAGGGGGTTTCGACTCTCTTCAAAGGGGCGCTTCCACTGAGGTTGGATAAAATATTGCTAATAACCTCAATCATCACCACAACATGGGTGGATGGATAATTCTCCACATGATTGCTAAGAATAAATTAAAGGATTAGAAGGCGGAGGCGTAAGAGAGATACCCAATCGAATCCTCGAGATATCTATCATCGTAAATGGAGATTAGAAAATCCCTCTTCAAGGTGCTTGGAATGCAGGGCTCTGCATGTTTCGCCTCTACCGAGAAGGCCATCAAGCATCTAGAGGTATAAAGAATTCCATCATCAAGGTCATTAAGGTTCTTGGGTTAGGCAAGTTTTCTTTTATCAAAACCCTAACTCTGTAAATCATGGAGGTCTTGAATACCATTTTTCACAAGTCGTGATCTTATGTGGAAAGGATTAATAATTTTACAGGGCGATAGTTACTTCCAAAATGTTGTTTGCAGAAATAAGACCTTCCTCAAGATATGGTAAAATATATGCAATCTCTTTTGCTGCAAGGTTCTCTATACATCCACGATGAGGTTATTGCCCCATATATGGAGATTTTTTCTATCTTTGTGAGACCATTTTTAGGGGATCCATTTGTACTCAAGTCAAAGCCAAGGATCTTGTCTCCTCACTTATATCCAGGATTCAGTTGGGGATGGGATTCCTTATGACAATATTCAACTCCTACATCGAGGTAGGTGACTCCAAGATTTGAAATCCATTTGCATGTATGACATAGCCAAGTATGCCTCAATTTATCTACTATAAATATTAAGAGGTGGGGTAAAATGTTGGGTCGTGTCCTCCTACTCTTAGCCCAAATCCTTTAAGGATGTCCTTAAGCCAAATATTTCTCCTCCAAAATGCTAAAAATATCTCACGATGTGCATTCATTATGGAATAGGCAGCAAAACCCCCATCTCTTGAAGTGTATATCATTGTCTCCAATTTCTTGGATTAAAATTATGAATGATAGACAATCATATATCGTTTTAATGGATTTTGGCCATTAGCATATGCTCTGTAGGAATGGGTGCACCAAAATTGGTCTGAAAATACAATGTTTCATTTTTTCTCAAAAGGGTCCTTTATTGTACTTTTTAGAATAACGAGGAAGAACAAATGGTTTTCAATTAGGGACCCTGGTTTTGGGGTCATTTTGGACTCTCGTTTCAACCATGGTTCCTTGATTTTGATCCTCTTTCCATGAAGGATCTAACAACTCCAGCTTGGGTAAGGTTTCCTAACCTTCCCATTCATTTGATACATCCATATATCTTAGTTGAGATGTGAAACTTATTAGGTCGCTTCATAAAAATAGAATTTGAAAGGATTGCAAAATCAAGTGAAATTTGTTCACATATGTGTCAAAGTGGACCTTAGTAAAGGGTTTCCTAATAATACCATTCTCATTTGGAGGGGTAGGGTTTATATGCAACCATTAGAATATGAAAATGTTGCCTTCTGATGCATGATTTTTCAACAACCCTACCATCTTCAGAATGATTTTTTTTTCACAACGAGCCTTTCCACACCCAGATGCTAAGAAAAAGAGTTGTGGATTGCAAAGATCCTAAGCATAGAAAAGGATACAATGCTTCTTTGAATCCTAAGTAGGAAAACACACAACAACCGAAAGACACCTACATCCAATTCAACTCCTCCAGATTGAGCTCAGCAACAAGTAGAGACATCATCTCCTTCAACAAAGGAAGGACATCCTTCGACAAAAAATGTAATAGAATCAACCATAAATTTTTCTTCGTCACTGAGTGGACACAAGCACACCCACGAACCATATCACTTCGATAGTGACAAGGAAACATAAATATTTATCAATAGATTATTCTCAAAGAAATGTTGTCATTGTCTCATACACACCTATTCAGGATGGATTGATGTTGGCAAGGGAACAAAAATATCCATGATTAATATTGGGATGTAAAACTAAGAAGGTAGTAAATGTATTTTCATGCATTGGCCTTTTTTGTGATGGTCAAAAGGTTGCAAGTTTCTATTGAGGTAATACAAATCAATTTATAAAAAAAAAAAATACAACTCACATAGTTAAAACGGAAAAAAATCCCAAAATTATAAATTATAGCTTTATTATTAAATCATTATTATTAATTATGAAAAAAATTGATATATATGTTAAACATATATACATTTGAAGAAACATGGAACACCATTCTTATCCATGCATATTTACCCTCACTTTATCATGGAGGTTCTTAATCTATAAATAAGCTTTGTTAGAATACCACTAGCCAATACCATGGCTTATTAATCACACATGCCCAAAAAAACTATTACTCATTTCATATGACACTTGTTTACATGAATTTTTTTTAATTCATCATTTAAATTTTAAAAAAAATAAAAAATACATAACTATTTTGCAGATAAATCTAAACTTTTGATTTGTATAGGAGTTGTCTAGGTAGGAGGAGGAATTACCCGGTAATAGATATCGTTCAGAAAAGATTTTGTCTCTGGAAACGGTTTCTGGCAACTTGAAAAAGAGTCAACGACTGGTTTTCGTATGACAGACTGCGAGTTTAGTATGACAAGGACTATGCACATGTCACCATCATCTAGATGACCATCACATAGCCATCCATCCATGGAACGCATTCTAGCAAATTTGAAATTTGTATTTTATTTGGTGCCCTCCCTAAATACCCAGCTTCAATATTCAGAATGTGCTTCGCTCGGCTTCAATATTCAGAATGCACTTCACCATGTCAGTGCAGAACTCATCCCCGCCTTTCACAACGCAGGCATCACCAAAGCGGTCGCCCTTATTTTGGGAATCTCTATTTTCTTCTTCCACGGCCTCTCTAGGACACACATGGTCTCCCTTGCATTCAAAACCAATTCCGCCATGAAACCTGCAACTAGGAGTAGCTCCGACACAAAAATACTCCCCATATGTGGAGACCTCATGTGTCCCCTGCCGCCATAAATGAAAAAATAAGAGCATATGTAAGATTTTTCGGCTTCTGTGGAGTGTGTCCTGCCGAAGCTAAATTTGGAGGATTGCACAGTTCAAATTTAGCGCATGCAAACAATGGAAGCCAAAGTTGGAGACCATTAATGAGTTCCAACCTAAGCTTAGAGATCTAATGCAGTCAAATATTGAAAAAATTTCCCAGCATCAATATTCAAGTACATACCAACTGGAAATATTCAATATTTGATGCATGAGCTACTTGCACTACATTATTAAGTCTGGTCTATTTTTGGGTTTGCAATTTGCATAGGTGTGTTGTGAATTTGGTAAAGAATTATTATTTTTTTCTTTCTAAAATTAAATCAATTACTTTTTTTTAATACCTAATAAGTATTGGTTTACTACTTCATGTTATTTCATATTTAGCGAATTCTCTTGGTAATAATAAAAGTGGCTAGCAAGAAACAGGGTCATAGTTTTAAGTATTAGTTTAATACTCCGGGTTATTACACTGGTTTAATAAATTTTGTTTTTGCATATTTAGCGAATTATTTAATAGCACAGAGTTGGTTGCAGAACTACTTTATGTGTATAAAGCTTCACAAGAGTCAATTTTTTAACTTGTTTTGAATTTTTTTACAGAATTGGTTCTTGAAGATAAAGCTTCAAACCATTATAATTTTATTTTTTCCTTGGGCAGTTTTGTTTTGAAATTTTTTTTGTAAAACATATTCACTCTATTTCAACACTTTACTCAAAATAATTGTATCCAAAACTTACATTTTTTATTCAATAAAACTTAATTTGAGCACTCTCCTCACATGTTAAGAAAAATAATGTAATTTTATTAACTTGTTTAAAGTTTAGTTTATAGAGATATATTTGCATATGCTACCATAAATATATTGATTTTTAAACTTTAATATTAATTTATTAATTGAGTTGTTTTTTAAATATATGAAATGGATAAATTATGAAAAATATAAAGGAAAAAAATACAATATACAATGACATATCACTTATGATAATGAGTATAAGAAAAAACAAAATTGAAAATTAAAAATGTTGTGTTTTTTTTTCTTTTAAAATGGAAATAATGTAAGTACAAGGGAGGAGACGCTTTATGTGGAGCTATCTAGGTTTCTATAAATACTAAAGCCCCATTGTTATAATATTTTGTTATGCTTTATTGTAAAAAAAGAAAAATCAAAATGAATAAAACCCTTCAGGCTTCCTAGCCACCTCGTTATAACGCGTCCCTAGAGCCAACTAGGTGTTATGTTTTACTCCTTCAACCCTCAATTAGACTTACCACTTCTACCCTTTTATAATCTTCTTCATAGTATTCATGTGGGTAGCCCCTTTTCCATGAGTGAGGGTGGAATTCTCTTGAATTAGGGTGTTCAATCAAAATAGGTCAACTATAGCTAGGCAAGCATAGGATTTGCATATAAAATTAACATCTTTCTTGCATCATTGGAAATAATTGTGACTGTAGAATTGTTACACGTCATTTTGTCACCATGGCATTTGACTGTTCATATGGGTCTGTTCATATAGGCATCTGTTGAAATGTGGAATGGTAAAGACCAATTGGGTCCTCAAAGAATGGTTGCAATTGATAAATTGTGTTTTAATTTTTCAAATGCATATTGACATTTATTAGTCCATTGGAATTCTACATCTTTTGAAAGTAACTTGAATAATAGAAAAGCTATTTTACTTAAATTTGAATAAATCTCCTATAATAGCCTGCATAACCCAAGAAACTTCAAACCTCTTTTTGTGTTGTAGGTGGTGTTAAATCCACAATGACCTAAATTTTTGTTGGGTCCACCTTAATTCTCGAAGAAGAAACATGGTGTCTCAACATTATCCCCTCAGTTAACATCATAAAACATTTTTCATTACTGAGTGATAGGTTTGTCTCAATGCATCTTTTTAATACATTTTCAAGATTATTTAAACAATCATCATATGTTGTACCATACACGGTAAAATCATCCATGTAAACTTCCACACACTCATGAATTAAATTAGAAAAAATAGCAAGAACTGCTCTTTGAAAGGTAGCAGGTGTATTACATAAACTGAAGGGTAATACATTGTATGCATATGTTCCCCAAGGGCATGTAAATTTTGTCTTATCTTGATCTTCTAATGCTATTTTGATCTGATTATATCCACTAAATCCATCCAGAAAGGAGAAAATGTTTTTTCCAGCTAATGAATCTAACACTTGATCAATAAATGGTAAAGGAAAATGATCTTTCAATGTAGCTTTGTTAACCTCCCTGTAATCAACACAAATTCTCCATTTCCCATTTTTCTTAGGTACCACAACTAAGGGTGAGACCCATTGACTATCTGAAATAGGATAGATAAATCCGACTTGTAATAGTTTCTGTAATTATTCTTTCACTATTTCTTTCATCATGGGATTCATTCATCTTTCTGGTTGCCTAACAGTTTTGATTTCATTATCAGCATAAATGTGATGGATGCATGTTTTTGGATGAATTCCGGGCATGTCTTTATAATCCTAGGCAAAAGCTTTTGAATATTTTTGCAATAATGTTATTAGCTTTTTCTCTTGTGATGATTGTAAATTGTTACCAATATTCAAATATCTCCGAGGAATAATTTCAATTATTTTGCGATTTGAATTAGTAATTGAATTTATAGGAAAAATGATTTCGAATGTATTTTGCAATGATTATATTGTGCAATTTTCCTGAAAACATTCATTTAAAAGATAACTAGCAGCTTCATATTGAGTCACCCTAAGCTACTCTGAAATATTTGGTTCTGAGATGAATAGATCTAATAAGTCCTCATTTTCTTCCTCCTCTCTAAAATTATAAACTTGATTAAGACTAAGAACATGTTTAAATGTTTGTTGTTCATCTTCTTCAAGTAATGAAAATATAGAAGGAGATTGAGCAGGAGGATATAATGTGACATGCTTCCGTTCATCTCCATGTGCAATAATCATGCTTCCTGATCTGCATCCAATATAAGAATCTGTAGTGGCCAACCAGGGTCGGCCAAAATTAAGGGATGCCCTCCCAAGTTTGTTTTTGGCTGCAAAATCAAAAAGTCTATAGGATATTCCCAAGAATCCAATGAGACAATGATATCTTCTAGTATACTTTCTGGAACAACTTTGGATCTATCTGCAAGTTCTAAGACTATAGTAGTAGGTCTAATGTTGTTCAGATTCAATTGTTTCACAGTCTCTATTGTCATAACATTGATAGCTGCTCCCAAATCTATTAAAGTGTTTGGTACTGAAAATTTGTTAATCGAAATAGTAACCATAGGACCTGGAACAACATATTTTTCAATAGCCATATTCTTAGACATGAGAGTTGATAGACTTCTAATTACCTGGATTGTTGGTGGATCCTTCTTTCTTCTACCAGATTTCTTTATGCATAATCCCCTTATTGTTTTTTCATATATTGGAATGTCTTTAATTCCCTGCAATAAAGGAATTTAAACATATGTGTTTTTCAATTCATCCAGAATACTAAATTTAGGGAGAGATATTGGAATGTTCTATTGTATAAGTCTCTCTGGATATGGTGGAGTTTGTTTCATGATAGCCTTACCTTTTCGAATTTGTTTTTTTGGTTGAGATTTTTCATTTTGTTCTCCTTGTTCTGTTTGTTATTCAATAATTGGAGGAGAATCTTTTTGTAATACCTTCCCAGACCTTAGGTGGACATCCTATATAGGAAGAATTGAATATGTAGGATAATATGTTGCCTCCTCCACATGATATGCTTGTCTATCTACCTTATTTCTTGGATTAGCTACTAGCTGAGCTGGTAATTGTGTTGGTCTAGGAGGTTGTTGGTTAGTTGGCAGCTGAAGTTGCTGCAGTTGAGATAACATTGGTGGATTTTGAGTTGGATATGTCATGGGTTGTTGTTGTTGGAATTACTGATATTGAGGGAATGATTGTGGAGGATATGGATGTTGATATTGGTACTACTAATTATACATTTGCTGTGGTGGTTGGATTCCACAACCATATCCCCTCCAACCTTGTGAAGGTTGGTTTTGATATTGTTGCGGTGGCCAAGCCTGCCATGGCATTGGTGTATTCCATATGTTTGGAGGATATTGAAAGTTTTGTTGAGGGCACTGTTGAGGCATTCTTGGCTACCAAGGTCTTCTTGGTGGCATATAATAGAGGGAATCTACTCCTTGTACGTCTTCCCCTTGCAATTCTTTTAACTTTGGACATTTCTCTGTTGTGTGATTTTCTGTGCATAGTCTACATACTTGTATATTTTGCAAAGGAAATTCCCTGAGTGGATGTTTTTGTCTACTCTTTGTACAGAAAACTGCTAAGGCTTCATCTTGCTCTTTTTTTCTCTTCTTAGCTTTTAAAACATCAACTTGTGTACCCAAAGTGCTTAAGAGATCTGTTTTAAAATTTTCTAATAGGCTTCCTATCTTTTCTCTTGTTACTGCACTTGCTGCAGATTTAGAAGCTTTTGATGAAATATCTCTTTTCCCACTCTTAGCTTTTCCTCTAGAGTATTTTTGACATAATTCAGAAATTTCTTGAAATGGTAAATTAGAAATATCTCATTTTCCTATTATATTAAGAATGTCTAATTACTCATCTCTAATTCCCTTTAGAAAAATAGTGCGGATAGTATCTGGACTAAGAGAATGATGTTTGGACTTTTTCAAATTATACAGGAATCTCTCCAAATACTCCTCCAATCTTTCATCTTCCTATTGGGACATTCTGAAAATGTCTTCTTTCGAGTCTCTGGCCCTGCAGTAAGCTTGATACTTTTTAAGAAATATTTTCTTCATGTCTTCCCAAGAAGGTATAGTGTGTTTTCCTAATCCCATAAATCATTTTAATGTTGTGGCTTTTAAAGTAGCAGGAAAAAGTCGAAGTTTATGTGTATCATCAATATATCCATATGTTCTACACAAGATATAAAACTCAAACATAAATGCATCAGGATCTTCTGTTGACATTCCATAGAAATTTTGCAATACTGAAGGTGGCATATTTTTCATTTTTATTTCTTCTCTTAGTATTGCTCTTGCATCTAAAATAGGAAAACCAAAAGTAGTCTCCTTATCATTATTATCTTCTTGTTCATTTTCTTGTGTTCTTCGAGTTTAGTTTTCTCTTCTTGCTTCTTCCCCTATTCTTCGAAGTGCTTCTGCTCTTCTATCTTCTACAACTTTTCTTTCCGCTTCAATTCTTCTTTCTTCTTCTTGTTGTCTTCTCCATTCCCTTTCTTGTCTTTCATATTCTATTCTTTGTTGAGGAGTCACGTTAATTATAGTTGATCCTTCTCCTTCTTTAGCCATTTCATATTCAAAGATTTGTAGTGTTTCAATAGGTTGATTTTGTACTTCTTCCACTACAATTTGCTCAAGGACAGGTTGTTCTAGTTGTTCGACAGTTGGTTTTGGTGTTTCTTTTTGTTTCAAAACAGAAGGAGGTTCTTTAGGTGATTGTTTTTTCTTTACCTCATAAGCTAACAAAATTTGTCTTTAAATTAAAGTTAATCTCTGTCCCGATCTATGTTTCTCCTCTAACTCTTCTACAGTAGGTTTTCCAGCAACTGGTGTTGTTAATCCTATGGATGAATGTGTTTTTGGGGGGTTTTGTTTCACAAATCTACCTTTTTGATCTCTATCTCTACGAATAAGAAAACATTACTTGAAATGAAAACTATGTTTTTGTTGTTTTTGGTGATTTTATGTTGTTTTTGTGTTTTAATTTTTCTTCTTCTTCCTATTTTGACAGTTTTGGAAATATGTTTCCCCGGCAACAACGCCAAAATGTTAGGTCAATTTATTGTTGCAAATTAACGCACGTATTTAATATCAATCCGGGTTGATGAACTTAGAAGCATCTTCAAAGTATATGGGTTTCAATCACAGTCAAATTTAAAAGATGAACTTATTTATGGTTAGTGAAATTCATATTACAAATATAAAGACTAGCTTAATTAATTTCTAAACAATGGATTAAGATATATAGAATAATAATAAAGAAGCTCTATGTTCATAGATCTCGGTTGTCCTTAATTACTGGTTGCATTACATCATTAATACCATTGTGAAAACATGAAAGTAGGAAATCTAATACTAAACAATAGGTTAAGATATATGGAATAATAATCAAGAGGCTCTATGTTCAGAGATCCCAGTTGTCCTTAATTACTGGTTGCATTATATCATTAACACTATTGTTAAATCATGAAAGCAGGAAATTTAACTTCTAAATAATGTATTAAGATAAATGGAATAATAATCAAGAGGCTCTATGTTCAGAGATCCCGGTTGTCCTTAATTACTGGTTGCATTATATCATTAATACGATTGTGAAAACATGAAATCAGGAAATAATAAATCTAAGCAAACTAATTCACAAATTACAGGTATAAAAACTAAGAAGTGTACTTAGCTCGGTGTGGGGGCCCTTCCACCCTTGCCTTCACAAATTACAGGTATAAAAACTAAGAAGTGTACTTAGCTCGGTGTGGGGGCCCTTCCACCCTTGCCTTGCACATTGAAGGTAAACTCAGCTATTCAAGACTTCAAGGAATCAATCAACATGTAACAGCATTAAAATATGGTAGAACAGATCTTCTATCATGTCTTCAAGTCTCAAAGATAATAATAATAAGTCATACAAGTTCCAATGTCAAAGCCTTCAAAGTGTGAGGCTAAAATAGATGAAATATCTAACAAACTGATCTAAAATGTCTCAAGTAATCATAAATATCCATATCCTATCATATCAAGTCGAATTCATCTACCATATTCATCATAATCTGGAAAAATCCCATAAAATAAGAGTGTTGACCTAGTTTCTAGGGATCCTCTATAAAGGTTGGTCCTGTTTGACCACCTTTGACTGAGCCTATTAAAGCTCAATCTGACTATACCAACAACTGTATTATTACTCCTAGTTCCCGAGCTTTCTAGAAACATATCCAGCTCAAGCCCAAGTGTCCTGCACATATGCAAACCATCATGCTATTACGGGAAATTCTACTATTGTCCATAATCGCACTTAAATTCCAATTTTCACAAAAACATCTAATAATTGAAAAACATAAATTAAATACCTGTATATGCATCTTTAGGTCTATGTGAGGTGAATATGATGGTAAATGGATGGATAATGTAGCAAAATAAAATGTATTTCTTAAGAAAAAAGGGATAAAAAACAAGGCCCAACATTCATCATCATTCATTCCTTCAAATTTTATTTTTTTTCTTTCATTTTCCTTTTTATGTTCTTGTTCCCTTTCATCCTCATTTTTCATTTCTATTTTCAACATTTTTGTGTTACGATCTTTCCTTTGTTCTTTTTACCTTTCATCCTCATTCTCTCTTTGTCGTTTCAGCCTTTTTCTTTCATGATCCTTCATCCATTTTTCTTCCCTCTAATCATTAGTCATTTCCACTGCTTCTAACCTGCAAAAGATACAAATTATTTCTTCCCATTCTTCCTTGGTGGTTATCCATCTACCTATGTCACCTACGATGGTGAGATCCGGTCCTCAGTTGTGCTATTAAAATTTTAGCCTTTTCCTTGATTGTCACACTCAAATAAGTATTTTCTTCATGTGATTGTGATGGGTTGAATTTTTTGACATATATCATTTTTTTCCTACCAACCCGTTTTTCCCACATGGCAGTCTTGAATTTTTCAACCACCCAATTTTTTATCTCCTCTTTAGCATTAAGACAATCTTGCCAATTAATTCCCCATTTTCTCATCCATTTGTCATTAAGTTTCCTCCATGTTTTCTTCCTGCACTTTAGCTCCATGTAAATTATCTTGGGCCAACGTTGTTCCTCCATGTTTTCTACCCTTCTTAGATAACTTAACAAACGAATGATTGTTGAAGCCTCCATCGGAAAAATTCTAGCCTTAGCTAGCAGGATCTCATATGGGACTGTTGCCTTGGCTTTGAGGTTACTAATGATTAAGTACTTTTGAATTCTTTCTATTTGTCTCCACTTGTGATTTGACATGCCACTGCCCCAAAATTAACATCCATATAAGACAACCAAGGTAACCAACACTCCAAATAGAGTTTTCTTCGTTCTCTAGCCCCACAATTCTGCTTCCCTGCATCTGTTCTGAAGAATATAAGAAGCTATCCACCCCCCTTGGATCCTTCTAGTTATGCATGTCTCCCAGCTGAGCCTATTCTGAAAAATAATTCCTATGTATTTGTATTCTTCCACTATCTCCAGAGGTTTTTCCTCAAATATGAAGCTAACTTGTTTCTTTTTTTCATTTCAAAGAGAAGATCGTGACTTTGGTTTTACTGGTGTTTACTTGCATCCCAACTTCCTGGAAGAAAAGCTCTAATGCTTTCAAATGCTCTCTCAAACCATGCACAGATTTTTCCATTAAGATAAGATCGTTGACATACAAAAGTAGCTTCATGACCTACCCTGCTAGTTGAATGCCCTCTCCTAGTGTTGTTTTTCCATTCTTCTACATTATCAACATATAAACCAAATAGAGTGGGGGAAAGGGGGCACCCCTGCTTGACCCCAATGTCACTACCAAAGCATTTCGAAAAGCCCTCTTTAGTTCTGATTTTGACACTAAATTTCTCAGTTTGTGGACACCAACTCTATATTCATTTGGGATTCCAAGCTCTTCCATTATTTTCCAAAGCTTATCCCTAGGAACAGTGTCAAAAGATTTTTTGAAATCAACAAAGCAACAAAAAGCTTCCCCACCCTGAAAGCGCGATGCAATGATCAATTGTAGAATTCTTTAGCCTAAAACCAGCTTGTCCTTTTTCTCTTTTACCCTCTTTTCTGCCCAACTGTTGATTCTACACTCCATCATGATCCCAAACAATTTTCCAAGAAGAGGATTGACCATAATAGTGCGATAATTAAAGGGATTAATGATGTCTCCACTTTTTTAAAGAGAGATAATAACACTGGTTGTCCATTCCACAAGAAAATTGTCTTGTGTGATGTTGTTGAAGATCCTTTTGATCACTGGGGCCAAGATATCCACAGCCGATTCGAGAAAACAACTATGACTATTATTTTTTTTTTCCACCGCTCCATCTTCATGAATTTACCTTCGGCTTATGCGCTTCGTGACTCGTAAATGTTTCTCGTCCACAATACAGAGCGTGCGGGACTGGTAAAGAGATGCAAAATTCAAACAACAGACATCCATTACTTGCCCACGGTAACTTTCTGAGCTTGGGAAGAAAATGGGGGGACACGGTCCCGCAAATAACCAAGGGATCATCTACACTCCACAACGTCCCGTCACCTTGCAATTGTCATGGAGTACCTCGACAGAAATTTCTTGCAATTGTCATGGAGTACCCGACACATTTTTCAAAAAAATTCATAAATAATGATTATTACATTGCCAGTGGTCACTATCTCCCACTGAAAATTTCTCAGGTATTTCCTTCACTAAATCTCTTTGCGTTTTAAATCTCAGTATTGCATTGTATTTCCATTTTTCCAAAGCAAGGGCTATACTTTCTATATATAGGTTTTGGATTACAGAGTTTCATGTTTCAACTATGATTTTCATAGTAGCTCATTTTCACAACCATGGAGCGATGCACAGGTGATGTTTGATGCAATATTCAAATTATAGACTTAACTTTCTTTCTGGATATATTTATGCCAGATAGCACATCATGTGAAACCAATTATTATCAATTTAAGTCTAAGATTTTATGTGAGCTGGAAAATCACTAAATCAAATAAACAAGATCGGTGCATTCTTAGATTTATTAATAATCTTCGATGTTATTTGATTTTCTTCAAGATTTAAAGCCAAAAAATCTATTGGTGGGAAAAAGTTAGGCTTACTTCCAATTTCAGGTTTGGGACTTGCAAGGGAGGGTTTTTATTGTGCCTATGAGGAATTAAAAGCATGGGTATTTTCCTTAATTCTTTGTCATTGGATAAAGCGGGCCTCATTTGAGTTACCATCGTTTATGTTTTTGGTTTTTAATTAAGATTTATAATTAGGCTCTCATCTCTATATTTTCTATTGCCACACTTTGGTATAGGGCTCCAGAGATATTGTTGGGATCCACCCACTATTTTACGCATGTGGAAATTTGGATAGTTCGATTCAATTTTATTGAGTATGGCATTAGACAAGGAATATTCAGTAGGGTGTTTTATATATTTTTTCCATGATATTTCTCCTATAATTATTTCCAATTTTCTCTTAAGTCATAGAATTGATATCCAACTTTTGTTTTGGATACTTTTAGTTGAAATGGTGACAAGAAAACCACTTTTCCTCGGAGATTTAGAACTGAAACAAATCCTTTATATTCATGCTATGTTACTAGAAATGAGAATGGTATGAGAAACAGAATTTGAAGGTTTATTCTATAAAAAAAAAAACAATGAGAGAAAAAACAAGATTAAAAGTGAATAATATAGAACAAATTATTAATTATAAACATTGTAAAATTCTAAAGAAACATTATGAATAGTGATTAATTTTAAAAAAAGAAGTGATAATTTTGTAGATCCAATAATTTACCCAATCATACAAAGAACACTAAATTGTATAAGCTTCTAAAGGTGAAATATTGGACTAGTAACATTACTGATTACTATTACTCTAAACTCGTCCGGCACCACTTCACTACAAAGAGAATGGCTAGAGCATACCTGAATTCTTCTAAAGGATTGAACAAGAGAATCGAGAAAGTCTTTATTCTGCTCTATTTCGCTATTTTTTTGGGAAAACATAAATATTTTTTCTTAAAACTGAATCATGTGAGTAACCAATATAATCCATATAGTGCTAACTGCTAGATTTAAAGGAAGGAATATCCAGAGTTCAAATCAATCTTCAAATCAATAGCCAGACTTCAAATCAATCTTGCTGAAGTACTTTCCCATCTTGAGATTCTCAAGAGGGTCATTAATCTATGGGATTGGATACTTGTTCATGGAATTTATTTTATTTAGTGCCTAATAATCAACGCAGGGTCTCCAGGTCCCATCCTTATTTAGTACAAATCAGGGATCTGTCGCAGTGTGGTATAATTTATTACTTATCTTCATAAATCCCAATAGGGTAATGTTGTTCCTTGATGACGTCTCAAAAAGAATTCCAAGTGGGTGTGACTGAAAACAGTGAGGGTTCCCTCTCATCCCTCTACTCATAGTAGGTCTCCCATAATTCCTTGACGTTGGGGGCAACCTTGAGGAGTGCAAAAGTAATCTTTTCCTTATTGGAAAAATTATGGACTGAAAAATATCTTTCAATTAGATTTAACCATTTATCTACGACGTCTACATCTATCTATCCTTCAAAATACGAATGTAAAATTTAAATTGTACCTTGAAGGGGGTGGTTTCTCCGAGGTAGCTTCCAGATGAATATGCTTTACACGTTAATACTTGTCGAAGGATTTGGGAAAAATTATCCAGCATCTTGTTCCTTTGTCGCTTGAGGGATTCTTTGAGCAACATTTTGAAAGATATCTTGATCCCATGTATTTATTTTCTTCTTCCATGGGAGGCCTTCGGGGTTAGCGAGGATGGTATTTCAAGGGGCCAACCAGTCCAAGTCCTAACTCCTTATACAATCACCTCGTTGGGGACATGCACAAAAAAATAGAGAAAGAGCAGATTTCTCTGGTACCACTAATCCATATTTATGCAGGAAGGAAATGAAATATATACTTAAACAAAAAACATAGAACTACAATGAAATTTGAACCTCAATTCATTAATAAAAAACACTGAAAATTTGTTTACATGCAGAATGAAAGTAAAGTTGCTCGAGAGATGGTTGCTTACCTCTGAGAAGAGATGTGACAACTACATCCTATAAATTTTGTTACAATGAGAATTGAAGGCCTTTTTATTATCGAGAAACAAGGAAAAAACCTAAACATCCAAAAACATAACCCTAGAAAATGAAGTGCTAAATGTTTGTGGGCCCGGTTGGGGTTAGTTGGTATACCAACTTCCCAGGGTCATAACTTTGGCATATGATCTCTGTTTGATGAGCACAATACCTTTTTAGAAATATTTATCCAAGGAATACAAATTTCGACTACTAACCCCTATTTTAGCCAATCAATTTTCCCATTTTCTAAAAAAAAAAAAATCATATAGGGCCTCAAAACATCTCCAGAAGTTCGGGACCCAAAAAACTGCCAAAAATAGTAAATTGTTCTACAATTAAGGAAACTAAAAGAAAAAGTATTGGGGGTACAATTGGAATAGGTGGGTGGCCATAAATATCCACTTGGACTAGTCATCCCACCTAAGGAAACAATCGTCCCCATTGCGTTGAGTGCCTCCATGAGATGGGGGAAGTTATGCTAAACTTGGTCCCTAGTGAGCCACTTGCCCTGGTGCAAGAGTTGACCAGATTCGATAACCTGATACAGTTGGATCCTCTATTAGTGAGTTTTCTAGATCTATGTGTTCTGATTTGACCATTTTTGGCCTATTCCATGCAGTCTAGGTTAATATCCATTTGTGTGATTTGTTTGACAATGTCGGATGTGTCCAACAATGGTGGAAATTATGTCCAAAGGCAGTCCAAATTGAACACTGGGTGCAGGCCAAGGAATGGGGAAATGTTGAGCTCAAAATTGTTGTCTCCCACAGCCTTGGTGATGGTGTAAGGCCCGTATCAGAGTGATTAAAGCTTCCAATGGGCTCTGCCAAGGAATTATTTATGCAAATGCAACCAAATTTTGTTGCCCACCTGAAACTTATGTGGCACTCGATGTTGATCATATCGTTGTTTTTTCCTTTCATTGGATTTGTACAATATTTCATGAACATTTTGGTGGATGTGTTGGATGTGCTTAATAAACCTGGTTGTTTTATCAGCCTCGGATTTTCCATGTGCAAATTTCTCGTATGTAGTCACATGATACATGGAAAGACCCACTTGAAAGGGGTTGTGACCCGTTTATATATGGAAATATCTGTTATAATTGTGTTGCACATAGGGAAGGCTCTCATCCCATGTTCGTTGATTCTTGGATTTGTACATGCATAGTATCTGCGCAATAATCCTGTTGACGATCTCTGTCGGGTCACCAGTTTAGGGATGGAATGCAATTGGCTTTGTGGGATTGGTGTCTAGTAATGACCATAAGTTCAACCAGAATTTACTTAGGAACCTACTATCCTAATATAATATAATGGTTTGCGGGATCCCAAACTATACCCACACTTATTTCAAAAAGATTTTGGCAGTGTCCTTTGTTGTGATACTCTTCTTAGAGGTCACCAATATAGCCATATTAAAAACTTTGTCAACAACCACAAATACACATTCATTACCATACTTGGTAGAAGGGAGGCCAAACAAATATTCCATGGAGATGGATTCCCAAGGTTGGCTAGGAGTAGGTAGTGGAGTGTACATGACTTGTTTTTTGATGGTTGGCTTGGAAATGGCACATGCAATGCAAGATCTAATATATTTTTCAACATCCTGCGAGAGTTTTGGCCATTAAAAATAATTTTGTAGTACTGCCACAATTTTCTCCACACCAAAGTGTCTTGCGACCCTACTATAGTGCGCCTCCAAAACCAACTTGGAACGCTCACTTGGTGCTACCCTTCTTGTATTTAGTGTTCAAATGGAATTTTTGCAAATATGTGGACCACTTCTGATGGCGATCGTTCTGAAAATTTTCTTGTGTCTGTATAACCTAAATACATTGATGATCTGTGTGGATAATTGTCTCCTTCCCTAGAATATAATGTTTCCATTTCCAGCAAGCTTACATGATGGGATACATCTCTTTATTATATGTGGGGTATTTCCAAATTATATCATAAAGTGCCCCACTATAAAAGGGCACCATATGGCCTTGTTGGGTGAGAACTACACCAATAACATAGTTGGAGGTGTCTGTCTCAATTTCAAATTGTTTTTCCAGGTTTGGAAATGGAAGTACTAGTGTAGAGCAAAGGCAGTGCTTCAGCTCAACAAACGCCTTCTATTGGGACTCGGACTAGAAAAACGTTTCTTTCTCTCCACCCTTGGTAACTTGACTCAAAGGCAAAGTGATATGAGAGAATCCCAACACGAGCCTCTGATAAAAATTCGAAAGTTCTGTTGGACATTGGGCTCAATGCTCTCTGTGTGTTTCACGACATGGACTAACCGCCTCTCATGGATCCTAACTCTGGCGATTGTAGTAAAGACTAAGGCCTACGGGTTTTGTTCTAACGATAATTGTGATTCCAACAATTGGTATTAGAGTCACAAGCCCCGAGTTCGAAACTCACCCAACTCGCGTTGGGGGGGAGATTGTTGGACATTGGGTTCAACGCTCCCCATGTGTTTCATGACATGGACTAACCGCCTCTCATGGATCCTAACTCTCGCGAATTTAGTGGAGACTAAGGCCTATGGGCTTTGGTCTAACAGCAATCGTGATTCCAACAAGTTCCAAGAATATACGAAGATATGTTATAGTTGTTGGGGCTAGCCAATCCCAAATGACATGGATCTTAGCCGGATCCACATGCACACCTTACTCATCAATAATGCAACCAATATATTGGACCTCACTCATGCCAAAGGTGCATTTCTCCAAGTTGGCACATAGTTTCTATTGTCGCAAGTTTTGTAGGACCCATCGAATGTGTTGTCAGTTCTCTTCCCAATTATTGTTGAAGATGAGGATGTCGTCCAGATATATAACCAAGAACGAGTTGGTGAAGGGCCACAAGATGTAATCCATTAGCCTCATAAAAGTTAAAGGGAAATTTCTCAACCCGAAAGGCATGACCAAACACTCAAAAATGACCTCCTTGGATTTGAAGGTTATCTTCCATACATATATGGGTTCTATTAGTCATGCAAGAGGTGGCTTATCATCTTTGCACAGGTTTATCAAGAATCTTGCAAAGGAATAAGAAAGCACCTAAGCCCACTCCTTTGCATATTGGATCGTACGATATTAAGAATCTAAAGGCTATAGAGACCTAGGGCAAAGAGTTAAAAATTTTGGGTTTGGACTCATGGAATACCACCCGTATGATCCCAAGATTGTTTGCAAGAAACACTATGCAAGGATACATTTCAATTTTTAATGTTCCAACTTTTATTTTCCTCCATAGTACAACCAAGGTGGATTTCCCTGACAGGGGATGGCCAGGCCATTAGAGCAGGTTCGTGTTATCAGGAGTTTCAAGGGAGTTTTGAGGAGTTTTTACCGGATCTAATGGCATTCACTTGACATATTTCATCATCAACATAATTTGTCTTTCATTCCGTCGCATTCCGACAACTTTCAAAATTAGCATTATTATGGAGCTTAAATTAATTAATTATGCTCGAGGTGGTATTCTGAGAATATTATTTGATGGAACACCTCAATGTAATTGCTCTTTGGAACCATAATGAAAAGATCTTTAGGATGGGATGCTGAGGAGTGATTTATGATGGTCGGTGAGAGTATGGTGGGTGGTTTACCATTTTCTTTAATTAAAAATGACTTCAATTAGTCATTTAATTAAAGGAAAATAATTAGTTGGAGGAAATGGCCCAAAAGTGACTTAAGTGAAATAGAATTAAATTAAAAGTCACTTTGATAATGTCAATGGAGGATATTCTAGAATTATAATAAAATAATAAAATAAGATGCTTCTAAAGGCTTGGAAATCTATCCACCAGATCTATAAAAGGAGAAGCAGAGGTCATTTGGAGACATCTTCGATTGGATCATTGTTTGTGTGAGGGGTTTGGGAGCTTGATTTTCTACTTCAGTAGTAGCCCCAGGATAGAAACCCTCAGGTGATTCAGTAAGTGCAGGCGAGCACCCATCTCTTCCCTTGGTGGATCCATTTAGGATTCATAGGTTGCAGTTTATTTCCAGTTTTTTTTGGAGGCGAGTTGCAACATTATTTTAGATCTATTTGGGGCCATTACTTCAGCCATCTCCAGTTTTTGTACCAATAATTTTTGTATTAATAAAATAAGGGTGAGATATTCTGCATGCTTATATTGTCTATTATTCAGTTGCATATTCTATTTCTGTTTTTGCCACAAATATTGTAGTTGATGTTATGCAAATTGTTTATAATGTTGACAGCTTAAATTTTTGAAGCTATTTTACATGGCAATCTTCTGTGGAATTGAATGGGATTTTATGGTTGAATTAATTTCAGCAAAAATCTACAAAATATCTCAAAAGGGATTTTACAGTGGTATCAGTGCTCGTGATCTTGCCAGCCTCAGGGTTTACTTACCAAATTACCGGAAAATCCAAGTTCAAGGGTTTTACTGCAGATCAATTTCAGAGGAAGATCGATGGTTTATTATTTTGAGGCATTATTGGATTATTGATTTTTATCTCAGTTTCTCGAGTTGTTTAGCCATGTCACTTTTTGTTTAGCAAGATTTTTCTAATCAGAGAACTCACCCATCTTCAGGGTACTTTGAGTGCCACCATAGTTTTATTTTCCTTTTCATCCGAGAGAGCTTCACCGTGATATCTTCATCTTCTACATTTTGTTTCCCCAGTAGTGCGTATTTCTAGAGGACGTAGTAATAGTATGGGAGGATGCAGTCGGGTTCTTCTGCTTTTTGTTGCTTGCAAGGTTCATTAACTTGCAAGAGCTATAGGAGAACCTAGGTTCATTAGATTTTCAATTATAAGAGAACCTCCAAGGGCTAAGATTAGCATTCTATTTCTGGAGTAGCGTGGCAGTCTCTGGACTAGTGCATAGGAGGAGATTTGAGGCTAGTGGAGGAAGGTCTCAACCATTTGAGAATTGTGTGCTGAGAGAAATAGAGGAAGTTTAGGAGGGATTATTTGTTTCAAATTTGGAGGGTTTTTGAATAGTTTGATTATCATTATGTAGACAACGTATTCAGCAGCTACTCAGAAAGCTTAGGTCTTATTGGGATCAATTTCGAAGGATTTTGATTTGGCCAAACCATTTCTGGGTTTTTGTTAGATTGGCTTGAGGAGTCCAAGAGTAATTTTTGAGAATTTCCAATACCATATGTGGGTGTTTCTACCAATCCATTGCAGCAGCTAGTGTAGAATTATTGTCGGAGAGCGTAGGGACTTGGGGATCGATTTGGAAGGTAAAAACCAAGCCAAAACACTTCTTGGTTTTTCTGGGTTTTGGGAAAGAATCACCTTCCCAAATTCCTAGAATTTTTTGAGCACTTTTCAGTGGGAAAATATAGTGCTGAAGTCAGCCAACAGTTGTAGAAACTCGAAGACAACAAAATACTCAGAGGAGCAGTTTGTTGAAGCCGATGTATCATTTGTTATTGCTCATTTGAGACTGGTACCTTGCCTTATGCAAGCCCAAATTGAGTGTTTCATCTCCGACAAACTGAAAATTTGAACTATTAAGTCGTCAACAATTATCCAAGCCTAGGACTATCCAGAACTAGTTGCTGAAGCTTTAACTGGTCACTGGGATCGTTTTGCTGGAGCTAACTTTTTAAACTTTTGGGGGCAGCATATATACAAGGTTTTATCATTCTATAAGTTTCTTTCAATCAAGAAAACATCCAGTAAATTTCGAGTTGTATATCTAGCTTGTATTTATTGTCACGACTCGCAGAATTTATTAAAATCCTTGTAATAAGTTGTATTGGCTATAGATCTATCCGTCAAGAGTTTGATAGGAGGGTTGTGAGCCTTGAAATTGGTGACTGAGATTTTAGCTATTTGGGAAATTTTTTAGTGGTGATTTGTTATGGTTGAATAAAATTTTTTTATGTTGGGTATGATGTGTGAAAAATATACTGTAATATATTGGTTTATTTCTCCTACTTGATTTAGATTAATACAAGTTATTTTCACACATTAGATTCAGAAAATATTGAAATAAACACAACTACAACCTACACAAGCATATCATTTACTGAATAATACGCTCATACAAAAAAGTGACACATGGCTTTTTGGACATAAGTCCCCAAAAAAACCCAAAGTGGGAAAACCGGTGCAACAGATAAGAGGTTTTATTATTAAGTAGATTATGAGTATAGTAGATCTGGGTTCCAGATCTGGAAAACCCAACAGGGAATAAAAGAAATCAAATTTGCATCCAACCTGAAGTTCTAGTACCAAATATCTTACTGATCCACACCCTCAAATGGGATTTATAGAACTCGGCCTGGATCTGGCCCTAGAAACCCACAACGCTGCCCCTGAAGCCCCAACGTCAGCCCTACTAGCCTTAGAATGCCACTACCCTGCCCATAGAGGGACTGTGTAACCCTAGAGAGGGTGAAACAGGACTTACGCTAGCTCTGGAGACCCCTTACGTAATTTATGAAGCCCTCTAGAGCCTCTGTGTTGTCCTGCATAGCACCTGCGTAGCAACTGTGCAACACCTGCATAGCTGTTGCTCTGCTTCTCTGCACTATCCTTGTTGTTATTCCTCTGCCTCTTACTAACTCTTAGCTCCGAGATAAGATCATCCCCTTAGCCAATACTACCCCTCACTATAGGAAATTCCTTTGGAAATTCTTAGCAACCCCACCCTAGAATTACAGATCTATTCCTCAGCTCTGCAAGTATGTGTCTCCTCCAACTAACCCTCAAGAATTTCTCTTATACTTTTTTATTCATCTCATCAACGGCCGAGATTAAAACATTCATCAATGGATGAGATTAAAATACTGCTTGATCCATGTGACTTAAGATAATTTGAGCACATGTGTTAATTAATTCACTTTAATTATTTAATTTTCCTAAGTTTAGACTTAGGAAATCCATTAAAATAATTAATTGTTTGAATAAATTGAACACCAACTGAAATTTATCAAAACACTTTCTGGGTTTTGGAGATCAAGTGTGTCCTAGCCCCTCCACAAAATTTCAAGGCTAGAGTACACATGATGCTATACCAACTATACAAAATCTCAACACTCCCTCTTAGCACAGAGTGTGTTGTAGGAAAGTGTACTCTAGAAATGCATCCACACAATGCACTACAAGATCTTAAAGCTGGATTCTGTGATGTCGGAGCTTGGCCTGCTACCCTCCATCCGTTACACTGTTGCTCTCTATATTTTTGCACATGCCACTATCACTGACATTGCCACATATGTATTGTAGCTCCCTCTCAAATTGTTGCATCATGCTGCCCATAGCACTGCCACTACTAACTGATGCTTTGCAACTCAGTTGCTGAGAAGTAAGCAACTGAAGGAATTATGCCCAAATATTTGACAGATAAGTCAAGTTGTCTTCCACAATTGAATCTCCCTAGATGTTGATTCACGTAGTCCTCCTGGAGACACTGTCATGCTGTAATACTGCACTGCATGAGCACAACTTCTCTGCATTGTTGAAGTCCCATCAGCTCCTCTACATCGTTGCCTCCACGTTGTTGATGCCTCTGCATTATGCTACTCCCTCTTCAACTCTTCAAGTCCCTCTTCCACTTCAATGTGGCCTTCTGCAACCATCTCTCAACTCATCCCGCTACCGTATTAAGGATCCCATAGCTCGTATGTGATCCAAGAGTAGGCCTAACTCAAGGATCCCACCAATGTCTATAGATACTCTACATATCCATGTCACCCTACCTCTTCTATCGGCGTACATGAGCACTCATGATTTCATCATCATCAGAGCCATCATCCTTTGTTGCTACAACCTTAGAATCAGAAGATCCTTTTTCCTTCTTCGTAGGAAAACCGTTTGTGAAATGTCCAAGATCACCACAGTTAAAGAAATAGACCTTGGAAAGGTCCTTCTTCTTCTACCCTTGTTGTTTATTTTCCCTTATTGCAAGGGCTGCATCCTCCTCCTCTTCCTTGACTTTGGCCTTTATGCTTCCTCCATTGATATTTTGTTGCTTGGTGACCCTCCTGATCTCCTCTTAGCGGAGGATAGCTCACATGTCAGCCCAAGATGGTAACGTTGCCCTTCCTAGAATTCTCTGGACAAACGTTTCCCAATATTTTGAGACTGAGTTTAGAGAATTCCTCACTAGGAGGCCTTCATTCAGAGTAGCACCAATGCCAACCAGCTGATCTCGGATGTCTTGAATCTTGAAGAGGAATGGATATATCTCTTCACCCTTCATCATTTGAAACAAACTTATCTGGTTCTCTAGAATCATTCTTCTTTGTATGGAGCCTCCTTGGTACATCGTGTCCAAGGCTACCCACATATCATTTGTTTTATTCTTCCCATCAATATGAGGTATAACGTGGTCCTTGACTCCATCTATGATCAAACACTACGTTCGCGCTTGATTTTCTACATACTTCTTGAGAGGATCTGCATTGGTTGGTACAACAAGAACCTTATCTGCATGATATTTCAGACCATACTCATCTAGAAATGAAAATATTCTGACCCTCCAGATAACATAGTTGGACATGCCATCTAATATATCTTGATCCCTCAATCCATATCGAGCCATCTTGCTCAGATCTGACGGAAACAATACTTCTCCCTCTAGATTTGGGTTTCTTGGTGACTAGAAACCCTTTAGTAACTACTTCTGCTGAAGACTGATTTCCCTCCTAGAAATATTTCACCCAAACACAAACGGACAACACTCTTCGATCCTCCTGATCAAAACTTAGATTTGTTTGGCTCATATCTGCTGAGTAACTATCTTCCTCCACCTTTGTTGACTTAGCTAGGCATACTTCTGCACCTGCAGAATCTCCACCCCACCAGCACTGCTGAAGATCTGAATCACTGCTTCCATATCTTGGAAAAAATATTCTGCAACTGGAGAAATGACTGGACCACGCCTCATTGGCTGACCCAGCATTGCTCAAAAGTGGATTGTGTAACCCTAGACTGGGTGATGCATTCCTTACACTGCCCTGGGAAGGGTCTACGTAAGCCTGGTAGCCTTCTGCAACTTCATCATTGTCCTCTTTTGAATATGCATTCTCCTACTATTAAGACGCCATTTTCGGATCTATTGCTTCTTCTGCCACCCTGCCGAAAAAAATTTCTTCAGCTGGTTGTTGGAGATTCAACTTAATCTTCTATCGCTCTGATACCATGTGAAAATTCTCCTGCAACATATTGGTTTATTTCTCCTACTTAATTTAGATTAATACAAGTTATTTTCATAAATTAGTCTCAGAAAATACCAAAATAAACACAACTAAAGCCTACACTACAGATCATTTACTGAATATTATGGTCATACAACAAAGTAACACGTTGATTTTTGTACATAAGTCCTCAGAAAAACCCAGAGCGTGAAAACTAGTGCATCATATATGAGGGTTTATTATTAAGTAGATTATGAGTACAGTAAATCTAGGTTCCAGATCTGGAAAACCTGACAGAGAATAAAAAAAATCAAATCTGCAGCCAACCTGAAGTTCTAGTGCCAAATATCTAACTGGTCCACATCCTCAAATGGGATTTAGAGAATTCAGCCCGGATCTGGCCCTAGAAACCCTTAGTGCTGCGCCTGAAGCCCAAGCGTCAGCCCTGCTAGCCTTAGAATGCCATTGCGTTTCCCAGAGATGGACTGTGTAACCCAAGAGAAGGTGACGCAAGCCTTATGCTAGCCCTGGAGACCCTCTACGTAATTTCTGAAGCCTTATCGAGCCTCTGCATTATCCTGCATAGCGGTTGCACAACACCCGTGTAGCTCCTACTCTACTTATTTGTGTTGTCCTTGTTGCTACTCCTCTGCATCTTAATGACTTTTGGCTCTGAGATCAGATCATCCCCTTAGCCAATACTACCCCTCACTACAGTAAATTCCTTCGGAAATTCTTAGCAACCCTGCCCTAGAATTCCAAATCTATTACTCAGCTCTGCAACTCTGTGTCTCCTCCAACTGACCCTCAAGCCTTTCTCTTATACTTTTTCATTCATCTCATCAATGTTCGAGATTAAAACATTCATCAATTATTGAGATTAAAATACTGCTTGATCCATGTGACTTAAGACAATTTTAGCACATGTCTTAATTAATTCACTTTAATTATGTAATTTTCCTAAGTTTATACTTAGGAAATCCATTAAAATAATTAATTTTTTGAATAACCTGAACACCAACTGAAATTTCTCAAAACATTTTATGGGTTTTGGATATCAAGTGTGTCCTAGCCCCTCCACAAAATTTCAGGGCTAGAGCACACCCGATGCTATACCAACTATACAAAATCTCAACATGATGCTATTCCAAATCTCAAAATCTCAATGTTTGTCACAGTCTTGTATGATTCAAGTATTATTGTATTGTTATCAGAGTCCTACATAAGTTAGCTGATGTACTAAAACATGGATGACACATTCATAAATACTCTTAATAAAATGGCAACAACAATCGATAGATCTATTTCCAAGGGAACACTTTCTATGCTACAACAAGAGCCTCCACATGCAAAAAATGAATTGGGACATGAAATATTCAAACATGGGACAAAATTGAGATGTATGAGGGTTACACCAATCCCTTCTCAAACTAAAAGAGCTTGATTCACCCCTTCTTGGCGTGGATCTGTTAGATGGGATAAGCTTAATTTGGGTTCTAAAACCAGCCATGCTTGCCTTAGCACAACCCAAGTATTTTAGGCACCCTTGTATGGGAGTTAGATTTCCAGTTGCCTCTTATCTTAGTAGTATCTTGATGTTGACCGCACCTATACCTCCTTACAGTGATAACATTACGAGGAGAGTCTTAATTTTGATAGTGGATACCCTGTAGGATTTGGATAACAGTGAGGGCCCTACCTTCAGGAAGAGGTTAGAGATTCTAAAAGTCATGGCCTTGGTTAGATTGTATGACCTCATGTTCGAGCTGGAGTATGATGACTTGATCCTACCAATTTTCCAATGCTTCCTCAGCATTATGAAACATCATCCTGAAATATTCATAGCACACATACAGTCCATTTTGTCATCATGTATGAGGGGTCATGATGCCATCTATCGAGAGTTACAAAAAATATTATTGATCATTTGGAGGAGAGATCAGTTCATCTTGCTTGCTGTTTATGAGCTAGTCGAAAGTCTGGTTGAGCATAACATTGGGTTGTTCAGGAGACAGTTGACCAAGGAGGAGATGCTCCAATTTGGTGGACCAGGCAACAAGAATGATCTGAGGAGGAAGGGCGTTTGCTTCATCTCAAAAGAACCTTGGGGGCCTGATAACTCATGCTTGAGAGATGCAAATCAGATAGTAGAGGTACAGCAGGATGGCATTCCTTCTGTATGTTAGGGTGAGGACTCTTCTTTGGATGAGTCCATAGATTCATATGAGGATGCTTCTAGGGAGCATGAGAAGTCACGTGGATTTGATGACAGTAGGCCGGATTTATATTTTGGTGTGCATGGTGAGCAGTCAGGGGACCCTAGGGAAGATATTCAGGATGATGAGTCACCTGTGATGATTCATCATGAGCAGCATATGGTGGAGCATGAGTCAGCTGACGAGGAGGGTATGCAAAATATGCAGGATGATCCTTTTGTGGAGGGAAAGTCGGAGGATCACATTGAGCTCGCGATGGAGGAGGATGAGTGGCCACCCTTGGGATTATCCATTGATTATGAGGAGACAAGTGGACAGATGGATAGCAAGATGTCAACATTTACAGGCACTTGTCCTCAGTAGGTGCGTGAGTATGGCAGGACATAGTTGCAGAGGATTGGTGGGCTAGAGGAGCGTGGAGTTTCCTATTCAGAGAGGGAGACAATAGTACATCCATCTATGGGTCTAACCATTGATGAGGTGAAAACACAGGTAGTGCCAGCCATCATAGTTGCAACATTTTTAGGCAACAACCCTCTCTAGGGGTATATAGATAGGGCTTGCGGCATATCTTGCCCACTTTGGCCTATTATAGAGAGAGGGGCCTTCTTCTTCAGGTAGATCTCATTGATGGATGGGACAAATCAGCATGAGTTGAGCATGGACTAGTAGCAACACAGTATACTTACTCCATATGTGGGAGTCCCTGCATTTGATTCTTTTCCTTAGATAGTTTTGCGGGAGATCATGAGTTGGTATCCTATTGATGGAGTATCATTCTCAGTTCTGGGCACATTTCGGCAAGAGCCCTTAGATGAGAGAGTTGTTGCATGTTTTAGTGGGCCATGAATTATGGATCGACAGTCCATCATTATTTTAGTAGCACTAACTCAACATCAGCAGAGTAGGATTCACCTCGGCCTAGGCCAAAGGTTGGATTAGAGAGAGTTGTTGAGTTGGTATTCGCTTCATGGAGCAACAGCTATATCTAGAGACAGTGCACACTACAAGCCATGGGACTTAGGCGATGTTTTGCCATTGTGGCATTCAGATCTAGGAGGATTGGTTGACAGTAGGTACCATGAGAGATTAATTTGGGATCCAGGCATTGAGGGGTCTGATTCCGGTGGCCTGACATAGAGACATAACAACACCTAGTGGTTTGTATGGGGTCTGGGCATTAGGTCTCAGATGCATCACACTAATAGGGTGGTCCACATATTTGGATTGCTTGAGGGCAAGAAATCTTGGGGCGGAGGATTTGTAATGTTCCAATTTTTATTTTCTTCCATAGTACAACCAGGGTGGATTTCCGAGATAGGGTATGTCCAGGCCATTAGAGCAGGTTTTTGTTATCAAGAGTCCCAAGGGAGTTTTGAGGAGTTTTTACAAGATCTGATGGCATTCACTTGGCATATTTCATCATCAGCACAATTTTTCTTTCATTCCATCGCATTCTGACAACTTTCAAAATTAGCAATTTTTTTCCACAGAAAATATCAAACTTTTTATATACATTAGAAAAGTTACATTTCATATGCCGCAGCATTCCGCTTGTTTTCTATGTCCGTTGAGGGAAAACAGGTCAGTCTGTCCAATAGCCGAAAAAAATAAACTATTCGTAACAACATAACTATGTGTCACAATAAGCATCTAAAGTGAACCAGTCTACAAAAATACATGTGTAGTTCAGGTCTCCTGTTCGGAGAAAACACCCCACAGTAAACAAAAAATATACTGTTGTGACTCGGGCCCCCCTTATGGGAAAACAATGCCACAAGCCTCATAAAAGTATAAGTCTATTATAACCAACCAAATCACAATGTAGTTAATATACAATTTGTCCAAAAATATATATACAAAAAGATCTCTGGGATATAAAGCATTTGCTGGAGAAAAAGTAAAGTGCAAACATTAAGTTAAAAAACCATGGAACCCTCTGTCAGTATGGCCCGGAGTCTGACACACAGACCCCATTCATTTCCTTCTCCACTATGTGCCACGAGTCTAGAGCTTGTTGTAGTCCATCTTTATAATTATGGTCAGCGGCCCCATTTTGTTCCCTGTAAATATGGCATACAGAAATAAGTACAAAATGCATTTTTAATTCTTATATCTCTTCTAGAATTGGAAGTAACAAAAAATTTGACATCTTTGTGAGTTGTTAACAATTTAACCCAATTTATGACATTCATGGAGTCCCTGAAAGTTTGTATTGAAGCAATGCCTATTTTTATGAGCCAATAGATAAGGAGTTTTAGAGTTTGAAGTTCAACAAAGTTGTTTGTGCCTTCTCCAATTCCCATAAAGCAACAATTGAGATATTTTGGTTTTTATGGATTATCATGCTCGCACCACATCTCCTATTATTATTAGTTTCCCCATCAAAATATGCCCAAGGGATATCATGGTTTATCCTTTAAATCCTAACAATTCTTGGTGTTTTCCATGGATCTGAGGTAGGAAGTAATGAAAGAATCGCCACACATTCTGCATCCACAATTGAAGGGGAGGTTGTGGCATCCAAAAATATTCCTTTGTTTCTATCCATCCATATACCCTATGTAATTAGGAATGGTATGCTTCTGAAATCATGTTCTTTGTTTTTCTCCCACCAAACATGCCATGCCTCACCACAGTTTTCACCTTGCCAATGAGCACTAAATTTACACAATGACAGGGTGTGTTCCTAGAATTTTTTGGTAAAACAACAGGAAAGGAAAATATGTTATGTGGACTCCTCCATGTCCTTTCATAGAAAACACCAACCTGAGCCATTTAGGAACCTTCCTTGGAGTAAATCCCAGGTCAAAACCTTTTTATTTAGAATACACCAGAAGAATAGTTTTGTTTTTGCAGGCCCCTCCAATTTCCATAATGTTTTAAAGCACCATTCTTAAGCGCCCCTTTCTCTACTTTTCATTATGAACCCATAGCCTTATTTTGGTGTATATATGCCTTATTTTACATATACCCAACAAATGGAATCCGGAAAGTCTTTTGGCCGCACTCTCGAGCAAGCTAGTTCCTCATTATATCCTTGCCACTCCTGTCTCCATTATTGGTCAATCATCAGATCCTCTGTTGATTTTCATGCTTGTGTCCAGATAGATGTATCTTCAGGCTTTCCAATTTGGCTCAGAAAATAAACCCTTTTTTGTTCTAGAGCCTCAACCAGGCCCTGAGTGAGTGTAAAATGTTTGTTGCACCGAATCCATGGGTCCAAACCAATCCTACACATTTCACCACTCCCTACCCTCCATGCGAATCCTTTTTCCACTAGACCCAGTGCCATCACAATAGCTTTCCAAATTGTAGATGACTTGGAAAAACCTGTGTCCGACAATATGATCCATTCATCCATAGGGAGTGGATCTATATATTTTATTTTAACCATTGTTGTCCATAGGTTGTCCTCTGTCAGAATCCTCCATCCTAATTTTGCTGCCAATGACATGGAAAAAATGTGCAAGTTCTTAATGCCCCAACCACCCCATTCCTTTGGCTTGGATATTTTTTCCTAAGATACCCATGGTAGAACCCTCTTATCCTCCTTTCCTGACCAAAGGAACCTACCACATGTACTCCTTATTTTTTTTATAATTCCTTTTAGGACCCATGCTAGTGAAATCTAGTACATTAGAATTTCCATCAGGACTGATTTGATGAATACTAATCTCCCCGCCCTAGAAATCCATTTGTAACTCCATAGGCTTATGCGTTTCTCAATTTTTGAAACTAACCACTGCCAATCCTGCTTCATTTATGTGTCAGGTTTCAAGTAGAACCCCAAGTATTTGATGTTGTTTCCCAACCTGATTTGGGTGATGTTAGTGTTAGTCTTTGCAGCCTTCCTCCAGTGATCAAACATGCTCTTACAAGGTGATTTTAAGGTGTCAAGGTCAAATTTTTTCATTTCAGTGAGTCTTCAAACAAAATTTGGTCACTAGGTATTAGGTCTAGGGTTTGCTTTTACTCCTGTCAAAGTTGTCCAAATTTCGGTCTATGTCACCATTCAATTGAGTGTACCATCATTCAGAGGGTTTTCATCATCATGCTGGATTCCAAAGGGTCATTTTACACCTTGTTCATGCTTCAGTTGTGCCTAGGTAAGGTTCATTTCCCTCTCCTAGGGTTTTGAAGGTAATTTCTCTTGGATGGTAAAATCATCAGCAAAAATTGTATCTTGATGTTCATGAACCTTACCCTATCCTTATTGTACCTTATTAAACACTTCCCATCACCGAGATCCCCCAAATTCCTCATTTTCGCACAACCCCTAGTTTCTTGCTACAACTTGACAATTTTCTAGGCTAGGCCTGTGTTTTTCCCTTTTGGACCCCTTCCCCTCACTCAATATTTGAAATTCCACTTTCCCCTGGTTCCTGACATCCCTCTCTACTTCCAAGAAATTTCTCAAGAATTTAGAAGCCCCTTATCCTCTTCATTTCACTTCATTTCGACAAATCCCTTGTTCCACACATCGGGATAGGTTTTACTCCAATGATGTTTCTGAGCAATAAAAGATGAATTTGG
Organism: Pinus albicaulis; assembly: GCA_034641835.2. Taxonomy (NCBI): domain Eukaryota; kingdom Viridiplantae; phylum Streptophyta; class Pinopsida; order Pinales; family Pinaceae; genus Pinus; species Pinus albicaulis. Next base: position 65,694,682 of record CM076569.1, on the reverse strand, counting down.
GAAAACTGAAAGAGGTTTTTGTCCAACATAGGAAAAGAAACAATAAAATCCTTCAATTTTTACACAGGTGTCATGGTTTTATAGAAATTTCAAAAATACATTTGCCTTAGGAGAATTGATGCACCTCTGAAGTGACCTTGGGAAAATCAAGATTTCTCCTAGCTTCGTTGGTCTAATGACTTGCTTGATAAGTAAAATGATAACTAGACACAAAGATATTTCGAATGAGCTGTCATGAGCTCAATTTGGAGTTGAGGAAGACCTTCAAAATTTGACTGCAACAGCACTCTTCCTTGAGGCAGCCTCATTTTGCACATTTTGACCAGTCTTGGGAGATTTGATTTTTGACAAGGCAAATGAACTCCAAATTGAAAAATTAAAGTTGGGTTGGAAATTAGACTCAATAATATTTCCAATGATCTATCCCACACCCAATTTTGACACAAGGAAGGCCTCCAAAAGTCTCTTGAAAAAATGTGCTACGCATTGAGATGGATTTTGCCTTAAAAAATAGCGTTTTCTGCCCAATGCGCTGCGCCACCTGGCGCTCGCTTTTGATGGGGGACTCATTTTGATGAAAACTCAATATTTTTTTATTTTTCATGGAAAAATATGCATGCCTACCAATGTCCAAGAAATTTTTTCAGGTTTTGAGCCCCCAAAAAGGTCAAAAACACCCCAAAAATGACCTTTCTGCCCCTTTTTTGACACATAGGAAGTAGTGTTGGGAGAACTCAATTTTGAAGGGAAAATGGAGGAAAAATTCAAAAATTCCACTTGTTATGGAAAGTAGACAGGCATACCTTTCCAACAAGCACACTTGGAGCATATTTGGACAACGGGAAGGCCTTTAAAAGTGGCTGCAAACAGGCGCTACGCATAGGGAAATCAGCGCGACGCATTGGAGGAATTTTGCTCATTTTTGGTCAAAAACTTTGTTTTTCGCGTAGTTTTTTCGCAGTTTGATTTTTTTTCCTTCTAAAAGTCAAACTCATGATGTAATTTAATGTGACTTGATGGATTTTGATGTAATTATGCTAAATTTTCACTCATAGAGGTAGATTCATCCATGAAAAGGTAGTTTGCAACTGAATGAATTAGTTCCCTAGTTTTTAGAGGCAAGCTGTTCCACTGCCTACTTCTTAGTTCTCAGTTTAGAATTTGTTGGAACAACTCCTAAACTCATGAGATCGACCCCTAGAGGCTAGGATGAGTTTTTTTTTTCCTATATCTTATGTTTTTTCAGTCATTAGCATGGTTGGACTTTGGAGAAAGCTTGGAGCTTCATTGTATACATTTTTCATCAGTTTTGGCTAAGGAATAGACCAGGGTTTGCAACACTTTATGGGATTCATGTGGCATCTTTCTTTGGTATTGTGTTTTCTTCTATAAATTGTAATTTTCCATGTGTTTTATGTATGCCATCATCTCTCTTTGCTTCTTCTTAACTAAATCAAACAAGGATAAAGGTAGAATCCATTGAAATTGCAGTGCTCTACCTATGGTTTGTTTTTTTATTTATGTTTTCAGCTGTTTGAAGAGGATCCATGAGACTTTCTTGCTCTCTTCAACTCCTCACCTGTCTAAAGCTCTCCATATCATTCAATTTGAAGTACCAAAACATTTTCCTACCTCGCCCCATATAGATCTCTGCAAAACTGAGCCTAATTCCCCAGACCCAAATCTGCCTTTCCATTTGAGCCAACAAAATATCATTAAAATCAATCAAACTCTTTTGCACACATACCTAGCCTAAAATCAGTCTTCACATCAAGTCATCTCAAGCCTCATTGATCATTTTTTGCTGATATTGACAAGGAGAGAACCCTCTCCTGACCTGGTAGGGCTAGCTACCAGGTTAAGCATGGTTTGATGTTACCCTAGATTCTGCCTTTCTCAGCCTGAGGTAGATTTAGGCCCTAACATAGTGGTGACCATACTAGGGAAAAACTCAAGATTATTTTCTTGTTAGTGTTCTTCGTTTTATAAACTACAAAAGAAGCCTGAACGGTGCTTCAGTCAATCTCTGGTTTAGTTTATGAACTGAACATCTAGTTTCCTCAGTAAAATATAATCAAGTTCAGATCTGATTGTTGATAGTGGACAACGATCAAACACCGAAAGGCTGAAATCATTCACCTGGCGACTCTAAATCAGTTTCGAGATCAGATCCAAGGACTCCACTAGAGGATGAACCTAACCAGCAGAAACATGAAAGGACAATATGGAAAGATCAAGTATTCAAGTTGGAATTTCATCCAAGACATTTTGTTCTTTGTCATAAATTATTTCTTCTCTTTTCCCGAGAATGTCAAGAAGGCTTTGCAAAGTATATTGTATTTGAGAAAAGATCCTCGGCTTGCATTTGATTCCTTCCCTTTGAAGATTGTGAATAACAAAGATTTGCATGCTTTTGAGCTTGATCAAGACCTTTCTTCCGAATCTTGTGATGACCATCTTCAAAATGATGAACCTCAAGAGACCAAGACTGATTCTGTAGCATTTGTACATACCCCTATACCTTGTTAAATTCCAGATCGATATAAACCTCTGATTTTACCTCCTATATCCCATGTTTTCCCTAAAAATCATGATCTATATCTACAAAGATTTGATGGTGAACGCGACAATATCACTGCTGAGAGACACGTACTAAATTTTGAGTCTTTTCTTGACCTTTTTGAAGTTGATGAAGAGGATGTAAGTATTAGGCTTTTTGCTCTTTCTTTGCAAGGCAAAGTCAAGAGTTGGTTCAAAACCCTGCCTGATGCGAGCATCTCAGATTTCCAGCAGTTCGTCAAAGTTTCCTCGACAGGTGGGTGATCAGACAGAACCCTTTATTGATTATAGAAGAGTATAACCAGCTGAAAATACTGCCAAGGGAGACAGTACAACAGTTTTTTGCCAGATTTAACCAAGTTTATTATTCAATGCCAGTTAATATAAGACCTCCTCTTGGATCCGCTCTCTTGCACTACCCAGGTGCCTTTGATCTGGAAATGGAGTTTTAGCTGAGAGAAAGGAATCTTGCAACAATTGAAGAGATGAAAAACAGTGCAGTAGATGTAGAGGCTCATTTGTTGATCCGAAGGGCAAAGTTGAAGGAATAAGATATGAAAAACATAGATCCGGAGGAATCCACATCTCTAGAGGTAAAGCTTGACATTTTGGTAAGTGCAGTGGAAGAGATGATGTAGAGGATCATCCGAAGGAATGAGTATAATTTTCAAGCCCATGGCTCGCTGATTGAAGAAGAACAAGTTGTTGATCCAAAACATTTTGTTTCTTATCCCAGTTGTCATAGATCTGAGAATGATTGTTTTATAGATCATCTTGGAGAAGAGAGAGTTGTTGATATGACATGTACGCTTGATGATGTGTTTTATACTGATTATTTTCCTCAGTTTGATCAGTATGATAATGATTATGTTCTCCAAACATAAGCTAATCTTGCAGACAAATCAGCAGCTAGTTTCTGGGAGGAAGAAGTTTACTTTCACCAGCTCGAATACAATGTTCAGCCATCACATATCATCTATGGAAATGACGAGGAAAGTGCAGCAAATTTTGAAGTAAGTGAAGGATCTTTTCCTTTTTTTTTTGCTTCGTTTCAGTTCATCAGAGACAACATTCATGCAATCCGAAATCAACTGTCGACAAGTCTTGATTTGGACCATCTTGAGGGCAATAAAAACCTTGTTCAATACTTCTCATATCCAGATTTGCAACCCTCGAATGCCATTGATTTTCAAGTGGCAGATGAAGACATGGAAGCTGGCACATATGATCAAATGATACAAGATGATTCTGTACCATTTTGTTTTGAATCATTTCAGTTTTTGAAGGGTAAATTGCATAGTATATCTTCAAATGAGCAGCCTGTAGGAAATCATGTAATCTCATCGGAACCAATAGAAAATGGGTTGCAGTAGTCTTTTCAATTTTTTCACGATCCAATAGCTGATGTGTTGGATGATGTCTGCAGTCAAAGTCTTTCTCCATTGACTACATGTGAGCTTGAAATGTGTGCTGATATAAACTTGATCCGACAGCTGGTTTCTTTGTCATTTTTAGTAGGAGTCTCGTCACAAAGCTCAAAACAAAGTTTGCATTCATGGTATGAGGAGAAGAGAAGTAATCCATTGGATGAGCTAAGTCCCAGTGTGCATGAACTTCAAGATCCTTATGCAGTGTTTTTGGAGGCGGATAGAGAATCCATATCATTCAACGGATCTGTTTCCAAGTTTTCATGGGAGTTTCCTTTCAGTAGTTCTCTCTTGTTGTTCATAAGCGAGCACTTGCGGAGAATTCAAACAGCAGCCGGAATACTTACTTGGTTGCATTGGTTGTTTCATTTCACTTGATCAGGTGATGAATGGAACAACTAGAGTAGGTTGTATTGAATAAGCTTCATATTGAGCATATTTTCCAGTTTGTCTGTTGTGTTTAAGTATCGAGTCAGTTTTTAGTTGAGTGAGTGTCAATTTATGTCGTCAAGTCATCAGTATTTAGTCATGCATTTCAGCTTGAGTTTTTGACTCCATTGCCCAATGGATGAAGGCACTGTCTGCTTTCCAAAGATCTGTAGTTCTTGGCACCTCCAAGGAGCTACCATCCCCATTGGAGCCAATGTTAGTGTCAGTCTTTGCAGCCTTCCTCCAGTGATCAAACATGCTCTTACAAAGTGATTTTAAGGTGTCAAGGTCAAATTTTGTCATTTCAATGAGTCTTCAAGCAAAATTTGGTCACTAGGTATTAGGTCTAGGGTTTTCTTTTACTCCTGTCAAAGTTGTCCAAATGTCAGTCCATGTCACCATTCAGCTGAGTGTACCATCATTCAAAGGGTTTTCATCATCATGCCAGATTCCAAAGGGTCATTTTACACCTTGTTCATGCTTCAGTTGCGCCTAGGTAAGGTTCATTTCCCTCTCCTAAGGTTTTGAAGGTAATTTCTCTTGGATGGTCAAATCATCAGAAAAACTTGTATCCTGATGTTCATGCACCTTCCCCTATCCTTAATGTACCTTATTAAACACTTCCCATCACTGAGATCCCCCAAATTCCTCATTTTCGCAGAAACCCTAGTTTCTTGCTACAACTTGACAATTTTCTAGGCTAGGCCTGTGTTTTTCCCTTTTGGACCCCTTCCCCTCACTCAATGTTTGAAATTCCACTTTCCCCTACTTCCTAAAATCCCTCCCTACTTCCCAAAATTTTCTCAATAATTTAAAAGCCCCTTATCCCCTTCATTTCACTTCATTTCGACAAATCCCTTGTTCCACACATCACGATAGGTTTTACTCCAATGATGTTTCTGAGCAATAAAAGATGAATTTGGGAAAACTGAGAGAGGTTTTTTTCCAAAATAGGCCAAGAAATAAAAAAATCCTTCCCTTTTTACACAGGTGTCATGGTTTTAGAGAAATGTCAAAAATACAGTTTCCTCAGGAGAATTGATGCACCTCTAAAGTGACCTTGGGAAAATCAAAATTTCTCCTAGCTTGGTTGGCCTAATGACTTGCTTGATACGTAAAATGATAACTAGACACAAAGCAATTTCCAATGAGCTATCATGAGCTCAATTTGGATTTGAGGAAGACCTTCAAAATTTGATTGCAACAGCACTCTGCCTTGAGGCAGCCTCATTTTGTACATTTTGACCAGTCTTGGGAGATTTGATTTTTGACAAGGCAAATGAACTCCAAATTGAAAAATTCAAGTTGGGTTAGAAATTAGACTCAATAATATTTGCAACGAGCTATCCCATACCCAATTTAGACACCGGAAAGGCCTCCAAAAGTCTCCTGAAAAAAGGTGATACGCATTGAGATGGATTTTGCCTTAAAAAATAGAGTTTTATGCCCAATGCGCTGCACCACCTGGCGCTCGCTTTTGATGGGGGACTCCTTTTGATGAAAACTAAAATTTTTTGGATTTTTCATGGAAAATATGCATGCCTACCAATGGCCAAGAAATTTTGACAGGTTTTGAGCCCCCAAAAAGGTCAAAAACACCCCAAAATTGACCTTTCTACCCCTTTTTTGACACACAGGAAGCAGTATTGGGAGAACTCAATTTTGGAGGGGAAAATTCAAAAATTCCACTTGTTCTGGAAATTAGACAGGCATATATTTCCAACAAGAACACTTGGAGCGGATTTGGACACCGGGAAGGCCTCCAAAAGTGGCTGTAACCAGGCGCTATGCATAGGGAAATCAGCGCGGCGCATTGGAGGAATTTTGCTCATTTTTGGTCAAAAACTCTATTTTTCGCCTAGTTTTTTCACAGTTTGATTTTTTTTCCTTCTAATGGTAAAACTCATGATGTAATTTAATATGAATTGATGGATTTTGATGTAATTATGCTAAATTTTCACTCATAGAGGTAGATTCATCCATGAAAAGGTAGTTTGCAACTGAATGAATCAGTTCCCTAGTTTTTAAAGGCAAGTTGTTCCACTGCCTACTTCTTAGTTCTCAGTTTAAAATTTGTTGAAACAGCTCCTAAACTCATGAGCTCGACCCCTAGAGGCTAGGATGAGTTGTTTTTTGCCTACATCTTATGTTTTTTCAGTCATTAGCATGGTTGGACTTTGAAGAAAGCTTGGAGCTTCATTGTATACATTGTTCATCAGTTTTGGCTAAGGAATAGACTAGGGTTTGCAGCACTTTATGGGATTCATGTGGCATCTTGCTTTGGTATTGTGTTTTCTTCTGTAAATTGTAAGTTTCCATGTGTTTTAGGTATGCCATCATCTCTCTTTGCTTCTTCTTAACTAAATCAAACAAGGATAAAGGTAGAATCCATTGAAATTGCAGTGCTCTACCTAGGGTTTGTTTAGTTATTTATGTTTTCAGCTGTTTGAAGAGGATCCCTGAGACTTTCTTGCCCTCTTCAACTCCTCACCTGTCTAAAGCTCTCCATCTCATTCAATTTTAAGTACCAAACCATTTTCCTACCTCGCCCCATATAGATCTCTGCAAAACTGAGCCTCATTCCCCAGACCCAAATCTGCCTTTCCATTTGAGCCAACAAAACATCATTAAAATAATCAAACTCTTTTGCACACATACCTAGCCTAAAATCAGTCTTCACGTCAAGTCATCTCAAGCCTCATTGATCATTTTTTGCTGAGATTGACAAGGAGAGAGCCCTCTCCCGACTTGGTAGGGCTAGCTACTAGGTTAAGCGTGGTTTGATGTTACCCTAGATTCTGCCTTTCTCAACCTAAGGTAGATTTAGGCCCTAACAGGTGAAAGGGAGAACAATTGAATCCCAAGTAAGGTCGTTATCTGAAATACATGCATATGCAATGATGATTTTAGAATGTTTATAGCCATACCAATTACCTTCATAAACAAATCCAGTATATTTTTCAACCTTAGAACTTCCATCTAACTCCCATTTCTAAACAATAATATATCATCCATGAATAACAAGTGGGAGATATACAATTTTTTTGCCACCTCAATGCCTTTTAGTTCACCTCTTCTCTTTGTACAGTGTATCAATTGACTTAACCCCTCGGCAGCTAGCAAGAATAGAAAAGGTGATAGTCGACACACTTGTCTAAGGCCCCTCTGATTATGAAAGAAAGGAGACGTGGCCTCGTCGATAAGAACAACAAAATACCCATTTGTAATACATCCCATGATCCAGTTAATAAATTTGATTCTAAACCCAAGATGGGTCAGCAGAAGTATTAGATATAACCAATTGATTCGGTCATATTCATTTGATAAATCAATCTTCGCTATCATACATTTTTTCCTTAACAACTTAATACTATGCAAATTTTCCTGAGCTACCTCGATAGCCTCATGGATCTGCCTGCCATCCAAAAAACAAAATTTTTCTTTAGATATATTACAAGATAAAATGGGTTTTAATCTGTTTGCAATGGTTTTGGCAATGAATTTATAAATATAGTTACACAACGATATGGGTCTAAATTCATCAAAATATGAGGCAGAATCTGTCTTGGGAATGAGAGCAAGGAAGGTCGATCATAAATACATCCATTCTTTCGAGATTTCTCCACCACATTTTTAATAGCCTTCCCCATTAGATCAAAAAGGTGTTGAAATAATTCCACTATCCACCCATCTGGGCCTGGGCTCTTGTATTTTTGCATTTCTTTCAAGATCATTTCAACCTCTTTTTTCTCCACAGGTGCTAAAAGGCAGTTATTTTCCTCCTCATCCGCATACCGAGGGAAGAGTTTTGCCACCTTAATCACTTCCCCAATCATGGATCCCTCCTGATTCCCATATAGGTTTCTAAAATGATTTTTCCCCATTGAGGAAAGTTCCTAGAAGTTTTTGGCAACCCCACATTCAAGTTTATCAAGCTCCCATATGGTATTATAGTTTCTTCTCCCCTTTGCATAATTTTGAAAACATTTAGTATTATCATCACTAGTTGTGAGCCAAATAGCTCAACTCTTTAGTTTTAGTTGTTATTACCTATCTAATAGTATTTTCCTTCTTCTCATCTCTAAATTATTTATCCTTCCTCTCGGCCCCTCGTCCATATACCCCTCTGCCCCCTGGTTGTTTATCTGATCTAATGCCTCCTCGATAGCCCTGAGCTCCATGGTATCCTTTATAGCCTTCTCTTTTTTCCATTGAATGGTGGCCTTATTAATAATTTTCATGTTTTTATAAATGCCTGAGAAAAATAAAAGTTCTCCTCCCCATCCATTGAGCACCACGTGTATGCTACCAACTTATGATAGTCCTCCTCTTTAAACCATCCTGCATTGAATTTGAACGGGGATCCTGGATTTTTATTTGGTCCAACCAGTTCCAGAAGGATTGGGGAGTGATCCAATTCTCTCCTTGAGCCTACCCATTAACTGAAACCAGATATTTGACTAGCCAAGTCATCACTTAGGAGGAAATGTTCCAGTCTCTTAGCCACCTAGGCCTCCCCAACTCCTTTATTTCTCCATGTTGGGGTAATCTTAATGAGATTTGAGTCAATCAAATTTACTTCTCTTATCTTTTTTTATAAAGAAATGAGCTAGAGGATCAGCCCTAGCCTGTGGACCCTAGGTCTCCGACATACCCAGTGAGAAGTTTATATCACTCCCCACAACCAATTTTGGTCCATGCATGAAATATTTGGAAAGAAGTTTTTTTCCAAAAAATGACCCAGTCCGACCATGGGCCATAAATATTAACAAGGGTAATATCAGTTCCAAGTTCCATGGAAGATACATCCACACCAATAAAAAGCTCAAAATTCCATGAACTACTCAACTTAATAGTAATTTTTTTCAACGCTGTGATCAATCCACTTGAATTTCCTCTGACACTAGATGTTACAAATTTCCACCCCGAGATGAAAGAACAAAGAGTTTTTGACACCTAATCCCCCTGTCCCAAAGTATCTTGAAGAAACAATACATCAGGATTATAATTATTTATGAGGGCTTTTGGAGCTAGTTTTTAAGGTGCACTAGCAAGACCTCTAAAATTAAAAGATAATACAATCATTTAGTCACAATGTCAGGGGAACATGCTAATCTAAGTGCCCCTTTTAATGACAGTTGTTTAACATCAACTATGTCAAGCATGGCCCTCAGTTGGACTTTTTCTATCTCTATTTTTCTGGCTCTGATCCTTTTTTATTTTAAAATTTGGTGGTTTTTCCCTAACCCTCCAAACATCTCTATTTCAATCAGTTTTTTTCCCTTGGTCTCACGTTTTAAGGGAAAATATCAATGGAGAGGTTAGGGATTGTTGTAATGATGCTATCCATGGCCATTGAGAGGATACTAGCACATAGATATTCATTTGAGCTCAACTTGGAGGGACCAGGTGTCTTCATAGAAATTAACAAATGATTAAAATAATTTAAAATAGAAGATGAGGGGCAAGGAGCAGTACCCACTAAATCCAAAACAAGATCAACAGGGATTGGTACTATCTGCTCTTGGTTGTAATCCATCTCATTTCCATTATGTATTCTACCGAATAGTATTTCCCGCACACACTTCCCACGAGAATAGACTTAGACGCTACCATTACACTCTTAAAGTGAAAATCGACGTTGAATATCAGGTTAGGGCATTCAACGCTTTCCTTAATCACTTTCCCCTTTTTTCTTTTCACTCCAGCCTATCCACTAGAATTCACGGAATTCTTTATATTTTTTTCCCCACCAACAGAGACCTTCAGTTGCTTTTTTTCGCCTAACTTCTTTGTTGCCTCCTCCAGCCCACCATCATCCCCTAATACCCTCAGGCTTACACCCAAACCATCTTGTTCTTTTTCCACCCCATAGTATCTCCATTTCATCGGAGTACCTTCAGGAAAAAAAATTCCCCACTCTTTCCCCAGCCTCTACCAATGGGCCAACGTGTCCACTTGTTAGCTCCCATAATGTGAAACTTCCAAAACCCCCCTGAGAGCCCCAACCCAAGCCCTTCAAACCAACATTTTATTTCTCGTAAAACCTCGTAGTAAAAAATGTACCAACCCTAGTGGTTGAGATTAGGTTACAATGGCCTTCCAACCAGGATGCCACCCTAATCTTCCCCATAGTTTCAAAACAACCACCAGCTCCTAACACAAGGTTACACCCCACTTTCCTTTCATATCCCACCCAAAAAATGATATCCTCCATTCCGCCAGAATGAAAAATATGTAAAACTGAGCTTTTGGAATAGATTTGACTTACCTATGGTATAAATAAGAGGCTAAAATTTTCTACCTCTGTCACAGGCACACCTTGAGGGCCTTCCGGCAGATTTTTTTCAGGACCCCAAGCAACTTGCGCCTTCAGGTCAACACTTTCAATGATACAAACCCCTCCATTGGAATGCACCTCGGATTTTTCTCCCCATCCCTACTAGCGTGAGACCTCAGTGGAAGGGTGACCTTTGCCAGGTTCTTCTTCGTAGGCTCCATCACCCATACTGACAGAATATCCTACACAACCAGTTCCAAATCGACAAATTCCTTCTCCTTTCCCATCCTATTTACCTAAGAAACTGACAACCCACTCATCACTCGGTAAAATACTATTAAAAAGGCACTGTAACCAACTCTCATAAACGTTGTAGCCCTAAGATCATTTCCCATAGTGCTTCCAATATTTGCGTAGCCTCTTCAACAAACTAACCACCGACAGTAAAATGAACAATTTAAAGAAACCTCCAGCTCAATCTAAAATATTTTCACCAGCACCATGGAAGCAGGCGAGAGGAAAAAATTACCCATCTGTTTCACCCTTTTTTGACTCAGTTCCATATCGTAAACCCTCAGCTCGCTAATGGATCAGACTGGAAACATCAGTGTGGAGTGAGCACGAAAAAACAAAACCCACCGACATCCCCTCACTTTCTTTGGGAGTTGCTTGAAAACATTTCCCAGAGTAAATGCATGTCATGCCAACCATAAAGTTCTCCCATCGTGAGCCCACCTGCATGGCCTACCTTCTATCTCTTCCTCATGCTGCCATGTGCCTCCCACTTGAGCTCTCCTCACTCTGCGAAATTTTTGGCCAACAAAAACTAGAGTTCCGCCATTTTCTCTAGGTTTTGTCGTAGAGCCCGAACATCAACTAAGAATATGTGATGTTCTTCTTACTCAACCACTATTTATCATCAATGAAATAATTTATTCTTAAACTACTTCCACAGGCAAAAACTAATGTGTCATTGTTCTACCCTATGACAAGCTTCTACTAGTCTCAAACTCAGTCTAGAACTACACAAGTTCTTGCACATAATACGGGCTATCACTTGCAAAAAAATATTTCCTAAAATAGATCAAACAAAATACTAGTAGTCCCTTCAATATTAGCATTATTATGGAGCTTAAATTAATTAATTATGCTCAAGGTGGTATTTCAAGAATATTATTTGATGGAACGTCTCAGTGTAATAGATTTTTGGAACCGAACTGAAAAGATCTTCAAGATGGGATGTTGAGGAGTGATTTAAGATGGTCGGTGAGAGTATGGTGGGTAGTTTACAATTTTCCTTAATTAAAAATGACTTTAATTAGTCATTTAAATAATTAATTGGAGGAAAAGGCACAAAAGTGACTTATGTGAAATAGAATTAAATTAAAAGTCACTTTGATAAAGTCAATGGAGGATCTTCTAGAGTTATAATAAAATAAAATAAGATAAGATGCTTCTAGAGGCTTGGAGATCTATCCACCAGATCTATAAAAGGAGAATCGGAGGTCATTTGGATACATCCTAGATTGGATCATTTTTTGTGTGAGAGGTTTGAGAACTTGATTCTCTACTTCAACAGTAGCCCCAAGCCAGAAACCCTCAGGTGATTCAGTAAGAGTGGGCGAGCACCCATCTCTTCCCTTGGTGGATCCATTTAGGATTCACAGGTTGCAGTTTATTTATAGTTTTTTTTGGAGGCCAGTTGCGGAAATATTATAGGTCTATTTGGGGCCATTACTTCAACCATATCCAGTTTTTTCACCAGCAGTTTTTATATTAATAAAATAAGGCTGAGATATTTTGCATGCTTATGTTGTCTATTATTCTGTTGCAGATTCTATTTCCATTTTTTTAGTAAATATTGTGGTTGATGTTATGAAATTTGTTTATAATGTTGATGACTTAAATTTCCGAAGCTATTTTACATGGAATTATTCTATGGAATTGAATGGTGATTTTATGGTTGAACTAATTTCAGCAAAAATCTGCAAAATATCCCAAAAGGGATATTACACAATTGGCCAATCGGGACTTATTCTAGAACTGAGGAGGAAAATATAAAGAATTATTATAATGCGTCTAAGCCTCCCGCACCAGTCATATTTGCAAGTACATAACAAGGCTCTCCTCAGCAAGAAGCCACTCTGGAAGCATAACCATCAAAAAGGTGCAACGCAGTGCATGGAAAAGGTAAGAGGAAGGTTGTGCACAATCTAGGAGAATAGCAGAGATACAAATTCAAAGCAGATCCAATCATCTTGAAAGTGGCTAGAGCAACAGAAAGGAGGAAGAAAAATAAGAAGGAGGGAGAACTAAGGCAGAGGGAAGAACGAGAACCAAAAGAACAAGAAGAGAGGTAGAAACAAGAAGAAGGAAGGAAGAGAAAAGAGAAGGAAGAAACAACACAGAAACGAGTTGAAGATGAAGAACATAATCGACTACTTGAAGAAGAAATAAAGCACCTACAGGACAAAGAACTGGCCCACGAAATCGAAGACTTGATAGTGATCCAAGACATCGAGGTAGAGTCAGAGCAGTAGAATCAAGATTTCAATGTCATACCTTGCATGTAGCAGATCAGCCCTCAGTATCCCCCCCACCCCCTATGGAAGGGAAAGCTCTAGGTGAGGAAGAGGAAATTGCTCCTGTTGATGAAGGTCTGGTGATGGATATTTATACTTTAACTTTTGGTGAGTTGTAGAAGAAGATTGTATAGGAAAGAAGAAGTACTTTGATGCAGAGATTCTGCATAAATCAGAGTAGAGCGCATAGAAGGGTGTCTATCTCCTTTATCATGAAAATCCTCATGAAAATCTTCATTAAAACCACATTCAATTCAACTCAAAATATATATAAAGAAGAGGGAACCGAAGATAAACAAAATACTGGTATATAATAACAACAAGACTTTCGGATTCAAACCATTTGCCCGAATATTACATTTGTGGGCCTCTCGGCTCTCGCCCTTTACATGAACTCTCACACCATTTCTCTCTATATCACTATGTCCTCCATCCTCACACAATCCTCATATTTATACATAGTTGTGGATTAACTTCAGTCCATGATTTTCCTCCACAAATATCTCAACCAAGTCCTAAAATATATTTATCCCTTCTTTGACTCAACTAAGTTCCATTTAAGGAGTTCTTAATCCCTAAAAATTTTATCCAACCCAATTCCAAATCATATTCTCAATTTATTAAGAGAATATTTACAATAAACCTCACACTTATATTTTATCCTCTTAATTTATTTAAAATGTACATAATTTTATAAAATAATTAAAAAACATCACCTCCTAAATCACACAAATAAATAATTAAAATTAAGCTCGATGCTCCTACATCAAACTATTCATGTAGAGAAGTTTCCATAGAATCCTTTCTATGAGGTTTGTCACTTTTTTGTAATAATGCAACAGCCAAAAGTCTCAATGACTTTCTCCCTCCAGGATTCCAAACTCTATTTTGTCGCTGGTCTTTTAAAGTATCAACTCCATTTTGTAATTTTGCATATAATTTCTAGAATACTATTGAATGTAACTCTTGCTTTTCCATACCACATCATCTTTATTTCGAAAATTATAGACTCGTGTAGAAACGTTGATATCCATTCTCCTGGTCTCCAAACTTTGAAAGAATCTTGAACTGGCTTTACATCAACATCACTCATTCTATCAACCGCATTCCATCGGCCTCTCCAACAACTTCTTTCGTCAATTCCTCGGAGTAATTCCTCTTTGTTTTATGCTTCCATCTCCAATTGCGCTGAACATTCAACTTTCTAAAATGAATAATAATCAAGAATTTATTCTTGACCACAACTATAGTCATTGACTGCCCCTATAGTAACAAATTTCTCATCCGGTGTTGTACCTGCATTTATCAACAAACTATTAGTTTAAAAAATACAAGACCTTTCGGCCTCTTTTGATGCTTCAAGCACCAATATCCCATCATATACTTTCTAGATTTCAACAGATCATGTTTTGAATTGCTGGCTGCTTTCATCTTTATCCTGCTAGTTTAAGACTTATGTTTTCTTTATGTCTCTAAGGACATAATTTCCTTGCTGCTCCTGATCTTTCATCTCATCTTCAAATACTTTCTGCTCAATTTATCTGATTTCAACATTATATTTATCAATGTTTCCTTTTGTACCTACAACCACATTATTATTTGAAGAGTTAAAACATTCATTTAACTCTATAAACGTTAGAAACATTTCATCCTTATCATGCACAGCAACTGCAATCTCTTCTATATCAGATTCTACAAGCTTCTTTTATCCTTCAAGTTCCTTGAGCCATCGTTCCAAGAATTCTATTTCCATGTGAAATATTTCCAACATTTCATCACAACCTTCATTCTTAGTTTCATTCTTCTTCTGGAAATCCTCCTGAGGTATCCTGGTTTCTGTATCATCACATTGCAAAATTATTTCATCAATTCCATTAAACAAATTCATTTTTTTACCTCCTTAGAATCTCGCTACGACATTTTCATTATGATTTTGCTCCATAATAGCTTCAACTAGATGTCTTAAACCAAACAGGAATTCATCTATGAATTCTTTCTGCTGCAACAAATCAGTACCTTCCTCCTCTGAAAGGCATCCTCCATCATACTTCACCTCAAAGGCTTCATTTATCTCTGTGACAGTTTCACCAAACTACCCACCATCTTCTGCACATCCTGCAAACATACACAAACTATGAGATTTAAAAATGCAAGGCTTCATAGCCTCATCTGCTTCTCTTGTCAACATATCTTCCAATTCTTCTGAACTATTCCAATAGTTCATGAGATCTTTCTCAATGATCTCTTCACCCAGAATTTCACCCTGTTCTGGGCCACAAATGGAAACTTCCATTTTCAACTCACCTTCTCTGAGTTCATCACATCTCAAATTCACACTCATCATCTATCGAGCTTCCTCAACTCTTCTGTATACTGTATGTTTACCTGTTGATCCCTCTTTTCTTGTAGTCTCTGCCATTTGACTTTCTTCCTCATGGTCCAACCATGTCTCTGGTATTTTGTATTTATCTGCAACAATTCCATCAATAACTCAAGGTGAACTGCTATCTCAGTTTTCTCCCTCTCATACTCTTCATCAGTCAACTGTTTCCATATTCCATTTGCCTTGGCATTTTCCTTCTTCTTTCTTTTGTTGTGGTATTTCTCAGAACCTCTGAAATGACTATTAACAGTCATCTTCTCCTCCTTTGTGAACTTCATCTGTTCACTTATGGATTTCATTCAAATCCCCTTTTCAACAAGCCTCCATACTTGCCATCCAACAATGCAAGCTCTTTTCCTGTGCTTGACCTCTTGTGGTTCTCTGTCTTGGAATCATTTCCAGTAACTCTCTTTCTCCTCTTTGTTGCAAACAAAAATTGTAGTAATTCTTGTGTTACAATGACCAAACTCTTTGGGTGTCGGGCTCAGCCGATCATGCACCCAATTCAATTCAAACCTTTGACTTGATTTAAGACTTTTTGACTCCAGACTTGACATCAACTCTTCATTTTGGATGAAAAATGCACCCTCTTGTACAATAACTCAATGATTTAACTTGACTAAAGCTATCCAATTTCTTCATTTGACCTTAACATCTTATTTGACTTCAAAGCTTGACCCAATAATTACAAAAGTGGATATTTTGACTCTAATTCAAGTTATACAATATACCAATAAACATCCACCCTTAATACATTATCATGATGTAAAATCTTCACTCTTTCTCGTACTCCATTCTTATGATAATATCATAAGTCACTAATTATATCATCTCTCATTATCACTTCACATGATACTTAAGCCTTTAAATTGAAATGAAATCCACTTTTCCCAAGATTTATTTTATGATGAAAACAAAATAAATCATTTAATTTTCAACGTTTAAAATACCTTTTTGAAATGAATTATCATACCTAGTATGCTCCCTTCAAGGTTATTTAATAAACCTTTTATTTCCAATTTCAACTCTCTGGATTTCATTCTCTGTGTCGTTCTTATCACTGTGAGTGCCCTTCATACCATAACCTCTTCAACACACTCATCATCATAGTGCAAACAATTTTCCTGCACTTCCATGCACCATACAACTGCACATTATCAATTTTACATCAATTCACATCTCTTCACCTGTGTACAAAGAACAAGATATTCATGTTCTCAACCTCTTTGATGAATAATGTAAAACTCGTAAATTGTGCCCATCCTGGACAACACCTCCTTAGGCGCCACCACATGATTGTAAAACAAGGATTCTACAACATCGAGCAATTGTGTTTTGTTTGTGTTTTCATACAGAAAATAACTTAAAACACAAATCAAAAGAATTCTCCCATTTCCAACTACAAGCCTTGGTCCTCAAGTGTCTTTAATATAAGAAATCTCACCATTCCCTGTGGAAGGCTTTGACTTCTAGGCTGTACACTGAGCTCTTTGTATGATTTCAAGGAGATTGTAGTAAATTATGTGATATGTTCAAAGACATTCTTCAAGCTTGTCCATAAACTATTCAAGGTGAAATCGTGATTTTCCTGCAAAAACGCACAATGCTTTCTATTCTCCTGCTCAACTTGTCTCCTAAAAGAATCTATTGATTTCAGCTCTGAGCCAATCCAAAACTGTCTTGTACCTGACTCAATTTTTTTATTAGAAGGCGACTGAATCCCATGCAATTTTCTTTCCTCCTTGGAATTTATGCCACGCTCGCGTAAACTTTTTTCTTATTGTCAACATTCGTAACAAGATGAGATACTCCAATTTCACAAGACCGTTGCAAGACATATTTAATAGACAGTTGAAACGTCTGCAATGTATGCAACTCAACTAATATAAATTGCATATTTGGAGCCTCTTGGTACTCTTTCAAGATTGGATTTACAATATATGTTAAGTCGTAGCCGCAAAATCAGTTCAAAGAAATATCTTGAAACCAAGAAAAATAAAACCTGAGAAATGTTTTCCTGCAGCACTTGCATTATGGCATCAAGTCCATCATACATCTTTAAGCAACAAAAGGCTAACATCAATTGTTGCAAGAGTTTTTTTTCCAGCACCTGTATATTTAATAGCCGGAAATTCTCGATGGGCATGCACACCAGCAATGAATAAGAACTCCACGACCATTATATGATAAGGTTTAAATGTAAACATTGCCATCGCTCTCTCACACAAGGTAAAAAGAAAAATTACTCCCTACCATAGAGTGAGAAAAAAAATTCCAAAACACATCTATAAAAACTAGAGTTCCTTTATTGTTTTCCATTACCATCGAATGTAAATTGGATTAAAACTGAGTCTCACACACACCATTCATAACTACTTCCCTGTAGCATAACATCTGAATGTGAAATGACTGTATTGGAAAGTCATCGACAACATGATTTACCTTATCTCGTTGCTGGGATGCAAATTAATTTACAGGTGGAACCATAGTGTATCAAACATTTATGTAATGCCACAATCTATTTCCACTTTCCCAATTGGTCTTCACGCTATTATTTCAAGCGGTCTCTAATGCCTGCGTTCAACATTCCACCGCCTCCACACTCCTATTTGTGTTCTGGTTCATATCACCATGACGCGGTTTCAGCACTCACCTTCAAGCTTGTAACATTTCAAACTACACATTCCAAGGATTTTTTTTGGGATCGATCTTTACCAAACGACATTGGTTTCCGTCGCAACCTGCTCCTGCAAATGCACACACTTGTCTACACATATATGAATGATGAAGTGTAGAGTCAAGTAAATAGATAAAACATGGAACAAAAATGGAATTTATGGAATGATATCCTAACTACCATAAAATGGCTGTTGTCAAATTCGCAAGGTTGAATATTTCATTGGTTGCCCTTTTCTCTTTTTCCATTCATCACGCTATCACTATTCTTCTCTACGCAAATATCGATCTATATTCAACGCATTCCAAAATAAAACACACTGCACACTGGATATACTTTTGAAGGATCACATTTTTCTTGACATCGATCCATTCCCTCTGCGTTAGCTTTCATCTACGCTCCACACTGTCGTACGTCCAAATCAAATAGATTTGAAACTGGAGCAGCTTCCGCTGTGTAGCTTACTGATTAGATCTTTGGGCTTTGATACCAAATAATGCAAAGATTCTGTATAAATCATAGTAGAGCACATAGAAGGGTGTGTATTTCCTTTATCGTGAAAATTCTCACCAAAATATTCATTAAAACCACATTCAATTCAACTCAAAATATATATAAATAAGAGAGAACCGAACATAAACAAAATACTGGTATATAATAACAACAAGAATTTCGGATTCAAACCATTTTCCCGAATATTACATTTGTGGGCCTCTCGGCTCTCGCCCTTTACATGAAATCTCACACCATTTCTCTCTATATCACTCTGTCCTCCATCCTCACACAATCCTCATATTTATACATAATTGTGGATTAATTTCAGTCCATGATTTTCCTCCACAAATATCTCAACCAAATCCTAAAATATATTTATCCCTTCTTTGACTCAACTAAGTTCCATTTAAGGAGTTCATAATCCCTAAAATATCTATCCAACCTAATTCCAACTCATATCTCAATTTATTAAGAGAATATTTACAATAAACCTCACACCCAGATTTTCGCCTCTTAATTTATTTAAAATGTACATAATTTTATAAAATAATTAAAAAACATCACCCCCTAAATCACACAAATAAATAATGAAAATTAAGCTCGATGCTCCTACATCACACCTCCTCGAGGACCTCACACATCCTGCTTTTATCAAAGATAAGGTAATCATGATGGACACCGAGAAGAATCCAGAATCCATTGCCACAGTCAACTTGGCCTTCGCAGGACCCTCCAAGTCAAACATAGAGTATTTGATATCCGAGAACAGACAGATTTCAAAGAATTTAGAAGTGGCAAGTTAATAGATTGAAAAACTCGAGGTAGAGGTTCAAAAATCAGCTCCCACACAAATATACCTAGAAGAACTTAAGGAAACCATACTTGGTGAAGTATCAACATTGGGAGATACTATGAGAAACCTCTATGAGGAGTTAGTCACCACACTACAAGGAAAAGACCCTCTAGCAGAGGTTATAAGGGAAGTTTTAAGTGTTATAAAATTGGCCAAAATTGTCAAAAAAAAAAATTCTACAACATCCGTTTATGGTTACAGAGGTTTTGACAGAGCTTTTAATAGAAATTCAACACAAATAAAAAAAAATGAGCAGCCAGAGGTTATTACGGATGTTTTTTTTCATTGGTGTGATACTCTAGAGTTAATGCACTGGTACGTACATGTAGATGGCGCCCCGAGGTGATCTCAGTCCAACGCACCGGGTGTTTAGGTGTAAAATCACACCAGGTGTAGTGTTGGTCATACAACGCACGGGGCTATTCTAATTGTTCTTGGGATTTGTGCGGTGCCCATAGGTCGTATCAACGCACCGGTGTGTATACTTATATAAATGCACTGGTGCACCGTATCACAGAAAGGCACCGAGATTTATAACTCGTATCGGTATTCGTGTGGTGCCCATAGATCATAAAAATGCACTGGTGCTTATAGATACGTAAATGCCCTAGTGCGCAGTATCACACAAACACACCGATATTTATAACTGGTATCAGTATTTTTGCGGTGCCCATAGATCATACAATGGCACCAGTGCGTATAGACACATAAACGCACCGGTGTATAGTTACTGAAACACATTGGTTTTCATGTTGTATTTTTTAGAAACATTAACTTGTGACAATCCAATTATTGTGATTTTTTTAAATTCATTATTCATCAAAAGTCGACACATCTTATAACAATATTCATATTAATTGCATTTTTATTAATGCATTTGAATGTGATGTTTGTATTAATTTGTTATATCATATCATAATTATTATGGTTTTTTAAAATTCAGTATTCATCAAAAGTCGACACATATATATATTATAACAATATTCATATCAGTTAAATTTTTATTAGTGCATTTGAGAACGACAATGGAGAATGCAATAGAATAAATTAAAACATATTTTATTATTATTATTATTATTATTATTATTATTATTATTATATATATATATATATATATATATATATATATATATAAGACAGTATTTATCATACAAAATGGGACAGTTATTGGTATCCCTTTGTCTTTCAATTGGGACACTATGCCCATTACATTAAACAAAATGTCTGATTTCACAGACATATATATTTCAAAAAATAAAATGCCTTGCTTTGATATCCAAACATAGTGATCATCATTCTTCGCTTGAACTGTTGTCACTGCTAGAGCTACTTCCATGCCTTGGGTTATTTTTAGGAATGTTTCAGTTCAGACCGTTGATTATTTTCTTCTTCTTCACCTTCCATCTACAAACATAAAAATAAACAGAAATGAGTGTATATACATTGGTGAGAATAATGAAAATTGAAATATTAAATAATATACATCAATGTAAATCGAAAATAAAAATGACGTACCATAGCAACAATTGACTCATAAACTATACACATTCTTTCAAAACCATGTACCATGCCATCTTTCAAAATTTCATCTATTGGCACAGTTCCATACTTTGTTTCCTGCAAGTTTTATACCACATAACAAATCATATATTTAAAATAAAAGATGTTTTTGTTCTATTAATTATAGACGGAGCTAATTAAAACAAGATCAATAGATGCTTGCAAATTCCACAATTAATTTCTGATATGCCAACATATACTCACAACCCATATTTAACCCAATTTCAATCAATTTGTCTGATGGTTCTTCTTTGTATGTTAGCCCCTGTTTGAAGACATTCAATGATGATTTTTGTAAAACAACTTAAAAAATACAAAAATGAAATCTAGTTAAGTTGTTATAAGGAAGTAACAATTACTCACAAACTTAGAGATCAACCCTTTTCTTCCTTGTCGTCCTGTTTTATGTGTTGAATGGGTTCCATTTTATTTTATTTTCTGCAAGCAAATTCTTGAAAACTAATATTTAATGCTAAATTGTTTATTTATAGTACTTAATGATCGAAAAATTCAATGATTACATATTACATTTGAAGCATGTTGTAGTTGAAATGGCTTCTCCTACGATGCAATTTTTTCCATTTCTTTGACCATCTCCTTGTACACCTTTTTGGACATTTCTACTGGCATATTTCTGATATCAGCTCGTTCATCTTTTGAGATTTTCATAATCTTCCTGAAAATATAACATGACAATAAAATATTTAATTTTTATATTGATATATGAAAAGTAAATATAACAAAAGTGATATTTATAAATAATTCTAGACAAACATTTAAACGAATATTACTTTTTCATTCCTTCTTTTTGTTGTTGTACGCTTTTGCTATTAAAATTCTGACATGTCTCATTGACCAATTTTTTGGAAACTTTTCCTGTAGTTTAGATAAAATTTGGTTCTTGGAATCATTGGATTGATTTTTTATTGTAAGTGGAAAGAACATCTATACATTCGTTCCACTAGATCTCGCAAACTTTTAAAAAAGTTTTTCCCCCTTCGTTAACTTCCAGCACCACTCCAGATGAGCTAAGGAGCAATTCATTTTCATTTGCATGTTCTATTTTTTTTCTTTTCTTAGAACAACATTCATTTTCTGAGTTGTTGGTCCCTGTAGAACATTAAACATATGTGAATTAATAGACTGTTTGACACATGTTATCTAATAATTTTAAGTATATTATTAATGATAATTAAAAAAAGAAACTCATATTGGATCGATAGTATTTTTTCATTCACCTGATTCATCATTTTGCAATTTTTCATTAAGTTTTTACACTCTTCTGGTCCTAGATCAGAAATAATCATATCAAGCTTCATCATTTTGTGGCTTTCCATGATAGACAGTAAACAATACATATTAGTTAAACTTACATATAGTTCAAAAATAATATTTTTTATAAAGAATTTACAAAGAACTTGTCTTTTTTGCTTTTCTTGATGTGTTATCAGTATTTTTATTACTTGATCTCTTTTCAGTAATTTCTTTATCAATCTGAAACCTGTACCATATCATTCATTAATATATTTATAAATAAATTCTCATCTTTTCAGGTACAAAATAAATCTCAAGACACTGGTGCGCCTTTCATGAAGTATGCACCACAGCCGGTGCGTGGGGGTATTAAAAACGCACCGCAAAATAGTATAATAGACCGTACGGTACGTGGGGTATTATAAACGCACCGCAAAAACAATGTAATAGGCCATATGGTGCTATCCTTGTAAAATGGAGCACCAATGCCCTATTTTAGATATGGCGCACTGATTTAGTAAACTGTTTTCAATTTTTTTATTGCACAGTACTTGTGCGGTGTGCTAGGGTACGCAGAGCGCACCGATAAAGAAAAATCCATTTTTTCCAAAAATTCACACAATGGCCAAATGGATTGGGATCCGACTATGCAAGTTGTCCCGTGGGTTGGATGTCAATCTAAAATGAAAAACTCTAATTCTGAAATCACAGAAACAGGGAGAAGCAAGGGCAAAAACAAAAAAATGAAGGGTTTAGTGTAAAAATGGATAAAACTACAGAAAAAGTAAAAAAACTGCAGAATTTTTTTTTTAAAAATCAAATTTAATCATGAGATGTTTTGAAATTCTATGATACAGGGTTTGAATCACAAGAGGTTTGGTTTTTGATTGTCTGAATACTTCTGTTCAAACGTATTTCACTACTCCACAGTGCCCTCGTGCTCTCTTGCTCCAGGTTTGTCTCCTGCAAATATCTGGCTCAAAATTTTAGCAAAAATAGTGAAATAATGAAAAGTATTTAGTATTTAAAGAATTATTTTATGAAACTAGATTTTCGAAAATATTTTGCCACCCATTTTTCAAATCGCTGCTTTTTTTTCACTTAAAGAAAATAGAGTTGTGTTTTTTTATTTGCGTTTATTCGTGACCGGTGTGGAATAGTTGTGAAGCACCGATGCGTCTGAGTAATACAACGCACAGATGCGTGTTATGATTCTAAATAATGATAATTCTAAAGTACATGAATTTATTTTCATTATTTCTAAACTTGTTATATTTTTAAATTCATATTATTCCAGATTTAACTAAGTTTACAATTATTTGCAAATTTACAAATTTAAATATTTTAATAAAAATCATTTCACATTAATACAATTAAAATTTTAGAAATATTTTACATACAATTACAATTACAATTACAATTTTAATTTTACATATAATTACATTTACAATTACAATTAAAATTTTACAAATATTTTACATAAAATTACAATTACAATTACAAATACAATTACAATTTTAGAATTTTACATTGAATTAGAATTACAATTACAATCTCACAATTTTTCATATATACAATTACAATTAAAATTACAATTACAATCATTTCACAATAAATTAAATATTACAATTATAATTAAAATTTTACATTAAATTTTACATACAATTACAGTTGAAATTACAATTACAAATACAAATACAATTTTACAAGTGTACATACAATTAAAATTTCAATTTCAATTACAATCATGACATAATATTTAATAAAATATATCATGGTCATTTAATATTAAATTAAAATTAAGAAACATCATCATGATCATGATAACCACCGTACAAACATCATATTCGACTAAAAAACACATTAAAACATCAAATTAGCATTATATATTAGCATCATCACAACACAAACATCAAATATACATCTCATGTCAAATAACTCATGTTATCACATATAAACATCTATCTGCAAGCTAAACATTAAAAGAACATATCTAACATGACCTAACAATATGCACATCATAATGATCACCAACATGTAAATTAAGTACATTTATAACATGAAACATAAAATACATGGACCATATATATATATATATATATATATATATATATATATATAACTGAATAATGTTAAAAATATACAACTGTAATATAAATGTCATGCATTAGCTCGTGGTAGTACTACAACATCAATAGAAGTACAAGTGGAGGTATGCTCAGTAAATGATGTAGCCTCTGTTGGGGTTCCTATGTTTTGGCAGGTTTGGCTCTACCAAAATACAAGACAACATCAAAACCACTTTGGGACATCAGGATCTAGCCCTCCTGGGTCCAGAGAGGGATCTCTATATGAGGTAAAGATATATATGTCTTTGAAGTTCAGTTTTAAGGTATTAGGCTAGTTATAAGGCACAAGGGTTGTTGTTTTGTTTGTTTTGTTTGTTTTTTTTGGTTGTTGGGAAACATGAAGGAAGGGTTCAATATGAGACAAAGAGTGAGAAAAGAAGTTTTTTGGTTATGGGAGACAATTCAGAGGGAACTCAAAACCATTGGGCAATGGAGTCATAAAAGGGTTTACTCGCTATTCAATATCCAAGGCTTTCGATTGGGCTAGTCATCTAAAACAGAGGATCTTATAAAGATGATAGTGTGGGATGAAATGATAAGGAATGAAGGTGAACGACAAGGAAACCTCCAAGGTGACCACTTAGGAAGCAAATCTAGGGACAGGGCATGTCTTAAATACCTATGATCAAATTCCTAAAGAGGCTAACTCTTCAGACAAGGGAAAACATTAAAGATTTTAACACAAAGGTGAAGCCTGAAGAACAAAGAAAGGCTTTGAACTTTTAATGCTTTGACATTCAATTTAAGGGAACTTAGAAAGGTTTAATAGCTAGAAAAGGACCCCAGTGAGACAGAATCAATTCTAATCTCCCAGTATCCCAATTCCTTCAATTGAAACCAGACAAGAACATCAAGAACTGACTCTGGAATTCACACATCAGCAAGCAGTGATTAACCAACTACTATATTGGTTAAATTGCCTAGAATTAGTTCTTAGATTGCATAATTAGTAGAAAACATAAAAGATAAGAAGAGTAGGAAGCATTAGGGTACCATACAAGGGAATATCTTAAACCAGTTTACTAATTCTTATCAGAGAAACGAAATATGATGAATTACAGAAGGAAAACAGAGACAAAGGTAGGACACATCATCGCTACTTTAAATCAGGATCCAAAAGAAATTGCTTGTCGTATTAAAGAGAAACACCAATCATATACAACATCGTCCAACAGCTTGATATTCAGTCTGAAATCATCTCCTCAACCTATTTTACAATTATGCACACAGAACTATATCTCAAGAGATAACAACTTACAATTCACGATTATCCAAACAACAACCTTTACAATATATTTTTCAAGAGTTTTATAGCTGAAAGAGAGGCAGAGGAGGTAGATGAACTTTTAATGAAACATTTAAAATAGAGGAAGAAGAGTGCTCAAGGCCCATTCTGTTTTAATATCACTGCATTGACTCTCGGTACTCTTGGATGAAAGAGTGGTCTTCGACAGGCTGATCATAACTCCAGGTATGTCTTTATGTACTTTTCGGTTGTTTGTACTCTGTAGTACTCTAAGACAAGAAAGGTAGATAAATGATTTTAGGCCTGCCATGTTGTGTAACAAATGCTCTGGTAGCATTAGGACTTTCTGTCAGGGTGGAAATCTTCTCAGAAACTCGATGTAGAACAAAAACATTATGGGAACTTTGTCCTTTCTCAAGAAAAAAATTTCTGCAGATGTGAAACACTGATGTGGTCCATTTAAGTGCTTTTAGGCCTCATTAGGCCTTTTGTGTCAATCATAAGGTTTTCAATCTTGTACATTCGCCTTTTAAACACTGAATTAAAGCTCAAAATCTTCAATAATGGACTTTAAATTACTTTAAACCTTCATTGATACTCTTTGCCGCTTCTTTGACTGTCTCTGTCTGTGGAAGTGCAGTTTTAATGCCGTTGGGGGTTTTACAGAGTTAAACACTGGTCTTTAATTAAATATTTCGTTCAAAAACCCTCCCAGGCATTCTCTCTACAATATCTGGCTCTGAAACAGCTTCCTCTGCGCTCTGTGTCACTATGACAGTGACTATGAGCAATGACAGTTTTCACCGTCTGTAATCCTGCAAAAACACACAAACATGTTAAGAAATCCATGCGGGAGGGAGGATGGATGTTGCGGAAGACTGTGAGAATGGCAACGCAGCAGTGGAAATAGTGGCTGTAGTGGAGAAACGGTGAAAATTGTTGTATAATGGTGGAGGAATGACCTGATGAAGGTCTGGTGTAGAAATGATTTTGGACCATTCGATCAGATCAGGTAGTGGTGATCGACAGTGGAGATTACTGATTAGAAGGTTGGACAGAGAAATTATAACTTTAATGTAAAAACATAAAGTTAAACCTTTGGGCTAATTACACAGGAAAACCATGAAAATAAAATGAAATGGGGCTTTTGAATGGTGGGACCAGCATGGGCGGAGGGCGATTGAGTGTGGACCGTTAGATCTCAGGAGGAGATCAACGGTTGAGAATTAATCAGAGGGGAATGACAGAGGGAAAAGGATCAGAGGGCGATCCAATCCTAGCCGTTGGTTCTTGTGGATTCAATGGCCAAGATCTAATCGGGAGTTGGCCCATCGGGGAAACAAAAAGGTGGTGCATTAAGATCTTCCGATTGGCGATGGTGCGATTAGCGCTTAGCCGTCAGATTTAAAAGGAAATCAACGGTTCATATGTAGTTGGAGGGTGGATGAAAGGTGTTATGGGCGCGGTGTGAGATTTTCACCAGAGCATTAGATCTATATAGATCAATGGCTGAGATCGCAGCGCGAGTCTTCAGAGCAAAATACAATCGCATTGGAAGATTTCAATAAACAAAGGAATGCACTCATATGGAACGCTCTGATTGCGATAAGCGCCCGAGGCTTTATCGCCTAGTCCTGGGCGCGGGTCACATGGTGGGGAAGTGGTTAGGGGCTTAGCCGAAAGGGGATTAGGCCTGATGTATGATAAAAGTGGGTTTTTAGGCCAAAAAACATAGTTTTTAAGGTTGAATGGAGTTTTTGGTAGGGGAAAAAAGGGATTTTCTCACCCAATGAAGGGATTCACATGGTTTGAAAGAGGAATTTGATGGTTTAGAAGACTTAGGAAGGGATTTTGAGGGTTAAAGGGGAAATTTTGAGAAAGGAAAAAAGGGGTTAAAATGGGGGGATTTGCAGGGATAAAGGGAGCAAATGGAGGCTTTCTTGAGCACCATTTTTTCATAAACAGTGAAGCTTTCTTGATGGAAACATCAGTGAAGATCTTTCTAAGGCAAAAGATAGAAAGAGGCTTCAAGAGTGATATGTTTTCAGAGGAAATGTATCTCTTGAAGCCTTAGAAACATTTTTAGCCACATGTTTGCTCTGTCAAAAAATTATAGGTGGCTAACAGTGGCTCCACATGGGGATGGCATATTTTTTAAGATGTCAAGAATCTCAGAAAATGATCTTTGGAAGTAGGCCAGATGCCTGGTGCTTAACACATCTTTTCTTTCTTTAATCAGCAGCCACAACTCATGAAGACATTATATCAACAGAAAACATCCCCAAACAGTCTACCTACCCATCCTACAGTCCTAACATTTTTTCTTCAAGGTGCATTTAAATTTGCAGACCTTTTTCATCATTTTTTATTGAAAGTAGAAAACAAACTAATATAATTCTACCCTTATTCCTCCATGAGACCATATTAAACAGTTGGCCTCATAGCTTCTCTACCTAAACTAATATCTGCTAGGATTAAAATATCTAGCAGATTTCTTTCTCTACATTCTACAACAGAAATTTAAAAAAATTCAAACCAGGATTAGACAGTCTGGTTTTCTATGGGTCCATGGCATAAAGATAGCTGCACATGAACTAAACTTTGCAGAAAATTGAAACCAAAATTGTGAAGGCTTGTAATTGTGAAACTATGAAGCATCCTTCTTTTCTTTATGACTCAAGTTTTGAGCTTGTTAGAGTCACTTTCTTCTTCATTTCAGCTCTGGATTTGGGCTTGTTAGAGCCACTCTTTTTGTAACTTCAGAGGTTCAAGTTTTGAGCATGTCTGAACCTCTCTTTCTCTCTTTGTTGAAACATTTTTCTCTTTTTCTTAAAACAAAACACTGCAATGGTATTTACAATGGAAATGAAAATTTTAAACTGGAAATCAGCAGTAGTAATGCTTGAGCATCCTACCATTGACAGGACCCCCAAACAGATTTGTACCATCAAGTTCTTGCATAAAAAAGGCATTTGGACCAATGGTGGATTGGATAATGTAAGGACCCTACCACAAACTGTAAAATTTCCCATGCCTTCCTTTGTCTTCTCTCCTAGAATCCCACTTAAGAACCTTATCTCCAATTTTGAAGTCACCAGCCTTTGTTCTTTTGTCAAACAACTTTTTTATGTTTTCTTGCACTTTCAGAGCTCTGTTGTAGACTTCCTCTCTTGTCTTCTGGAGATGTGTGGTTTGATTTATCCTCCTTACCATGCTGTCCTCTTCTATTTGTATTTTTTGTACTAGTTTAATCACTGGTACACCTAGGCTGGTAGGAAACACTGCCTTGTTCCATAAACAAGCTGATATGGTGACATTCCAATGGATTTCTTAGTTGTTAACCTGTCAGCCCATAAAGCATGAACTAATTTTTTATGCCATGATTTCTTATTCTCTTCAAGCAGCTTTTTGATGATGGTCACCAAGCTTTTATTTGATGATTCAACTAACCCATTACCTTGTAGTTAATAAGTAGTTGAATGACCAAGTGCAATCTGATACCTGTGATAAAAATCAATCATCTTCTTGGATCCAAAAGTAGCATCAGTATCAGTGATTATCTTCCTAGGGTAGCCAAATCTAGAGAGGATGTGATCTTCAAGGAATTTAATGATGATAGAATGTGTGGCATTCCTAGAAGGGATAGCCTCTATCCATTTTATAAAGTAGTCTGTGGTTGTGAGAATCCATTTGTGTTGGGCCAAGGAGGCAGGATGGATCTCTCCTATAAAATCTAGGCCCCATTGTTGAAATGGCGCTTCAACAGTTATAGGTTGTAATGGTAAAGGGAGAAGCTTGCTTTTTCCCTCAAAGATCTGGCATTTATGGCAGGCAATTATCATTTTGTGGATGTCATTGAAAAGTGTAGGACAATAATAGCCCGCTCTGAGTATTTTGTTAGCAGTGGCTTTCCAGTTTAAATGGCCTCCACACTCTCCTGCATGGAACTCATGCTTAATCCTATCTTCTTCAGTTTCAAGCGGACATTTAAGCAGCAAACCATTTGCATTCTTCCAGTATAAACATTCATTTAAAATGCAATAGTTTCTAGCTTTTAACTTTAGGAACCTTGCCTTAGTCTTTGATAAATCAGGAGGAGCATTAAGATTTGTAAGCATGTACAGGATGTTGGAATAACAAGGAGAGTTTTGAAATTGTTCTTCAAAAGTAGGATCAGGCAATCCTTCATGTTCATCCAAGGCATCCACCATGTTTATGTCAAGGGCTTGTAGGTTGGATTCAGCCATTAGTTGAGTTAAGCCTGACCTTTGATAAGTTTTGTGGGTTTTATTTCCAGGTCATACTCCAGTATTACAGAAATCCATTTGCCCCTCTTTCCATCCAGATCTTGGGACAAAATTTCTTTTACCACTATGTTAGGCACGTAGGCAATGATGTGAGAATGCAGAATATACACCCTAAAGTCTTTCAAGGCCTTTACCAAGGCATAGGCATGTTTTTCCATTATGTTATATTTCAAGGGTGCAACCCTCAGCGCTTTGCTGAAAAAAGCAATAGGTTGTTCCTATCCCTATGGATTT
Organism: Pinus albicaulis; assembly: GCA_034641835.2. Lineage (NCBI taxonomy): Eukaryota > Viridiplantae > Streptophyta > Pinopsida > Pinales > Pinaceae > Pinus > Pinus albicaulis. The sequence goes on along the minus strand of CM076569.1, from coordinate 65,664,267 downwards.
TTCTGCAGCAGGACTGCAGCCACTGTATGCTCGGTGGCAAAGGAGAATATCAAGAAATCTTTTGAAAAGTCAGGGTTGATTAAGACTGGTTCTCAGGTAAGTGAATGTTTGACTGATTCAAAAGATTTTTTGGCTTCTACAGTCCATTTGACTCCTGCTCCCTTTTTTAGCATGTTTGTCACATCTCTGAGGTGCTATGCTAAGTTGGTAATAAACCTCCTTAGAAAGTTAATTTTCCCAATAAAGGACTGCAATTCTTTTATGTTTCTCGGGTGGGTAATCTGTAGTATTCTCTCAACTCTTTTCGGGTCTATTTTAACTCCCTTTTCTGATATAATATGGCCAAGAATCTTACCTTCTTGAAGGCCAAATATCATCTTTTTGGGATTCAAAGATAGACCAAACCTTCTACATTTCTCAAATACTCTTCTCAGATGTTTAAGATGCTCTTCATCACTTTTGGAATAAATTGTTATGTCGTCAAGGTAGATTACAATGAAATGACCTATCTCCTCTGAAAAGGCTATGTCCATAGCTCGTTGGAAGGTTGCACCAGCGTTCATTAGTCCAAAAGGCATTTTTACGTATATAAAAGTGCCCCATGGAGTGGTGAAAGTTGTCTTAAGTTGGTCTTCTGGGAGTACTAACACTTGGTTATAATCGGAAAAACCATCTAACAGGGAAATCCTTTTTGAGCCAACTACCCTCTGTAGGATGTGTTCCATCTTGGGTAAGGGGTAATTTTCCTTAAGTGAGGCTCTGTTAAGGTTTCTAAAATCAATGCACAGTGTGCTCTCACCTGTCTTTTTCCTCACAGCCACAAGGTTGGAGACCCAGTCAGAAAACCTCACAGGCACTATGATTCCTGCCTCATACATCTTCTTGATTTCATTTTCAACTAGAGGCAGTCGTTTTGGGTTAATTCTGCACAGTTCCTGCCTAAAGGGTTTTTGGTTTTCTTTTAAGGGGATCTTGTGCTGGATGATTTCTATATCATAGGCCTTTAAGTCCTCATAGCTCCAGGCAAACACGTCGACAAACTCTTTAAATAATTCAATGTATTTCTTTTTTCTTTTTCATGTCTGTCGGAAAGGACTTAGCTAGTTTTATCATCTTAGGCTTATCTTTAGTGCCTATGTTGCATTCCTCGACATCGGACTCTATGTGTTCTATAGTGGGTTTTTTTTCTACATCGTCGAAATCAAAAAGGTCCTCTAGGGTTGCCAGTTCTCTGGGTATATTCTAATCCTTGGACTGTAGCACCTCTATTTCTTCTTTTTTCGCATTCTTGTATTCTTCAGTCTGAGTTCCAAGTTCTTTAGTTAACATGTTTATTTCTACGTTGTGGGGTAATTTTTCTTCATCAGGGGGCTCTTCACTCAAGCAACTTTCATTGGATTTAGAGTCTGAATCAGAGAATTCAAACTCACTCCTACCAATCAAGAAATCCTCTATCTACTTCTCACCCTCAAAGACCTTCCAATATTTCTCATTATCTGGCACTGCAGGTCTATATTTTGTTTGAAGGATGATCTATTTGTCCCTAGGTGATTTCTGATATGAACTAGCTATGCAGGCTAATCCATTTGCAACAATGTTTTGACTCCTAGGAACAAACACCAGCTCATACTCTACAAAGGTTTTCAGTAAATCCATGGCATCATTTTTGTATGCCCGCAATCTAGGGTGCTTTGTAGTGTACTCTCTGTTCACTTGTTTGATGACTAACTCAGAGTCTCCCTGTACAGCTATCCTTTGGGCTCCTAGTTTTTTCAATAGATTCAATCCTAGGATGAGAGCCTCATACTCTGCGATATTGTTTGTACATTTAAAGTCCAGTTTGAAGGCATGACTCTCAGCATAGTCATTCTCAGTGTTATGTAACCACACTCCAGCTCCTGCATTCTTTCTAGTGCAAGACCCATCAAAGTCCATCCTCCATAAGGGACTATTTTCAAGTTTTTCACCATTTTCATCCCTAATGCTGGGTTCACCATTATGTCATATTATGGTGTCTGCACCGTGGTGTGGAATGTTTTGTTCTTCATGATGTGCAGGGAGTTTAGAATGAGGAGTAATCTGCAGTTTGCAGTCTTGGTTTTGTTCACTCTAGGTTTCTGATTCAGTGCACTGTTCTAACGTTTCTCCCTTGTTTTCCTCTATGTCTAGAGTGGCCATTGTGTCAAAATCTGTGGGCTCTACTCTATTTTTTGCATCTTTTTCTTCCAGCTCTGGCTCATCTGTAAATATGTCGTTGCAAAGGATAAAAGAGTCCATATCGGTATGGACAGAGTATAGAGGTGAATTTTCAGGATTTTCAGGGTTCCTAACCATAAACTTCATTTGTGCCTCTCTATATAGTCTCCTAAGCTGGCTAAAGACAGGGATTGTGGCATATGACCCATCCATCTACATTGTACCTTGCAGCTTGGCACCCCATGACCTTGATAAAAACATGCCATACTTAGGTGGCACATCTACCACTACAACATCCATAACCATACACTTGGCTATAATCTGGGTTAGGTTCACACAGAGATCTTTGATTATGCCAAGGCATTTCACCCTGCTAGAGTCAAATGAATATAAATCCTTATAGGGTCGGGTTATCTCTAGGCCTAACTTCTCCATAATTACCTTAGGCATAAGGTTGTGTGAGGCCCTAGAGTCGTGCATTGCGTTGTGAAGTATTTTGTCATGGATATTGAGGCTGATATAAAAAGGAGGTACTACCCTTTCCTGAAACTTCCCCTCTATCTTTGGACCAAATAGAAGGGTTGGTTGATCATCACTTAAATTGACAATGTCACTGTTTTCTCCTAGATTTAGAGCTTTACAAATTTGGCCTTTACATACATCCTGAGTGGCCAGCTCAGAGAGTGGAACTGAGATTTTGATTTTGGCTATCTCACTTTCTAAATTGAAAGAAGATTGGCTTTTTGTGAGATTTAATTTTGTTTTATTAGCCACCACTTTAGTGGCAGAATCAGATTGTTGATTATCACTATGTACAATGTTTGAAGTTGTTTTATCAGGAGCATTAGCTGTAATGCTAGTGCTGCTATTTTCTTGACTTTGTTTATTAGTGTTTTGGTTGTCCTTTTCTTTGTTCTTCCCAAAACTCTCATCCGCTTATTTGTTACTTTCAGCAGTCACCTTAGGAGTTTTCTCAGACCTTTTCTTAATGGTAATCTCATAGGCTTTGGGTTTGGAAGCGTCTAGGCTCTTTTTGCTCCTGAGTTCATACTGTTCTCTGACCTGCATGATGGCATTTTCAAATCCCAACCTATAATCCTCAGATTCTAACCCTTCCTCATTCCAATGTGAGTATGAGGTCTGATTATTTTCTATGGAAAAGGTGTGAACTTGGTTATCTATTTCCACCATGTTTATTGTGGTTCCTTCAGACTCTTCTATTATCCCCTCATCTTCATCAAGGAATTTCTCTTGAAATGGGGGTATGACTTGTTGATCAGAGTCTCTCTGTCTATTTGGGGGATTGTTTCTCCTATAGTTCTGGTTCTGGTTTTGGTTTCTGTTCTGATTACTGACTGTGACAACCATTTTTTCCATCATTTTCTATAGCCTTTCCATGTTTTTGGCTAGACCGTCATATTTTGGATCAGATGTGGAAGCTGATGTGTCATCCCTGTATGTCACCTTCTTCTCATTCCTCATTCTAGCTCTTTTTTCAATCAGGTTTCCTCTACGCTCACTGCCCCTTTTTGAATATCTTCCAATGTGTTGTAATCTCTCTCCCTAATCTGGTAGGCCATGTCAACATCAAATCCTTCAGGGTATTTCACCAAGGCCATTCCTTGGGGAGGTTTCATGTGTGGTGGAAGGGTGTTGTAAACATTGTTAAACCTTGTAGAATAGTCATGGACACTCTCTCCTACATTTCTTTTGAGATTCTTGTATTCTGCTAAGAATTGAAGAGGGTTAGTCTTGACTTCCCATTTGTTTATAAAGGTTTGATGCAAGGAGGGAAGGTCATTGATACTATTAGGAGGTAGGTATTTAAACCATTTTTTCATCTCTCCTCCTAAACTCTAGCCAAAGATCCTCATCTTAATGGTCTCATCTTCAATTTCCATGTAGTCAAAGGCATCTTCCATTCTGTCCACATGATGTTGGGCAGTGGTAGACTCTTTTCCCGTGAAATGAGGGATTTTTTATTGATAATCATTGGGTAGTGGAGCTAAAGGTTGAGGTAACACTATAGGTACATACCAGGCAGCCATGATGATATTCTGAGGAGGTAAAGGATTGGTTTGAGCAGCAGGTATATGGATGACAGAAATGCTAGGACCAACAACAGATTGTTGAGCTGATTTAGGGTGATAAAGGCCCAAGTTCTGAATGAAATTAATATCAGGAGGTGTAGATGGAGGGGTCTCTCTATCCCTAATGTGTTGACCACTATGTGATGGTGAACTTGGAGGCTCTAAGTCAGTCTGGTCTATAGCACTGAATGACTTTGTTCTTGGTAACTGGCTTGGTGAATCAAAGTCAAATGGAGTGTCTAATAGAGCTGAAAAGTTTTCAGGGGCTGAATTTGCTCTATGAACGTGTCTGGAAATAGTTTATTTTCTAGGGGTGGGAGATTTCCTAAGAATGCCCTCAAGGTTGTCAACTATTTCAGGTAGGTTTGGGTTAGGATAAGCTCTTGTATGAATGGTTCTTGAAGCCAGTATGTTTGTCTTCAAATAAATAAGCTTAATCCTATGTGTTTCTTCTAATATGGCTGATGTTGTAATGAAATCTGGTCTTCCAGTGGAGTCTTGTGAAAACCAAGATAATCAGCAGGCCTACTGATCACCAGTGGAGTCTTTAATCATTAAGGAACTGTGGAGTCACCAGGTAGAAGGTTTAGAATGTTTCAAGGAGTTTTACTGTCCACCATAGTTCTTAACTACCAAACCAAGGCTACTATGGTCTTCTTTGAGTTCTTAGAAATGTTTAAAGAGGTGTTTTACTCAAAGCTTCCCCAGTGGAGTCGCCATTATGTTGGGGTTCCTATGTTTTGGCAGGTTTGGCTCTACCAAAAGACAAGACAACATCAAAACCACTTTGGGACCTCAGGATCTAGCCCTCATGGGTCCAGAGAGGGATATCTCTATGAGGCAAAGATATATATGTCTTTGAAGTTCAATTTTAAGGTATTAGGCTAGTTATAAGGCACAAGGGTTGCTGTTTTGTTTGTTTTGTTTGTTTTGTTTGGTTATTGGGAATCATGAAGGAAGGGTTCAATATGAGACAAAGAGTGAGCAAAGAATTTTTTTGGCTATGGGAGACAATTCAAAGGGAACTCAAAACCATTGGGCAATGGAGTCATAAAAGGGTTTAGTTTTTATTCAATATCCAAGGCTTTCAATTGGGCTAGTCATCTAAAACAGAGGATCTTATAAAGATGATAATGTGGGATGAAATGATAAGGAATGAAGGTGAACGACAAGGAAACCTCCAAGGTGACCACTTAGGAAGAAAATCTAGGGACGGGGCATGCCTTAAACACCTATGATCAAATTCCTAAAGAGGCTAACTCTTCAGACAAGGGAAAACATTAAATATTTTAGCACAAATGTGAAGCCTGAAGATCAGAGAAAGGATTTGAACTTTCAATGCTTTGACATTCAACTTAAGGGAACTTAGAAAGGTTTAACAACTAGAAAAGGAACCTAGTGAGATAGAATCAATTCTAATCTCCCAGTATCCCAATTCCTTCAATTGAAACCAAAAAATAACATCGAGAACTGACTCTGGAATTCACACATCAACAAGCAGTGATTAACCAACTACTATACTGGTTAAATTTCCTAGAATTAGTTCTTAGATTACATAATTAGTAGAAAACATCAAAGATGAGAAGAGCAGGAAGCATTAGGGTACCATACAAGGGAATATCCTAAACCAGATTATTGATTCTTATCAGAGAAACGAAATATTATGAATTACAGAAGGAAACAGAGACAAAGGTAGGACACATCACCGCTGCTTTAAATCAGGATCCAAAAGAAATTGCTTGTCGTATTAAAGAGCAACACCAGTCATATACAACATTTTCCAACAACTTGATATTTAATCTGAAATCATCTCCTCAGCCTATTTTACAATTATGCACACAGAACTATATCTCAAGAGATAACAACTTACAATTCACGATTATCCAAACAACAACCTTTACAATATATTTTTCAAGAGTTTTATAGCTGAAAGAGAGGTAGAGGAGGTAGATGAACTTTTAATGAAACATCTAAAACAAAGGAAGAAGAGTGCTCAAGGCCCATTCTGTTTTAATATCACTGCATTGACTCTCGGTACTCTTGGATGAAAGAGTGGTCTTCGACAGGCTGATCATAACTCCAGGTATGTCTTTGATGTGCTTTTCGACTGTTTGTACTTTGTAGTACTCTGGGACAAGAAAGGCAGATAAATGATTTTAGGCCTGCCATGTTGTGTAACAAATGCTCTGGTAACATTAGGACTTTCTTTCAGGGTGGAAATCTTCTCAGGAACTCGATGTAGAACAAAAAACATTATGGGAACTTTGTCCTTTCTCGGGAAAAAAACTTCTGCTGATGTGAAACACTGATGTGGTCCGTTTACGTGCTTTTAGGCCTCATTAGGCCTTTTGTGTCAATCATAAGATTTTCAATCTTGTACATTTTCCTTTTAAACACTGAATTAAAGCTCAAAATCTTCAATAATGGACTTTAAATCACTTTAAACCTTCACTAATACTCTTTGCCGCTTCTTTGATTGTCTCTATCTGTGGAAGTGCAGTTTTAATGGCGTTGGGGGTTTTACAGAGTTAAAAACTGGTCTTTAATGAAATATTTAGTTCAAAAACCCTCCCAGGCATTCTCTCTGTAATATCTAGCTCTGAAACAGCTTCCTCTGCGCTCTGTGTCACTATGACAGTGACTGTGAGCAATGACGGTTTTCACCATCTGTAATCCTGCAAAAACACACAAACATGTTAAGAAATCCATGCAGGAGGGAGGATGGATGTTGTGGAAGACTGTGAGAATGGCAGCGTAGCAGTGGAAATAGTGGCTGTAGTGGAGAAACGGTGAAAATTGTTGTATAACGGTGGAGGAATGATCTGATGAAGGTCTAGTGTAGAAATGATTTTGGACCATTCGATCAGATCAAGTAGTGGTGATCAACAGTGGAGATTTACTGATGGAGTGGCTTTAGAAGGTCGAACGAAGAAATTATAACTTTAATGTAAAAACATAAAGTTAAACCTTTGGGTGCATTACACAGGAAAACCATGAAAATCAAATGAAATGGGGCTTTTGAATGGTGGGACCAGCATGGGCGGAGGGCGATTGAGTGTGGACCATTAGATCTCAAGAGGAGATCAACGGTTAAGAATTGATCGAAGGGAAATAACAGAGGGCAAAGGAGCGGAGGGTGATCCAATCCTAGCCGTTGGTTCTTTTGGATTCAACGGCCAGGATCCAATCAGGAGTTGACCCATTGGGGAAACGAAAAGGTGGTGCATTAAGATCTTTCAATTGGTGATGGTGCGATTAGCGCTTAGCTGTCAAATTTAAAATGAAATCAACGGTTCATATGTATTCGGAGGGTGGATGAAAGGTGTTATGGGCATGGTGTGAGATTCGTGCTGGACCGTTAGATCTATTTAGATCAATGGCTGAGATCGCAGTGCGGGTCTTCAGAGCAAAATACAATCGCATCGGAAGATTTCAAGAAACAAAGGAATGCACTCATATAGAATGCTCTGATTGCAATAAGTGCCCGAGGCTTTAGCGCCTGGTCATGGGCGTGGGTCACATGGTGTGGAAGTGGTTAGGGGCTTAGCCGAAAGGGGCTTAGGCCTGATATATGATAAAAGTGGGTTTTTAGGCCAAAAAACATAGTTTTTAAGGCTGAATGGAGTTTTCGGTAGGGGAAAAAAGGGATTTTCTCACCCAATGAAGGGATTCACATGGTTTTAAAAGAGGAATTTGATGGTTTAGAAGACTTAGGAAGGGATTTTGAGGGTTAAAGGGGAAATTTTGATAAAGGAAAAAAGGGGTTAAAATGGGGGGATTTGCAAGGATAAAGGGAGCAAATGGAGGCTTTCTTGAGCACCATTTTTTCATAAACAATGAAGCTTTCTTGATGGAAACATCAGTGAAGATATTTCTAAGGCAAAAGACACAAAGAGGCTTCAAGAATGATATGTTTTCAGAGGAAATTTATCTCTTGAAGACTTAGAAACATTTTTAGCCACCTGTTTGCTCTGTCAAAAATTTATAGGTGGCTAACAGCCTTGATGGTCGATGGTCGAGCCTACTCATGATCACGACTAGTACTGATGGATGCATCGACTGGACGTGGTAGTACAACATCAATATAAGTAGTATTAGTGGAGGCCTCCTCAGTCAATAGCGCAGCCTAGACGGTCGATGGTCCAGCCTGCTCACGATCATGACTAGTACTGATGGATGCTGTAGGCTACTGACTCGATGTGGTCGATGGTCTAGCCTCATCTCCATGATGACTGCTAGATGTTGCTAGTAGAGCCTCATGCTCATCAGGCACGACGCGAGGTGAATGATCATGAGATGATGATCCGCTTCTTGTGGACTTTCCATCACGTGTCGCAGCTCGACTACGCCTATAATGTGCAACATTCCTCCTCAGTCGCATAATAGCTGTCGTAGCTCCTACGACATGCCACATCAAGTTATACATGTCACGCGACATGCCTCTCCACATTCGTAATAGCCTATCATCGGCTTGTATGTCTCTATAATGAGCGGGCATGATGCCCACCTCAACAATCAATGCACTGATTTGGTTGCCCAACTCCATCCTATATCTAGTCTCAAGTCGACCACGCCTAGCAAAAGGCAGTACCGGTGCACCAATAGGAGGATGTCTCTCTACACCGGCCTCATCCTGATCATGATCCTCGGCATTGGCCATGTCCTGATCATCATCAAGATCCACATCTGGATCATGTGGTGGTTCTGGCATCTCCTCGCCATCAAAAGAGCCAATGTCTGCAAAATATATACAAGTACAGAACAATAATTAGACAATTTCATTACACAATTTAATAAAAACAAGTTAAATAACGTGTTAGAATAAATATAAATAAAACAGTAATATTACCTCTATCATCTGGCGGCTCATCATCTGTGAAGAGGATGTTGGCACAGTCTTTCCAATCTAATCCAACATAAGGACATGGGACCATAATGAAGGGATGTAGCTAATCGTCAACACTGGCTAGTAAGTCCAGTGCATCATGCAATATCCTAGCTGGAAACATAGTATCTCCCCTCTTGGGCATCATCTGCCCCCACATGTGCATCTGGGCCTCCAACATCGGCCTACGAGGCAGTCGAACAAAACTAGGCCTCATCTCTAGAAACCTCTCAAAAAATAAACAAAACAGCTCTGAAGAAAAAGGGAAGTTGACCCTCCCTTGTGCATGAGCGTGACATCTATCTAAGGTTGTACAAAACTGCCGCAAAAAAATGGCAGACCACCTGACAAGTCGTGGCTCCTGTACTAAAGAATCAACATAATATAAAAGCGAGAAACTAATGTCTTTCCCCATCACTGGTGTTGTGCGAAATGGTAGAAATGATAAGTGAGAGGCACTGCACGTCCTGTCTACCAAATGTACCTATATGTAACTGACCTCCAGGTACGTGAAACTCTGAAAGAGACAGTACATGTGCTCCAATGTATCTCTGGGAGTAAACTAACTGACTCCCTGCTACAGAACTAGCTAGAACGTCGAGGAATGAGGGAAAATCCACCCCTATCCTCGATAGTCCTGTAATAAAATAAATATCCTCCTCAGTGGGTGTGTACCACTGGTCAGGACCAACCTGGAAAGCCTGTTGGTGGGCGTTCCACCTGTGGATAAGATATCTCAAAAACACACTATGGGCCTTTAGGGAAGTAGCCTCCTCATAGAACTTGAGGAGGCCTACCTACCTTAGGATCCCCTCGGTATCTACTATAATAGGGTGAGGGTATGCATCTCTCTCCCTCTCTCGTGCCTCCCACTGGCGAATCATGTCATACTATTCTGCCTATTGTTGTTGTTTTTCCTCCTCTTCTCTCTGAATCATTGACATATTAAATCATTTTTTTAATTTAAACAGACATGTATTTAGGAATATACATATATATATATATATATATTTTTTTTTTTTGAGAAAAAAAACAGACCAGTTGGTGCGCCACAAAAATAGTCACGCACCGGTTCCGATGCGGCATGTGTTTGTAGCACACCGGTGGCGGTGCCCCAAATGAAATACAATGCACTGGCCTCGGTGTAGCTAAAATTTTTTCAAGTACCATTGACTATATCTTATGTCAGAATAGCGGTGTGCTACCTAAAATATACACCCTGAAGCGTATAGTCGTGTCTGCGCACTGACTTCCTAACAATTAGATAGTCGATGGTGCGGTCTTTTACCCGGCCGCACCGTTGACCCTTTCGAAATGTTGAATGCGGTGCGGTGACAGACTCCGGGGTGGATAATTCTGTCAATGCACTGCACTGCTATTCCCATGGTCAACGGTGCGCCTGGCTAAATGAGCACACCGCATTTTATTTTTTTAATTTAAAATAATGTGGGGCACCTTTACGTACCGCCCCGGAAACAATGCAAATACCGTTAGCACCGGTAGCAGTGCGGCCTGTAAATTTTACAGGCAGCACCGCTATCTAGTGCGAGCCAAACGGCTCAGGCGCACCACGTGACAATTTTTTTCTTTTTCTTTTTTAATTTTTATTTTTAAGGTTATTTCAAATTCTAGTCCGCTAAAAATCTTAATTGTGGAATAACTAGAAAATACCTGTACATTTCGTCGTCAAGGAGGCATATTGGCTGTAGAATTTGCAAAAGAAAAATTTCCCACCGTTTTTCAAAATGAAAGCTAGAGATTGGTAGCCAATGCACAGAAACAGTGCATGCAATGGGTGCAATGGGAGCATTGATGTCAGGGCGGCTCAAAGAAGGGGAAATGGCACTGGTGCTTGAGAGCTCTGGAGCACTGAGGAAAGTGAAAAATGTGGTTTTTTGGCTGTAATTTTTTTTTATTTAACCATATTCCGGTGTGCAGGGTTTTATAGGTGCATCAGTACGCTTACTTACAACCGCACCGGGCGGTGTCAGATTCGGCATGTTGCTTATGATGCACCAGGGTGGTTCCCCAACACCACACCTAGATGTTTTAGTTTTGGTGCAATGTTTTGATGATGCACCGAGGCAGAATATTCATAAAGACCGGTGTGGAATGGTCTTAAAGCACCAGTTTTTTGGCCGTAATTTTTTTTTATTTAATGTTATTCCGGTGTGTGTGTTTTATAGGAGCACCAGTGCTCTTGGATAAGAACGAACTGGCACGTTTCTGTTTTGGCGCAGTGTTTTATGATGCACCGGAATGGAGGAGTTGTGAAGCACCGGTGTGTTACCGTAATAGAACGCCCCGAGCGAGTGTGTACATCACGCACGGTGTCCGGTGTGCCAATGTTTTGTGTGCACCAGAGCTTTCTATGGTAGAGCGCACCAGTAATAGAGAGCTCAGGAGCACTGAAAAAATGAAAAATCTAGGTTTTTTGTTGTAATTTTTTTCTTTATTTTACCCTTTTCTAGTGTGTGTGGTTTATAGGTGCACCGGTTTTGTTTCTTACGAACGCACTGATTGGTTTGGGATTTGGTGTGTTGTTTTATGATGCACCGGTGCGGTTGCTTAATACTGCACTGGGCGGTTTCGGTTTTGGAACGGTGTTTTATAATGCACCGGTGCGGAAGAGTTGTGAAGCATCGGTGCTCTACAATAATACGACACACCAAGTGGATGTGTACAGAGTGCATAGTGCCCAGGGTGCCAATGTTTTATGTGCACTGGTGCTTTCGAGTTTCAAGAGCACTGGTGCGATGTTTAAGGATAAGCGCACCGAGCGGAAAACATCTACAAAACCCTGTGCCTGCCAACCTCCTCTAGTAACCTCCGCTAGAAACGGATGTATGGGGTATTTTTTTCTGAGGGGTTCCTCAAAAACATCTGCTAGAGGGTCTTTTCCTTGTAGTGCCATGCACAAAGCAGTTTTTCACCTACACGATATGCAGTAGAAATCTCGAGAGAATGCAAAAGCTCTCAAGGTTGTTCATGCAGTTATTACTGTTGTGCATGAGTGGGGAATGCGGCATAGAGGTGCACCTTTTGAATTGGTGAAGAATACATGGCAAAAAGCTAAGTTAGAGAATGAAAAATTTTGGATGCCTATCCAAAGCAACACACAACTTGACACTTTCATCGTCAACATTCAATCCTCTTACACATGGTTGTATAAAAGTGTGGATTTCATGGTGGAGTCACACAAGATCCCTTTAGTCGGCACACTTACATAAGTTAAAGGCAGAAACATGGTTAGACAGGAAGTGGAAGAATACTTGGACTAGTTCAGGTAGATTTCCACCAAAGGAGGCGTGGATGTCAATAAACATGATATGCCTAATTATATTGGTATCACTACGAAGATCAACATCATGTTATTCTTATTAAAGAAGGAAACACAAATTGGCACCAAGATCATGTACCTAGATGCAATGGAGGCTAGAGTATGCTTCCATCCCAATCCCATTACAAATTTTGGGGATATCATCACACAATATAAAGCTTGGAATCACTATGTGACCGAGGAGATACAAGTGGAAGCGAATGAGCTAGAATTTCCCCAAACTCAAGTTTGACATGTTGTTTGTCCTATTAGGTTTGTTTATTTGAATCTACCCAATTTTGTCTTATATGGGTATTTATAACATTGTATTTAAAATATTTTGTAATTGGAAGTCCAAGTGTCAATTTTGGAATATGAAAGGTCATTATGTAAAAGAAGTCAAAGGGTCACGAGGAAAGTCAAAGAGTCACAAAGGAAGATAAGTAGTCATATCATATGTTATAAATAGACGCTCATAACTCATGTAAGGGGTTTTTGGCGATCTTTTGGCTTAGGATCGAAAGTTAAAGAGTTTTTTTTAGAGCCTTGGCTTCCCTTCTAACATAGAAGGATTATCTATCTTTGGAGGAGCAGGTGTTGGGTTCATGTTGCACTATTGGGACTAGTGGTTTTCCAATAGTACATGTATGTTTGGAACTCATTTTTAATAAAAGCTCGAAGTCGGCATGTCTTCATGCATATGTCGTGGATGTAGTAAGACTATTATTATTATGTTTGTGATATTTTTTATTTCATTTACACTAATGCTTATGAACTATTTCGTTTGCGTTAATATGAATCTTATTGAAAGCATGTTGTTATGCTATGTGATTATGATTATCTTGTGAACTATTTTGCAAGGTAACTTGTGGTTCTATTTTATGCCCGTGAGTCCCTTTTAATGCAAGTGCTATTGCATGCTTCTAAGTGACCCACACTCTTTCCCTTTGATGTGATGGAACTTCTCATACACTACGCTTGAAACTCCAAAAAGTTATACACTTGTTTCACCAAGGTTATTTATACATCATTCTATGTGGTTATTGTAGCCAAGGCACACTCTTAAAACCTAGCACTTCAACAACCAACCTTATTTTGGTTGCGGCTCCTATTCCAAATGGTGTGGGGTCTGATTGGGACTTCACAGCAGGGATACCCCCTACACATGTTGGCAGCTTCCAACACCGTTAACAGAAATTCAACAACTTCAATTTACTTTAGATCCAAAAGGTTGACCTCTAGGTTTCCAGATGAAGGCTTCATGACGTGCACACCCTTTTTCACGTTTAGTGTTATTATGGTTTTTATTTCACAGGACAAGTTCTACAATGTTCTCAAAGAAATCTTGAGCACTATGATTTGATGTAGCCATGAAAATATTGAAACATTCATCAACCATTTAACTTATATGGTTGGATTAGTAGTATTATGTTGTAAATATTGAAATCACATTACTAACAAAAAATTGTATTATTTTACTCTTCACAATTTATTAGTTTTTTTAAAATACATAATTTAAATAAATAACTTTTTGATTTTTTATTTTATTATCATTGAGTAATATAATTTTAAATAAAACCACAATGTTTACGCCGTAAGGCATCACTATTTGAAAACAACTTTCCTGTGCGCATCCGTGTCATAATCTTAAATCGTTAGATTATATGTTAGACGATTAAAATATATTCAGTCGTTGGATGAAAAAGAAAAGGTAGTTGCAAATATTTATTTTACAGTTATGATAACTCATAACTCACTCTCGGATTCTTTGCAGGCACGAGTCTCGCGATCGATTTTTATTTGCAGGAAATGGTTGTGATCAATTTTTGTTTGCAGGAAATGGCTACGGAAGGTGTGCTCTTCGACATGGGCAACCCTCTGTTGGACATCTCTGCTGTTGTAGAGTTATCATAACTTGCGGATTCTTTTCAGGCACGCGTCTCTCGATCGATTTTTGTTTGCAGGAAATGGCTATGAAAGGTGTGCTCTTTGGCATGGGCAACCCTCCGTTGGACATCTCTGCGAAGATTTTTTCAACCAGTGAGCGTTTTCTGACTTGAAAACTTTTGGGTTTTAGGGTTCTAGATTCTGCAAATATGGGGAATACTAAAATGTTTTAATTGATTTTGTTCCAGATACGTTGTGAAGCTCAACAACGCGATATTTGCAGATTCGAAACACTTTCCAATGTAGGTTCTTAGTTTTCTGTCAGTTTTTTAGCTGGATCGAACTGTTTCTTTTAGGTCTGTTGATGAAAGGATGAGTTTGGTATTTGCTCCTAGCTACTACCTCATTTTAGTGCCCTGTTTTTGCATATTAGATTTACATCTGTTTTTTCATATTAGATTTACATGTGTCTAAGTTAATACATAAAGACCATGTGCATATTAGATCTACATGATACATATCAGATTTACAATGCTCTATTCTAGTACTAAAAAAGAAAGAGGGCTTAACTGTATTGAACTTGATCGAGTTGCAAGTACGACTCCAATGATAGTTTGAGAGTTTATATTACAGATGCTACGAGTTTATAGTATGGGTGCTAAGAAGCAGCGATGGGAAGTTCTGAGCGATATACTACCTAGATATGGTAGGGTCAATATTAGTGATGATTCTTAGAACCATCCTCATGAATTGTTGTTTAACTACTCCAATAATCCATTCGGCATTCAAGTGGAGAGACTCTATTTAATTCCACTGCAAATGACACTGGTAATTTATTTGGGAATATTATATTTAAAGACCAATACTTGGAGGTCTCTACTGCCCTGCCATCAGCTGCTTCTCTATACGGACTGGGAGAGAGCACTAGGCAGGCATTTCTCCTCAACACAAATCAGAACTATACGCTCTGGAATTCAAACATTAGCAGTTTGAATACGAATTTGGATATTTATGGGTCTCATCCATTTTATTTGGATGTGAGACTAGGCAATGTTTCTCATGGGGTTTTGCTGTTGAATAGTAATGGATTGGATGTTCAATATGGGGGATCTTTCTTGACATATAGAACAAATGGGGGAGTCTTGGACTTGTATTTCTTCTCAAGCCCTTATCCGCTTACTATTGTTCAGCAGTACACAGCCCTCATCGGTCGTCCTGCTCCAATGTTGTACTGGTCTTTCGGTATTTCCTCATATCTATCTTGTGAATTTCATTCATTTTCTACAAGTAAATTTCCTTAAAGGAAATTAGTAGTCCCAATTAGTTTATAATATATATTTTTTTGTCATTTTTTGGTTTGATCTTTGCACCCACAAATCTCACGAATTTAAAGTAACTTATGTTTCTAGAAGACCTGGAAATTTATGAATTCACCCTCTCCATAATGATCGGAAACAAGGGTAGATGGTGAAATCTCATTACTCCACCCCTGCTTTGTCTTGCAAAGAGTCTGCTCCTACCCATACTGGCTTCAATGCATTGATTCAATACCCCTTTTTCTACCATGTTTTAAAAACCCTTACGTCTTTTTTTTCACAGTATAAGTAGCTCATTTATCTTAATGTCAATTTTAGCATCTAATTATTTTCTCTCCAAGGAAATTTTTGCAGAAAATCATCCTACCACTTCCCCATGATAAATGGGGTAAACAACCCCAACTCGAGGAAGAGATCACACCTCTATTTCACGACTGCTTAAGCTAACCATCAAGACTATCAACATCAAGAACATCAATTACATCATGAAATCATTCTTCCCCATTTATCATGGAGTAAACTACCCCAACTCAGGAAAGAGATCACACCTCTATCTCATAACTTCTTGAGAGATCATATCTCTATTTCATAACAGCTTGAGCTAACCATCAAGACTATCATCATTCAACTCCGCCATGAAATGTTCTTGTTGTATCACTATCTTTTTGCTATCGCAATCGAATTCACCCTTCAAGCTTCTCCTCATGAGAGGGTCTGAATAGGTTTTGATCTCTTTTGAATAATACAATGGTGAAGATAAGTTGCTACAGCTGCTATGAACATGGGATCACATTCCTATCCCTATATACTCCTGACCAGAACCTGGCTCTTTACATTCCTGTAAATTAATCAAATATTTTTGGTAATGCTACAACTTACAAGGTTGAACTTTTGAAATAGGTTTAATTTGATGAGTCAAGGTATGACTTTGTATTTGCAACCATGCTAATTTATGTAACTAGATTGGATTGCACAGGCTTTCATCAATGTAGGTATGGATACAAAAACATTTCAAATGTTGAATCAGTTGTAGCTGGATATGCAACAGTAAAAATTCTTCTAGATGCGATTTGGACAGACATTAATCACATGGATGATTACAAGGATTTTACTCTAGATCCTATGAATTTCCATGAGAAAGAAGTACAAAATTTTCTGGAACAAACCCATGCTAATGGGCATAAATATGTGCTTATTGTTGATCCATGTAGGGCTCAATTCCACATTGAAGGGTTTTTCTAGTGAAATTACCCTCTCTATAATCTTCTTTGATTCTATGAAATAATTAGGATTGAGAACTGAACTAAGCCATACCAGTGCATCCTAAATATACAAATTAATCTCTTAATTGTGCAGGAAAAAGCGTAAATGAATCATACAAGACTTTTCAAAATGGGAAGCAAGACGATATTTTCATTAGGCAAGGAGGTGTGCCATATTTGGGACAAGTGTAGCCAGGCCTAGTATATCTTCCAGATTTTTTGCATCCCAAGGCTCAGTCATTTTGGACAAATAAAATCTCTCAGTTTGATGATACAGTCGCATTCGATGGCCTTTGGCTTGATATGAATGAAGTTTCCAACTTTTGTAGTGGCATCACATGTTCCTTACCAAATGACGAGAGTTTTCCACAAAAATATTCACAGACAAATTGCTGCTTTGTTTGTAGCGATTTCAACACCACTAGATGGGATGACCTCCCTTATCAAATAAATTCTGCTGGAGGACACAGAACCATTGGGTATCAAAACCATTTCTACTAGTGCAGCTCACTATAATGGTGTCTTGGAGTACAGTGCTCATAATCTCTATGGGCTATCAGAGGTTATTGTGACGAATAAGGCATTGAAATCAGCACTACAGAAGAGACCATTCATACTTACTCATTCTACCTTTTTTGGGTCAGGTGCCCATGCCGCGCATTGGACAGGAGACAATGCTGCAACTTGGAATGATCTCTCCTACTACATTGGGATTTCAATTAGTTATTTTAAATGGATGTCTATATTTAGAAATTTGATAGATTTTACATAGTTGACTTCATTCAGGTTTATCACATTTCAGTCTTAGGTACTTCCAGTCTTATGTTTTCCTCTACAGGGTCGCCAACATCCATGCTTCTCACGGAACCCTCCAGAATACAAAGAAGGGGTGGGAATATTCCTGCAAATAACTATATGAAACAACTTATTTTTTTTCTTCTGGTTTCTCGTTTTTCTTCGATGTATAACACATTTATTCTTCTTCGCGGGAATTCACTGCCATACCAAAACCCATTACATAAGGTAACTCCTGTCCTTTTTGTTTTACTGTGATCAAAATACCATTTCTTTACACAGGTATTCATTCCCAACATTTTGTATTTCTCTCAGGTAACCATGCTCCCTGGCGCACATATTTCTTTTTTTTCAAACCTCACCACGAGTTGTATTCTTATTTCCCTAGGTTGTGCATATTGTGTAACACTTTAGTGGCTATGATTCTTAGGGAATTTTTGATATTTGCACTGGAAGAATTGGTATTTGAAGTCTTTGCCTACTCGAAAGGTTGGCATTTCTCCATACCCTACTTGTACATGCCAACTTCATTTGGGATTAAAGATTTTTTAAATGGATATATCTCTCTTGGGTTTAATTTAGATCCAATTACATTTCTCCCCCAATTCAAACTCTACAAACATTTGCATTGTTCCCTTTTTTATTCAATCTGTGGATTGGATCGTTCTCTACATCGGTTTTTTTTGGATCAAGTATAACAGGATCAAGCCGAAGCCAAAGGATGAATCCTTTGAACTAAAGGATGTTGAACAATAAGGCTCTGCTTATCCTATGGTCCTGGTACAAATTCCCATGTGCAATGAGAGAGAGGTATGAAGCTCATTACCATGTGAATTGTTTTAGAATATGTTTTCTCAATGTTATCATTTTTGCTTTGACATATTAAAGTTACTTCCCTTGAGTTTTCTTGAAGTCTATGATTTGGGTTTTCATCTTATTTTGACAAATTTTTTGAAACCGAGCTTTGATATTCCTTATTTAGTGTTTATCAGAGTTCCATTTGTGTGGATTTCAAGATACATTCCATGAAATTTATGATATGATCAAATGTACTCCTACATTCTGAACCTGGATTGTTATATTGGACAAAATATGTGTGTTTTTTTCTAGGAATAGTTGAAGCAACAGTTTATCCCTGAGGTTCATACCCATTTCAATAACATCAATAATTTTTCTTCCATTCTTTCTTTAATATGACTTGCAGAGAAACTGGTATTGAAAATGTGTATAAATATTGGATTTTGGACTTAATTAAGAATTTGTGTGTTTGTTTCTAGGAACAGTGGTCTCTGACCATGTTAATAGAATTTAAGCTATGGAAAGTCATTTCAGAAGTTTTCTGAGTGTGGTTATTTAGGAGAATTGATATTGGCATGTGTTGTTAAACTCAACACTATCTTGAAATATTGGGAGATCATCTATCACATGTTATAAGTTGGGTTGGAAGGAATTGAATTCATTTGCATCAAAATTTTTAGAAAACTACATGGTATTTTATATAATTATGCTTGAAAATCTGCCTTTAGGGTTGTCTCTTGTATTGTTCTCACTTCTCACATTCTTGAGATTGCTCTGGTATTCATGATAACCGATACCCTTCTTCCATTGTATCCAAATTTAGGTGTACACACAATGCATTTATGTTGTTTGTCAGCTTGATTGACCAAGGATCGGTTGTTAATTCAAGTACTAGATGATTCATACGATGACGATGTTCAAGAACTTATCAGAGCAGAAGTTATTAAGCAGAACCAGAAAGGAACTTGTTGGAGCTCCAGTGTTTTGGCCAGATTGGCAAGACCAAAAGACCGGACAACATCAAAACCACTTTGGGACCCTAGGATCTAGCCCTCCTGGACCTGGAGAGGGATCTCTCCAATAAAGCAAAGAATGTTATGTCTTTGAAGCTCAAAATGAGGTATTAGGCTAGGTATGAAGCATAAAGGGGGGTTTTAAATGATTTGGTTGGTTTTTGGGCTGAGTCAGAGACCATTAACTGAGAAGGTTAAATAGAATAGAAAAGAGAAAAGCAGTAGGATGTTTCGGTAAAAGAGGATACGTCGAGAAAGTGTTATCCATTGGGCTATGGAGTCATGAAAGGGAATTACTTGCAAAACAACTAAGCAGGGCTTTCATAGGGCAATTCATCTATACTAAAGTATATTTTAGATAGATGGTGAAATGGGACACTAAGGAGTGGAAAGGAGAGACACAAAGGGCAGCTTAAGATCAAACCAGAGGTCATCTAACTCTAGATCTGCTTTGGCATACTCTTAAATGGAAAACACTTAAGATTTAAACACAGAACCAGGCCTAAGATCAGAGAAGGGCTTTTAACCTTCAATGCTTTGACACTAGCTCAAGAGATCTTTGAAAGGCCAATCCGTTTGAAAAGGACCCCAGTGGACAGGGCTCACACTAAATCCCTGGTATCCCAATTCTTCCAGCTCAAACCCAACAAGAACATCCAAGTAGCAAACCCCAAATTCACACATCAGTAAGCATGGGCCAAACCAACATCTTTAACTGGTTAAATTACATAAATTTGCTCTTAGATTCTCTATCAGAAGAAAACATCAAAGATAAGAAGAGAAATGGGCATTTAAGGTACCATGCAGGGGTATATCTTAAGCCTGATTTACGGATTTTTATTAGAGAATAAATGGACAGCATGAATAATGTAAATAGACAATGCAATAAGAGAAACATCACCCATAATATAGACCAGGATCCTGTGAAATTTTCTTGATTAATTGATGTGCAAAACCAGTCACATACACTGAGCTCAATGGCTTGATTACAGTCCAAACTTCTCCTCCCAGCCTACCACATTACAAACTACTTAGCTACTCTACCCAAAACTATTCTAACAGTCAAACGAATCCCTACATCTGCAACTACAACAACAACTTTTACAATATTTTCTTCAGGGTTTCTTGTTGAAAATGCAGCAAGATGATGGAGCTTAGTGAAATGAAGTCGCCTTCACTAAGTGGGCCCGCAGGCAAATTCTGGCGCAAAATCTATTTTTAGAATATGTCTATTTTTAGACATATGGAGCATGGTTCGGGGATTTCAGTTTGAGATTCTTGAAGTATGTGTCATGTTGGTAAAAATAGATGAGACTCTATTTTTTAGGTCAAAGAGGTCGAAGTCTATTTTTAGACTGCCTCTCCTTAAAACAGGGAAGTCAAATATTATTTACCCTTAATAATATTTAGACTATAAGCAACAGTTTACTCTCTTGGAGCACTTGATTAAATTTCTGAAGGTGGCTCATGCATCGAAATGAGAGGAATCGTGGTTCCCAAGGGTTTGATGGCATCATGCATGGTTGACTTTAGGTTAAGACTGATGCTTGAGAAGTTTGGAGAGTTAATGAGGCAGTGAAATTGAGTTGTGTTCTGTTTATTTTAGTTGAACTAGTTGAGATTAGTTTAACTAGCTAATCGATTAGTTATGAGTGGAGTGAATTAAATATTATTTAATTCATTAATTAGTAACTCATTATTCAACTCAAGAACACATCAGTTCACTACAGTGTATGATCAGTTCAATAGAGACCAGTGAAAGAGGTAGATGAAAGGGTGGAGTTAGCTATCAGTTGTGACTATACTGTTGCTATTTGCAACACACAGATAGGTGGAGTAAGCCCATGAGGATTACGCAGTTTAGGCTGGTGGTTTATCTATATAAAGAGGCCATCCCATAGCATTGAAACACGCAATAGAGGCAAGGCAATTAGTGGTGAGTTTTGAACCAGTAACCTGTTCAAAACTGAGCTAGATTGTGAGTAACTTCATGAGATAGTACTGAGTACTTGTGAGGAGTATTGTACTGAGTTGTTACTTGATTTCTCCATTATAATATACACAATAGCTGCGGGGTTTTCAGCTATAAGCTTTCCCCATACATACTGTGTTAATGTGTATAATGATTTGATGTGTTATCGCTTGATTTTATTTCCGCATGTGTGATGATCTGAGTTGATCTGAGTGGAAGAGATTATGTGTTGTGTATGAATTTCAAATAGTATGTGACCAGGATAGTCTCGGTGGATAATTAATCATTATTCAGCAAATTTCTACATGGTATCGGAGCTATTGAAGCAGAGATTGATCATCACAGTGATTACAAACTTATTTCGGTAGACAGAGTCTACATGCGGGCCAGGTAGCCTCCGGATTCATCTTTCTTCGGAAAGTGAAAGGTCTGGTAAACGCCCCTTGCAGTCAATCTCTGTGCTAGAAATAATTTGTTCTCACAGATCTAGAGCGGTTGAGCTTTGAGGTGGAATTCGAATTTTGCGGCAGTTTTGTTTTCTTGGTGCCGGTGTTGAAAATGTCTTTCAACGGTTTGCGACTCGAATATGCTCTTGAAGGCAGTTCGAATTATGTTGCATGGAAGGATCGCATGGAGGCAGTATTAGAAGATAATGGTCTAAAGGAGTTCGTAGATACGGATGTCCAAAAGCCCACTAATCCTGCCGAAGTCGAAGCATGGCAAAAGAAGATGGCGAAGTGTCGAAGGATCCTGTTGGAGGGCGTCAAGGATCATATTGTATCCAGCCTGCATGGAAAGGCTACTCCATATTTAATGTGGAAAGCTTTGACGGATCTATTCCAGAGTAAGAGCGACCAAAGGAAGCTGGCGCTCAAAGATAATCTCAGGAACATCAAGATGGAGAAGGGCGACAGTATCGCCAAATACCTCACGAAGTTCACTCAATGCAGAGATGAGCTGGGAAGTGTGGGGGTGACTGTCGAAGACGAGGACATGGTCGACCTGGCTCTCCTTGGTCTTTTGAAGGCTTGGCACTCATATCAAGATAGTGTCAATGGTCGGGAGAAGCTGCCGGGATGGGAGCGCCTTTGGGCGGATCTCATGCAGGAGGAGATAAGGAGGACTACTCGTGATGGATCTTCATCAAAGGGAGCTGATGAAGAAAACTGCGCTTTGGTGTCCAAAGCTAAGAAAGGGAAGGGTAAGAAAACCTCTCATTCTGGAGCTAAGGGCAAGAAGCGGGATATGGCGAAAGTGAAATGTTTTCACTGCCATGATCACGGACATTATGCTACCAATTGTCCAAAGAAGAAGAAGAACAAGCAAGCGGGAAGATCTGCAGATGGAGAAGCTTTGGCTTCACAGTTCGAGCTTGAATTTTCACTGATCGCATGCTTGGTTTCAAGTGTGTTGGGATCGATGTGGTTCTTGGACAGCGGTGCGTCATTTCATATGACGGGAGATCGGGATTTGTTCTCAGATCTGGAGGACAAAGATTTGGGTGTGCACATCGAGATGGGCGATGATGGTAGATACAGTGCGACTGGTATCGGTACCATATCCTTTCAGAGGGAGTCTGGTAAACCCTTTGTATTGAAGGATGTCGTGCATGTACCTGGATTGAAGAAGAACCTGATTTCAGTAGCGATGTTGGAGGATAAGGGGTATGATGTGGTCTTCAGCGAAGGAAAAGCCTTCCTGCGCAGTAAGACTACTGGAGAGACCCGGAAGATAGGGGTTCGAACCCAGAACCTTTATCAGTTGCAGGTAGATGGCTGCGCAGCTATGGCATGCAAGGCGGGAGAAGTGGTGAGCCGGGATGATGAGGGCGAACTGTGGCACAGGAGATTGGGCCACCTTCACCATGGAGCTTTGAAGGTTCTGCAGCAGATTTCTACTGGGCTTCCTAAGGGCACTCTTGCGCAGTCAGATCAGTGCAAGGGGTGTACTTTAGGGAAGTATGTGAAAGCCACCTTTCACGAGAAGGATAGTCGCGCCACGGCGATCCTTGAGAGAGTTCACACAGACGTGTGTGGTCCTTTCTCAGTTGCTTCGACAGCAAAGCACAGGTATTATGTGATCTTTGTTGATGATTTCTCTCGAAAGTGCTGGATCTTCTTCATGCGGAAGAAGAGCGATACATTCGCGAAGTTCTGTGAGTTTAAAGCACTGGTCGAGAAGGAGTCGGGGAAGAAGGTGATTGCTCTAAGGAGTGATAACGGTGGTGAATTCATCTGAGCTGAATTCAAGGAGTTCTGCAGCGCAGAAGGGATTCGGAGAGAGCTCATCGCACCCCATAACCCACAGCAGAACGGGGTGGCTGAGCGGAAGAACAGAACGATCGTGGGTGCTGCACGGGCGATGTTGCATGATCAAGGCCTACCCCTTCACTTGTGGGCTGAGGCATGCAATACAACAATGTATGTGCAGAACCGTTGTCCTCACAAGGTTCTTGGCATGAGTACACCAGAGGAGGCTTATTCTGGCAAGAGGCCTGATATTTCCCATTTGCGGATTTTCGGATCTCCTGTCTACATGCATGTGACGGAGGATGCAAGAAGGAAGCTGGATCCAACTGCTGAAGTTGGAATATTTGTGGGGTACACTGATACACCTCACAACTATCGGGTGTATGTGCCAGACAGTCGCAAGACTGTTGTGCGACGGGATATAAAATTTCAGGAGGAGAAAGCCATGCAGTGTTCGCTTGAGAGGGAGCTACACTTGCATGCGGATGAGGAGCTGTTAGTTCCTAAGGAGGAGCTTCCGGATGTGGATCAGCCACAAGAGGAGGTTCAGGAGGTGGAAGAAACCACCCAGGCAGCGCCAACCATCAGAGGGCGCATGCGCACTACAGAAGCTGAGCGACTGGCTCGGGATGCAGAGAAGGTTGTAGGACCACCTACAGCACAGCGCAGACAGAGACAGTCACCGGATCGGTACGCTGGATACATGGCTCTTGTGAGTCAATGTGTTGTGACGGAGCCATCCTCTTTTGAGGAAGCTGTGGAGGAACCCGCATGGGTTGATGCCATGATCGAAGAATATGATTCGATCGTCAGGAACAGTGCATGGGAGATTGTCCCAAGACCGGTGGGGAAATCGGTGGTGGGTTCAGCGATGGATGCCTGGGTGGACGGTGACGGAGTGTAAATCTGAGTGGTGCCCAGCCGCCGTGGCACTTCCTGGTCCGGGGATTGACTGGGAGACTTTGCACTGTCGCGAGGTCTCTCCATCTGGACGATCACTTGCTCTCTCGTATGAGATGGGGTGGCACATTCATCGGATGGATGTAGTACAACGTTCACCCGTGGAGTTATTGAGGAAGGAGTGTGTACATAGAGCCTTTGAGGTTTTGGAGATCTTGAGCGGTAGGTCACATGTGCGCCGACTCGAAGGAGGCAACGTAGGGTTGAGACGAGCACCTCGTGCTTGGGCCCACTGGATGAGCTGACTACTTCCCATGGCTTGGATTCTCCCGAGAGTGAGACGAGATCAAACACATGCAGTTGTGGTGGAGGGAAGGCGTGATCATCGTATTGTATGTAGATGATCTGATTTTGATGGGTGATGAGCGGTTGATACTTTCATGCAAGGAGGATCTTGCACGAGAGTTTGAGATGAAGGACTTGGGCATCCTTCATTATTTCCTGGGATTGGAGATTTGGCAGCGCAGCGGAGGACTGTTTGTTTCTCGGGGCAAGTATGCCCGGGAGATTCTGGAGAGGTTCAACATGCAAGGCTGCAAGCCTGTTGACACTCCTCTTCCTGGTGGTTGGAGGAAGGAGGATGCTACTTCAGCGGAGGTAGTGGATGCCACTGTCTATCGACAGTTGGTGGGGTCGCTTATGTATCTGGTCAATACACGACCTGATATATGCTATGTAGTTAACCAGCTTTTGCAAGCTATGGTTAAGCCTACCAAGCTCTTTTGGAAGGCAGGAAAGCATGTATTGTGCTATATTAGAGGCACATCGGGATATGGTCTATGGTACATACAGGAGGATGGAGCGAAGCTTTCTGGCTTCACTGATGCAGATTGGGCAGGGAGCCCAACGGACCGGAAGAGAACTTCTGGAGGAGTTTTCAGCATTGGGTCGACAGCAGTTTCCTGGTATAGCAGGAAGCAAAGATCCGTGGCACTCAGTTCAGCAGAGGCCGAGTACATGGCAGCTAGCTTGGCTGCATGCGAGGCTATTTGGATGAGGAAGATCCTCGCAGGATTGTTCGGGTTGCATTTGGAGCCTACAGTGATCTACTGTGATAACCAGAGTTGCATTAAACTCTCGGCTAATCCAGTATTTCATGATAGGTCCAAACACATCGACATCAGGTACCATCATATCAGAGATTGTGTTCGGCGGAGAATCATGATGCTTTCATATGTTCCCACGGAGGATCAGGATGCCGACATCCTGACGAAGGCGCTCACCAGGAGCAAGTTCGAATTCCACAGAGGCAGGATAGGGGTTGCAGATAATCCATATCTTGCTGAGAGGGAGTGTTGAAAATGCGGCAAGATGATGGAGCTTAGTGAAATGAAGTCGCCTTCACTAAGTGGGCCCGCAGGCAAATTCTGGCGCAAAATCTATTTTTAGACTATGTCTATTTTTAGACATATGGAGCATGGTTCGGGGATTCCAGTTTTAGATTCTTGAAGTATGTGTCATGTTGGTAAAAATAGATGAGACTCTATTTTTGAGGTCAAAGAGGTCGAAGTCTATTTTTAGATTGCCTCTCCTTAAAACAGGGAAGTCAAATATTATTTACCCTTAATAATATTTAGACTATAAACAGCAGTTTACTCTCTTGGAGCACTTCGGTTCGAGCTACAGAAGTGGCTCATGCATCTGACAGAGGAATCACGTGGTTCCCAAGGGTTTGATGGCATCATGCATGGTTGACTTCAGTTGGACTTCAGTGGCAGAAGTTTGGAGGAGTTAATGAGACGGATAGTGGAGTTGTGTTCTGTTTATTTTAGTTGAACTAGTTGAGATTAGTTTAACTAGCTAATCAATTAGTTATGAGTGGAGTGAATTAAATATTATTTAATTCATTAATTAGTAACTCATTATTCAACTCAAGAACATATCAGTTCACTACAGTGTATGATCAGTTCAGTGGAGACCAGTGAAAGAGGTAGATGAAAGGGTGGAGTTAGCTATCAGTTGTGACTATACTGTTGCTATTTGCAACACACAGATAGGTGGAGTAAGCCCATGAGGATTGCGCAATTCAGGCTAGTGGTTTATCTATATAAAGAGGCCATCCCATAGCATTGAAGCACGCAATAGAGGCAAGGCAATTGGCGGTGAGTTTTGAACCAGTAACCTGTTCAAAACTGAGCTAGATTGTGAGTAACTGTATGAGAAAGTACTGAGTACTTGTGAGGAGTATTGTACTGAGTTAGTTACTTGATTTCTCCATCATAATATACACAATAGCTGCGGGGTTTTCAGCTATAAGCTTTCCCCATACATACTGTGTTAATGTGTATGATGATTTGATGTGTTATCGCTTGATTTTATTTCCACATGTGTGATAATCTGAGTTGGTTGAGTGGAAGAGATTATGTGTTGTGTATGAAGTTCAAATAGTATGTGACCAGGATAGTCTCGGTGGATAATTTATCATTATTCAGCAAATTTCTACATGGTATCGGAGCTATTGAAGCAGAGATTGATCATCACAGTGATTACAAACTTATTTCGGTAGACAGAGTCTGCATGCGGGCCAGGTAGCCTCCGGATTCATCTTTCTTCGGAAAGTGAAAGGTCTGGTAAATGCCCCTTGCAGTCAATCTCTATGCTAGAAATAATTTGTTCTCACAAATCTAGAGCGGTTGAGCTTTGAGGTGGAATTCAAAATTTTGCAGCAGTTTTGTTTTCTTAGTGCCGGTGTTGAAAATGTCTTTCAACGGTTTGCGACTCGAATATGCTCTTGAAGGCAGTTCGAATTATGTTGCATGGAAGGATCGCATGGAAGTAGTATTAGAAGATAATGGTCTGAAGGAGTTCGTAGATACGGATGTCCAAAAGCCCACTGATCCTGCTGAAGTCGAAGCATGGCAAAAGAAGATGGTGAAGTGTCGAAGGATCCTGTTGGAGGGCGTCAAGGATCATATTATATCCAGCCTGCATGGAAAGGCTACTCCATATTTAATGTGGAAAGCTTTGACGGATCTATTCCAGAGTAAGAGTGACCAAAGGAAGCTGGCGCTCAAAGATAAGCTCAGGAACATCAAGATGGAGAAGGGCGACAGTATCGCCAAATACCTCACGAAGTTCACTCAGTGCAGAGATGAGCTGGGAAGTGTGGGGGTGGTCGGGAGAAGCTGCCAGGATGGGAGCGCCTTTGGGCGGATCTCATGCAGGAGGAGATAAGGAGGAATACTCGAGATGGATCTTCATCAAAGGGAGCTGATGAAGAAAACTGCGCTTTGGTGGCCAAAGCAAAGAAGGGGAAGGGTAAGAAAACCTCTCATTTTGGTGCAAAGGGCAAGAAGCAGGATATGGCGAAAGTGAAGTGTTTTCACTGCCATGATCACGGACATTATGCTACCAATTGTCCAAAGAAGAAGAAGAACAAGCAAGCGGGAAGATCTGCAGATGGAGAAGCTTTGGCTTCACAGTTCGAGCTTGAATTTTCACTGATCGCATGCTTGGTTTCAAGTGTGTTGGGATCGGTATGGTTCTTGGACAGCGATGCGTCATTTCATATGACGGGAGATCGGGAGTTGTTCTCAGATCTGGAGGACAAAGATTTGGGTGTGCACATCGAGATGGGCAATGATGGTAGATACAGTGCGACTGGTATCGGTACCATATCCTTTCAGAGGGAGTCTGGTAAACCCTTTGTACTAAAGGATGTCATGCATGTACCTGGATTGAAGAAGAACTTGATCTTTGTGGCGATGTTGGAGGATAAGGGGTATGATGTGGTCTTCAGCGAAGGAAAAGCCTTCCTGCGCAGTAAGACTACTGGAGAGACCCGGAAGATAGGGGTTCGAACCAAGAACCTTTATCAGTTGCAGGTAGATGGCTGCACAGCTATGGCATGCAAAGCGGGAGAAGTGGTGAGCAGGGATGATGAGGGCGAACTGTGGCACAGGAGATTGGGCCACCTTCACCATGGAGCTTTGAAGATTCTGCAGCAGATTTCTACTGGGCTTCCTAAGGGCACCCTTGCGCAGTCAGATCAGTGCAAGGGGTGTACTTTAGGGAAGTATGTGAAAGCCACCTTTCACGAGAAGGATGGTCGCGCCACGACGATCCTTGAGAGAGTTCACACAGACGTGTGTGGTCCTTTCTCAGTTGCTTCGACAGCAAAGCACAGGTATTATGTGATCTTTGTTGATGATTTCTCTCGAAAGTGCTGGATCTTCTTCATGCAGAAGAAGAGCGATACATTAGCGAAGTTCTGTGAGTTTAAAGCACTGGTCGAGAAGGAGTCAGGGAAGAAGGTGATTGCTCTAAGGAGTGATAACGGTGGTGAATTCATCTCGGCTGAATTCAAGGAGTTCTGCAGCGCAGAAGGGATTCGGAGAGAGCTCATCGCACCCCATAACCCACAGCAGAACGGGGTGGCTGAGCGGAAGAACAGAACGATCGTGGGTGCTGCACGGGTGATGTTGCATGATCAGGGCCTACCCCTTCACTTGTGGGCTGAGGCATGCAATACAGCAGTGTATGTGCAGAACCGTTGTCCTCACAAGGTTCTTGGCATGAGTACACCAGAGGAGGCTTATTCTGGCAAGAGGCCTGATATTTTCCATTTGCGGATTTTTGGTTCTCCTGTCTACATGCATGTGACGAAGGATGCGAGAAGGAAGCTGGATCCAACTGCTGAGGTTGGAATATTTGTGGGGTACACTGATACACCTCACAACTATCGGGTGTATTTTTTAGACAGTCGAAAGACTGTTGTGCGACGGGATATAAAATTTCAGGAGGAGAAAGCCATGCGGTGTTCGCTTGAGAGGGAGCTACACTTGCATGCAGATGAGGAGCTGTTAGTTCCTAAGGAGGAGCTTCCGGATGTGGATCAGCCACAAGAGGAGGTTCAGGAGGTGGAAGAAACCACCCAGGCAGCGCCAACCATCAGAGGGCGCATGCGCACTACAGAAGCTGAGCGACTGGCTCGGGATGCAGAGAAGGTTGTAGGACCACCTACAGCACAGCGCAGACAGAGGCAGTCATCGGATCGGTACACTGGATACATGGCTCTTGTGAGTCAATGTGTTGTGACGGAGCCATCCTCTTTTGAGGAAGCTGTGGAGGAACCCGCATGGGTTGATGCCATGATCGAAGAATATGATTCGATCGTCAGGAACAATGCATGGGAGATTGTCCCAAGACCAGTTGGGAAATCAGTGGTGGGTTCGCGATGGATCTAAAAAATGAAGCAGGCAGCTGACGGGAGTGTGGAGAAGTACAAGGCGAGATTTTTCACCCGTGGCTTTTCACAGATCGAGGGGATCGATTATGAGGAGACTTTTGCACTTGTCGCAAGGTACTCTTCCATATGGACGATCCTTGCTCTCTCAGCGCAGATGGGGTGGCACATTCATCAGATGGATGTGAAGACTGCGTTCCTCAATGGAGTTATTGAGGAAGAGGTGTACATAGAGCAGCCTGAAGGTTTTGAGATCTTCAGCAGTGAGTCGCATGTGTGCCGACTCAAGAGAGCACTGTATGGGCTGAAGCAAGCACCTCGTGCTTGGTACCCTCGGATAGACAGCTACTTCACCGGGCTTGGATTCTCCAAGAGTGAGGCGGATCCAAACCTGTACCAGATTGTGGTGGAGGGGAAGCTGTTGATCATCGTATTGTATGTAGATGATCTGATTTTGACTGGCGATGAGAAGTTGATACTTTCATGCAAGGAGGATCTTGCACGAGAGTTTGAGATGAAGGACTTGGGCATCCTTCATTATTTCTTGGGATTGGAGATTTGGCAGCGCAGCGGAGGACTGTTTGTTTCTCAGGGCAAGTATGCCCGGGAGATTCTGGAGAGGTTCAACATGCAAGGCTGCAAGCTTGTTGACACTCCTCTTCCTGGTAGTTGGAGGAAGGAGGATGCTCTTTGCCGGCGGAGTGACTAGGATGCCTTGTTTATCGATGATTGGTGAATTAAACATGTATCTGAGTCGATACACGGCCGTGTATATATGTATTTAACCGGCTTTCGCAAAGGCATGGTTAAACCCTCTTATCTATGGTGGAAAGCGGACAAAGCACATGTATTGTGCTATTTTAGAGGCACCATCGGGATATAGTCTATCGTACAGACAGGGATGGGCGAAGCACAAAGCCTAGCCCCGTGCGGTGGGCGGGGAGTCCAACGGATGGGAAGAGCAAGAGCACATCTGGAGGAGTTTTCAGCATCGGGTCGATAGCAGTTTCCTGGTACAGCAGGAAGCAGAGATCCGTGGCACTCAGTTCAGCAGAGGCCGAGTACATGGCAGCAAGCTTGGCTGCATGCGAGGCTATTTGGATGAGGAAGATCCTCGTTGGATTGTTCGGGTTGCATTTGGAACCTACAGTGATTTATTGTGATAACCAGAGTTGCATTAAACTCTCGGCTAATCTAGTATTTCATGATAGGTCCAAACACATCGACATCAGGTACCATCATATCAGAGATTGTGTTCAGCGGAGAATCATGATGCTTTCATATGTTCCCACGGAGGATCAGGATGCCGACATCCTGACGAAGGCGCTCACCAGGAGCAAGTTCGAATTCCACAGAGGCAGGATAGGGGTTGCAGATAATCCATATCTTGCTGAGAGGGAGTGTTGAGAATGCGGCAAGATGATGGAGCTTAGTGAAATGAAGTCGCCTTCACTAAGTGGGCCCGCAGGCAAATTCTGGCGCAAAATCTATTTTTAGACTATGTCTATTTTTAGACATATGGAGCATGGTTCGGGGATTCCAGTTTGAGATTCTTGAAGTATGTGTCATGTTAGTAAAAATAGATGAGACTCTATTTTTGAGGTCAAAGAGGTCGAAGTCTATTTTTAGACTGCCTCTCCTTAAAACAGGGAAGTCAAATATTATTTACCCTTAATAATATTTAGATTATAAACAACAGTTTACTCTCTTGGAGCACTTCAGTTCGAGCTACAGAAGTGGCTCATGCATCTGACAGAGGAATCACGTGGTTCCCAAGGGTTTGATGGCATCATGCATGGTTGACTTCAGTTGGACTTCAGTTGCAGAAGTTTGGAGGAGTTAATGGGACAGCTAGTGGAGTTGTGTTCTGTTTATTTTAGTTGAACTGGTTGAGATTAGTTTAACTAGCTAATCAATTAGTTATGAGTGGAGTAAATTAAATATTATTTAATTCATTAATTAGTAACTCATTATTCAACTCAAGAACACATCAGTTCACTACAGTGCATGGACAGTTCAGTGGAGACCAGTGAAAGAGGTAGATGAAAGGGTGGAGTTAGCTATCGGTTGTGACTATACTGTTGCTATTTGCAACACACAGATAGGTGGAGTAAGCCCATGAGGATTGCGCAGTTCAGGCTGGTGGTTTATCTATATAAAGAGGCCATCCCATAGCATTGAAACACGCAATAGAGGTAAGGCAATTGGCGGTGAGTTTTGAACCAGTAACCTGTTCAAAACTGAGCTAGATTGTGAGTAACTGTATGAGAAAGTACTGAGTACTTGTGAGGAGTATTGTACTAAGTTTGTTACTTGATTTCTTCATTATAATATACACAATAGCTGCGGGGTTTTCAGCTATAAGCTTTCCCCATACATACTGTGTTAATGTGTATGATGATTTGATGTGTTATCGCTTGATTTTATTTCCGCATGTGTGATGATCTGAGTTGATCTGAGTGGAAGAGATTATGTGTTGTGTATGAAGTTCAAATAGTACGTGACCAGGATAGTCTCGGTGGATAATTAATCATTATTCAGCAAATTTCTACATTTCTTATAGGAGAATGAATAATAGCAGGAGTAGATGTGAATTAAATCGACTCATTAAGATAGAGTGGAAGCAGAGGATCGAGCCCACTCTGCTTAATGGCAATCTGCATCACTGTAGGTACTCTGTGGTATGGTCTGGGAGTCTTTGTCAGGTCGATATTGACCTCAGATGTTCTTGTGAAGTCCTTTCTAGCTGTAAGGCACTCTATGATAGCCTTCTGAAATAAATGACAAGGATGAAAAATCTGCATGTCTCCATACTCCATAACTGCGTTCCTAACAGTCTTTGGCATCTTCTGTCAGTGAAATGGCCTTTGGGAGCTCGGAGAGGCATGGAGACTTCTGTAGGAGGTGTACTGTCTGAGAAAATGTACTCAGGTGTACTGTCTGAGAAAATGTACAGCTGACATATACACATATATGGCTTGTTTCATGTGCATTAGTCTTCAAACTGCGTCTTCATCCTTTGAATAAGGATTAAAACATTTAATCTTCAATTACGGGCTTAAATCCTCTAATTCGTCTCTGCTGTTACTCTCTGCCGCTGCTACAATGGTTCCTCTGTGCTCTGAAGCACAGTGGCTGTGATTATGGAAAATAGAGTGAATTTACCACTCCATATACCTTGCACAATGCAATAAACTCATTATAAAAATCTAGGGAAGGTGGCGGAAGATTGCTGTGGAGGCCTGTGGAAGCAGTGGCGGAATGGTGAATGCAGGTGAAAATGGGCGAAAACACTGCAGATTGGTGAAGAAATGACCTGATGGAGTTTTGGTGTGATAAGGGTTGCAGACCGTCCAATCATATGCTGAAACAGTGATCAATGACCAGGATCATTAAACGAAGGAGTTAATGGCAAGTTCGGCGGAGAAATAATATTTAGTGTAAAGCCCAAAGTTTTAAGGTTCGGGCGAATTACAAAGGAAATCATGGGAAATGAATGAAGCAGAGCCTATGATGTGGGACCCGGCATGGGTGGAGGGCGATTTACTGTGAGCTGTCAGATCTCAGGAGGAGATCGACGGTTGGGATCATCTGATGAGGTTAATAGGGAAATTCGATGAACAAAATATGGCGGAGACGTGATGCAATATGGACCATAGATCGGGGATTAATGGACGACTATGATTAGATGACGGAGGTTGCGGGAACAAAGGGAGGAAGGCGGTTTTGGACGGGAAAACCACTGGTGTCACATGGCCCTAAGGTGGTTTAGAAACTTTTCCCAAAATCACATGATATGCCTCGCCGCGTGACACATGGCACTAAAAAACCGCTTACATCACGTAATTTCTGATCGTTAAAGTTCAGACACCAAAACAACGTGATATGCACGCTGGCCGTTAGATCTGGAGCGGAAATATCAGACGGCGGAGGAAGGAGCGCAATGAGGGGAGATGCATGGTCAGTAACGGAGGGGAAAGTCAAAAGCGAGTTCGATCCTGGTCGTCGGATCAAAAGAATGGACAGTCAAGATCTTCAGATGGAACGCGAAGGCAGAGGGTCAAGTTAATGGGCAGGAGAAAAGTGGACCGTTAGATCTAAAGAGATCGACGGCTGAGATTCAATCAGAAGGGAAGACAGGCAAGGCAATGAGCGAGGAGCGAAGGAATCTGGACCATAGGATCATGCGGGATGGACAGCTCAGATTCAATCGGGGCTCGCCAATCGGGAGGTCAAATGCGATGCAATTGGCGCGATCGGCAGTGAGCGGTTATGCGATAGTCATCCGATCTGGAAGTAGATCGACGATCTAAATACAATCAGAGGGGTAAATGGGTAGGGGTGACGGGCGCGCTGCGATTTGCGCTAGACCGTTAGATCTTCACAGATCAACGGTTGAAAACAAAGCGGAAGCCGACAGCATAAAACTTTCTCACATCTGGGAAAATCAATTTAACACAGAAAATGCGCTCATCGTGATTCTTCCGATTGCGATTGGCACCCAGGCCTTTAGCACTTGGTTCTGGGTGCGGGTCATGTGGGAAAGTGGTTAAGGGGGCTAGCCGAAAGGGGATTAAGCCTCATATGTAAAATGAGTGTTTTTAAAGCCAAAAAAGAGGATTTTTAAGGCTAAAAGAGGGATTCGGTAGAGGGAAAGAGGGACTTCTAAGTCGGACAAAGGATATTTGTGAGGTTTAAAAGGGGAGTTAGGATGATTTGGAGGGTTAATGAGGGATTAAAGGAGGGGAAAAAGGTGATGAAAACAGAGGTTTAATGGAGGTAAAATAAGGGAAAATGAGGCCTTTTGGGCATTCTTCTTCACATAATAGAGAGGTTTTTTAACTGGAAACAGGAGTGAGGATTTATCACAGGACAAAAGGCACAAGGAAGGATTCAAGGATGATGTGTTTTCAGAGGGAATGCATTCCTTGAAGGCGCAAAAAACATTTTAGCCACCTGTTTGCTTGTCAAAAAATTCATAGGTGGCTAACAGTGGCTCCACATGGGGATGGCATCTTCTTGAAGGTGTCAAGAATTCAGAAAATAATCTTTGGTGTAGGCCAGATGCCTGGTGCTTGGCACATCCTTTTTCTTTCTTGGATCAGATTCCATAATCATGAAGACATTATATCAGCAGTAATATTGTTCCAAACAACTACCTACCCATAGTATTGTCCTAACATTTTTTCTTCTGGGTGCATTTGGACTTGCAGACCCTTTGCATCATCAATTTTTACAAACAAAAAAATAAACCTATTCTATTTCTACCCTTATTACTCCATGAGACCAGTTTAAATTGTTGGCCTCATACTTTCTCTACCTAAAATACATCTGCTAGGATTAAACTATCTAGCAGATTTTTTCTCTACATTCTAAGACAGAAATTGAAAAACAGTCAAGCCAAGATTAGACTGTCTGGCTTGCTGTGGGTCATGGCATAAGGACA
This sequence comes from Pinus albicaulis, assembly GCA_034641835.2. NCBI lineage: Eukaryota > Viridiplantae > Streptophyta > Pinopsida > Pinales > Pinaceae > Pinus > Pinus albicaulis. The sequence continues at coordinate 65,628,894 of CM076569.1, read as the reverse complement.
AAACTGCTCATGGACTGAAAACCTTGCAGAAATTCAAAACCACTAACTGAATGCTCACAGACTAAGCTTTATTGAGCTTTCCTACCTACCCTACTCTAACTTGGAATATTTACAGGTCTAGCTTATAAACCTTCTCTTCCAATACAACCAGTCCATCAAGTGATCCCATGACTGGTTTTTTCTGCTCAATTCTTTGAGCATGCTGGATAGGCAGGGCCACTCCCATTCTCTTTGTTTCCTAGCAGTAGCTTTAAAAAATTTCTTGTTTTCTACAACATGCTGTTCAAAAAGACCTTTGATCCTCCTTCAAATGTTTGCAGGAAATAAACATAAGGATCATAAAATGATACCTGGTTATGAATATTTGGCAGGTAGGCTTCAACCAAGATTTCTTCTTCTACTACTAGAATAAGAACAAGACTCTCTTGAGAAAGATAATCTCCCTCATCTTCTTCATTTTCTGAACTGGAGGACTCAACATATACTACTACTGTGTCCTCTTGGAGCTCTGACATATTCTGCTCTGATGGGCTGAGCTCTGTGAAAGATCTAAGTATTCTTGAGTAGGAGTATGTTCCATTTCTTCCTCTTTTTCAAGAGAAGGCTCCTTACTTTCATCATGCTCAAAAATATCTTCTTTGCTTTCTTCCTCATCCTCTTAAAAGGAGGACTACTGGTCTCCAATCACATGAAAATCATCACTGATGATCTGAGGTGTAACAGAATGAAAATCCCATGAATCTTCATCCATTACTAGGCTTTCATAACTTTCTTCATCAATGTCATAGAGGTTGACTTGGTTCATTGCTTCTCTGAAATTTCTGGTCCTGATCTTCCTCCCATGAATCTACTGATGATGGTCCTGCAAGCGCAGCTTTCCTTTGGAAACACTCATCATTAAACAGATCATAATGAGGAAAATCATAATCATAAGCAAGGTCACCAATCAAACCTGTCAGATTCTCAGCAAGTCTTTCTTCATTTTGATCCGCAGAGGAGCTCTCGGGATCTGCATAATCAAACTCAATAGATGAATGAGAAAGTGTGTATGTTCTATAAAATATTTCAGAGGTGGACTGAGTGTTTAATATTCGGTCCATCTCTTCTTCTTTCAATGGAGGAATTTATTTTTTAACATAGACAGAAGAACAACAGTCCTTTGTTTCTTGTACTAACTGATCTAGAGGCTGAATATCTTCTTGAGCCTCTTTTGTGGAATCTTCACTTGTGCTAGCACGGAGACCTTGAGGGATTTCCGATGTTTCCTAATATCTTTCTTATTCAAGCAATTCCTTATGATCAGGGTGCCACTCTTCTAGTGTAATCTGAGATGAATTATCAGCCAGAGGGGAGGCCTCTATGTGTGTTGGTTCTTCTTCTGCCTCGGATTCTGCATCTTCCATGTGGTCACTTGTTCCCTCAATGCAGCACTCCCTATTAGCTTTTGTCATTAAGCCTGATTTTCTCTAATCAGCATAGTACAAGACATGGGTAAGCAATCAGGTAGTTCCTGATCACTTTCTTCTTCATCTTCTATAGACTCTTGAGCATCATACATGTCTTGCTCATTGTCTAGGTCTGGAGTTTGCTCCTGCTCTGGAAAATGCATGGGCTATTCTAGAAAGTCAACATTGGTATTTAAATTAGCTGCATACATCTTCACTACTTCACCAAATCTGTTCACCAGTTTTATCAATTGATCCTCCAAAGCATCTAGTTTTTCTTCTTGGTCCATATTTGGATCCATGTTTCTACAAAGAAGGTCACTGCATCTTCTCAACCAATTCAGAGTCTTCTACCAGTGGAGTCATTAGGTCTATTAGGAATTATAGAGTGTGGAGTTGCCAGGTGGATGAATTTGGATGTTTGAAACAGGCTGTTGTCCACCATCAGCAATGAAATACCAATCTAAAGGCATTGGTTTGAGTTTTTCCCCAGCGGAGTCGCCATTATGTTGGAGTTCCAGTGTTTTGGCCATATTGGCAAGACCAAAAGACCGGACAACATCAAAACCACTTTGGGGCCCTAGGATCTAGCCCTCCTGGACCCAAAGAGGGATCTCTCCAATAAAGCAAAGAATGTTATGTCTTTGAAGCTCAAAATGAGGTATTAGGCTAGGTATGAAGCACAAAGGGGTTTTTAAATGATTTGGTTGGTTGTTGGGCTGAGTCGGAGACCATTAACTGAGAAGGTTAAATGGAATATAAAAGAGAAAAGCAGTAGGATGTTTCGGTAAAAGAGGATAGGCCAAGAAAGTGTTATCCATTGGGCTATGGAGTCATGAAAGGGAATTACTTGCAAAACAACTAAGCAAGGCTTTCATAGGGCAAGTCATCTATACTAAAGGATCTTTTAGATAGATGGTGAAATGGGACATTAAGGAGTGGAAAGGAGAGACACAAAGGCAACTTAAGATCAGACTAGAGGTCATCTAACTCCAGATCTGCTTCGGCATAATATTAAAAGGAAAACACTTAAGATTTAAACACAGAACCAAGACTAAGATCATAGAAGGGATTTTAACTTTCAATGCTTTGACACTAGCTCAAGAGATCTTTGAAAGGCCAATCTGTTTGAAAAGGACCCAAGTGGACAGGGCACACACTAAATCCCTGGTATCCCAATTCTTCCAGCTCAAATCCAACAAGAAAATCTAAGCAGAAAACCCTGAATTCACACATCAATAAGCATGGGCTAGACCAACATCTTTAACTGGTTAAATTACATAAATTTTCTCTTAGATTCACTATCAGCAGAAAACATCAAAGATAAGAAGAGCAGTGGGCATTTAAGGTACCATGCAGTGGTATATCTTAAGCCTGATTTACTGATTCTTATCGAAGAATAAATGAATAGCATGAATAATGTAAATAGACAATGCAATAAGAGAAACATCACTCGTAATATAGACCAGGATCCTGTGAAATTTTCTTGATTAATTGATGTTCAAAACCAGTCACATACACTGAGCTCAATGGCTTGATTACAGTCCAAACTTCTCCTCCCAACCTACCACATTAAAAACTACTCAGCTACTCTACCCAAAACTGTTCTAACAGTCAAACGAATCCCTACATCTACAACTACAACAGCAACCTTTACAATATGTTCTTCAGGGTTTCTTACAGGAGAATGAATAATAGCAGGAGTAGATGTGAATTAAATCGACTCATTAAGACAGAGTGGAAGCAGAGGATCGAGCCCACTCTGCTTAATGGAAATCTGCATCACTGTAGGTACTCTGTGGTATGGTCTGGGAGTCTTTGTCAGGTCGATATTGACCTCAAATGTTCTTATGAAGTCCTTTCTGGCTGTAAGGCACTTTGTGATAGCCTTCTGAAATAAATAATAGGGACAGAAAATCTGCAGGTCTCCATACTCCATAACTGCGGTCCTAACAGTCTTTGGAAGCTTCTGTCAATGAAAAGGCCTTTGGGAGCTCGGGGAGGCATGGAGACTTATGTCGAAGGTGTACTGTCTGAGAAAATGTATTGCTGACATATACACAGATATGGCTTGTTTCATGTGCATTAGTCTTCAAACTACATCTTCATCCTTTGAATAAGGATTAAAAAATTTAATCTTCAATTATGGGCTTAAATCCTGTAATTTGTCTCTAATGTTACTCTCTGCCGCTGCTACAATGGTTCCTCTGCGCTTTGAATCACAGTGGCTGTGATTATGGAAAACAGAGTGAATTTACCACTCCATATACCCTGCACAATGCAATAAACTCATTATAAAAATCCAGGGAAGGTGGCAGAAGATTATTGTGGAGGCCTGTGGAAGCGGTGGCGGAATGGCGAATGTAGGTGAAAACAGGCGAAAACGCTGCAGAATGGTGAAGAAATGACCTGATGGAGTTTTGGCATGATAAGGATCGCAGACCATCTGATCATATGCTGAAACGGTGATCAACGGCCAGGATCATTGAACGGAGGAGTTAATGGCAAGTTTGGCAGAGAAATAATATTTAGTGTAAAGCCCAAAGTTTTAAGGTTCTGGCAAATTACAAAGGAAATCATGGGAAATTAATGAAGCAGAGCCTATGATGTGGGACCTGGCATGGGTGGAGGGCGATTTACTGTGAGCTGTCGTATCTCAGGAGGAGATCGACGGTTGGGATCATCCGATGAGGTTAATAGGGAAATCCGATGAACAAAATATGGCGGAGACGCGATGCAATATGGACTGTAGATTGGGGATCAATGGATGGCTGAGATTAGATGACGGAGGTTGCGGGAACAAAGGGAGGAAGGCGGTTTTCGCCGGGAAAACCATTGGTGTCGCGTGGCCCTAAGGCGGTTTAGAAACTTTGCCCAAAATCACGTGATATGCCTCGCCGCGTGACACGTGGCACTACAAAACCGCTTACATCGCGTAATTTCTAATCGTTAAAGTTCGGACGCCAAAACAACGCGATATGCACGCTGGCCGTTAGATCTGGAGCGGAAAGATCAGACAGCGGAGGAAGGAGCGCGATGAGGGGAGATGCACGGTCAGTAACGAAGGGGAAATTCAAAAGCGGGTTCGATCCTGGCCGTCGGATCAAAAGAATGGACGGTCAAGATCTTCAGATGGAACGCAAAGGTAGAGGGTCAAGTTAATGGGCGGGAGAAAGGTGGACCATTAGATCGAAAGAGATCAACGGCTGAGATTCAATCGGAAGGGAAGACAGGCGAGGCAATGAGCGGGGAGCAAAGGAATCTGGACCGTAGGATCATGCGGGATGGACGGCTCAGATTCAATCGGGGCTCGCCAATCGGGTGGTCAAATGCGATGCGATTGGTGCGATTGGCGGCGAGCGATTACGCGATAGTCGTCCGATCTGGAATCAGATTGACGGTCTAAATACAATCAGAGGGGTAAATGGGTAGGGGTGATGGGCGCTGCGATTTGCGCTGGACCATTAGATCTTCACAGATCAACGGTTGAAAACAAAGCGGAAGCCGACAGCATAAAACTTTCTCGCATCAGGGAAAATCAATTTAACACAGAAAATGCGTTCATCGTGATTCTTTCGATTGCGATTAGCACCCAGGCCTTTAGCACTTGGTTCTGGGTGCGGGTCATGTGGGAAAGTGGTTAAGGGGGTTGGCCGAAAGGGGCTTAAGCCTTATATGTAAAGTGAGTGTTTTTAAGCCAAAAAAGAGGATTTTTAAGGCTAAAAGAGGGCTTCGGTAGAGGGAAAGAGGGACTTCTAAGCCGGACAAAGGATATTTGTGAGGTTTAAAAGGGGAGTTAGGATGATTTGGAGGGTTAATGAGGGATTAAGGGAGGGGAAAAAGGTGATGAAAACAGAGGTTTAATGGAGGTAAAATAAGGGAAAATGAGGCCTTTTGGGCATTCTTCTTCACAAAATAGAGAGGTTTTTTAATTGGAAACAGCAGTGAGGATTTATCAAAGGAAAAAAAGCACAAGGCTTCAAGGATGATGTGTTTTCAGAGGGAATGCATTCCTTGAAGGCTCAAAAAACATTTTAGCCACCTGTTTGCTTGTCAAAAAATTCATAGGTGGCTAACAGCACCAACATTCTTTACCGGCATCGGTTGATTAGGACTGGTTATAAAGTTGGCAATCTGAAGGCTACAATGAGTTGTGATTATGTCAAAGACTATGAGTTTGTTGCAAACTTCCAGCCAAACCCTGATTTCCTGAAACATACTTTTCCACATTTCAAGGTAGCACACAAGTCACTTCTCCTTAAGATGTTGCATCATATTACTGCATGTTTCCCTTGATTAAACATACTACTAATAATGCATTACATTGGTGAATGATGATGTTGCAGGATAATCCTGAACTCGGCTTGGTCCAGGCTCGATGGTCTTTTGTAAATAGAGATGCAAATTTGTTAACATGGCTGCAAAACATCAATCTTCCTTTCCACTTTGAGGTAGAGCAGCAGGTGAATGGAGTCTTTTCTCAATTTCTTTGGATTCAACAGGACAGCTGGTGTCTGGAGAATAAAATCTCTTGAGGAATCTGGAGGTTGGCTTGAAAGAACAACTATTGAAGATATGGACATTGTTGTGCATGCCCATCTGAATGGGTGGAAATTTATTTTTCTCAATGATGTCACGGTTGTGCTCTAGAACCATTAATCATGCTCTGATTATCATGATGTTTTTATCTTTGTACTCTGAAATTTATGTTCAATTTAACACTTAAACATCAAATTAAATGTGGTTCTAGTAGTATCTTGAACTTTTTCACTACTTTTAGGCCCATTTGAAGCAAGTGGAGGCAATTTTCTAATGGTGTTATGATCTTTTTGGTGTTTTTCTATCTGAATTTTTGTTAATTTTATTTTGGCTTAATCTTGGGGACTTCCAGTTATGATTCTAATTTGAAACCATCATGAGGGTCATAAAATGAGGGCAACATTCTGCTAACAATGATAAAAGGCACCATTAAAGTGTATATTTTCAATAAACGATGGAGGTAAACAAAACAAATGTTTACCAAACTACAATGAAATAGAAATGTGTGTGAATATTATCAAAATTTATGTATGGTATACAACTTTTAGGTTAATAAATCATTAATATCAATGAACCATCGTTAAATTAATATTAAAAATTACTTGTTCGAAAAGGACTTAATAGCAAACCACTCCATTCATCACGGAGGAGAAATAGTGGTTAACCATTTACAAATAATAAACACAATTGAAATCATGAATGTACATCTACATTTATATTTATTCAGGACATATAACTACACTCTACTTACAGAAAATATTTGTGTGGTTGAAAGATGGTTCTTTTGTTTAGAAGGCAATTAATTTCGTGACGGGCTTAATCTGTTGGTTGTGAAGAGCTACTGATCATCAAAACGCTCGGCCACCTCCATGTTGATATGATCTGTTGATGCCTACTCTGCGTTGTCATTGACCATAATTGTTGTTCATTTTTTTATTTTTGATTGCCGCACAATCTTTCTCTTCCTTTACTGAAATTGACCAAAATCACTACAAATATTTTGCTTAACAACTATTCGATCTCTTTAAGAATCTTATGACATTTCCTTTACAACATCTAATGATGATGCAATTGCTAGTTTATTATTTAAATTATATTTTTAAATACAAAAATAAAATTCTTTGTAGTTCACTACTAATATTAAGATTATACAATGCCAATAATTTAAAACTATAATTTTCTTACGTTTAAAGCAGATTTTCGAATAACTAGAGAAAAATGCAAAAAGTGACCTCCTTGGAGGAGGCCTTTTCATCTCCTCTGCCACTCTGCCAAAACAACCGTAAATGACGGAAGAAACGGCAGGTGTCTTTGCCAAGTTATCATTTTATTTAGAGTCGTTTATGAAAGAGAATTGTTTGGATCCTTAAAAGTGGTTTGAATCTGGCTAAAAAAATTCAAGAAATCTTGAACTAGTAGTGTTTGAATCATGTTTTTGATGGTGGAAATGGATTCAGCACCATCAAATACTTTTAGAGATACTCTAAATTTGCAAGTTTGACAGTTGTAACATAGATTTACAAAAATCAAAATCTCTGCAGAATTTTATTAAAATCTTACTAAAATTTCCATAATTTTCTGAGAAAAAAAGCAAGTTAGTTAGACTATTTATATTTTTGGCTCACTTCAAACAAATTAGACACATTCCATTGGACGGAGTCACCAGTGTTGGAATTTCATAGCAAACCTACCAGTAAAAAAATTTGATTTCCACGGCTCCCCACTTAATTTTCAGACAATTTTATAAAATTTTAAACAATATTCCAAAATATATCCCTCATAACCACCAATTTACCCATCAAATTCCATTCCATCCCTGTCAGTCACATACTTTCCCTCACTCAAACCTCACGCTATACCTAGTAGACTTCCAAAAAAGCCATTGTGGACAATGTGCAGTGAATCCTAAAAATAAAATAGAACGAAAAACACACCATTATGTTGGGAAATATTTCAACCGTTTAGTCAAGGAAATGGAAGATCCATAAATTTACTCAGAGCGTGCACGGCTTCTAAGCTACTAACATCAGAACAGAAAAACACCTTTGCATTCATTCAATAGAAAGTAGTACACAAATACAAACATACGGTTCAATGAAATTTACAAATAACACTGTAAAACAACAGAAACCCAAAATCTGCCAACGCCAATTTAAGTGTAATCTGTTAAATCCAGTATTATTGTCAAAAACAATGAAATACAATAGCAAGTACCGTGAAGATATCTCTTTATAACGGAGAAACAATGATGAATAAATACGTGCCCCAAATGCAAAGTACTCTGGTATCTCATAGACAAAATAATAACCTCCACAAAACCCCTGCCATAATGTCATATGGTATATTATCAGAGATAACACTGGCCGCCTCTCTCTCATCATTTCGAAAAAGATGGACCAAAGACTCAGTAAAATCGAGAAGCCAAGAAGGGGATGAATGAGGCCATGACGGCGGCAAATAAAGAGGGAACGATGGCCATTGAAGCAGCGCCTGCTTCCATTGACGGACTCGGAGATGGTGCACTCACATCGGCTGCTGCTGTTGCTCCCACCATCATCATCACAATGGCCAAAAAAGCTCCTGATGCGTAGTTGCCTGCGCCTGCCATTCCCACTCACAGTCACAACACGCCTGTTACTGCTAATTGATGCAAAAAAGGCCTAAACCTTAAGCGCAACTCCTGCCGAAACCTTAATCTCAAAATTCGAAGATTCGATCTTTCTGGTTGGTTTGAGATTCGAACGCTCGACACAGAGATGTGAGATCACAAAAATTGCACAATGCCAAGGTTGAGTCTTACGCCTATTAATAATCCTCTGCGCCCCTTTTTCTTTTTCTTTTAAATAATATTAATTTTAAGTAACGCGTGATTTGTGGGCTGGCAAAAGGTAGGGAGACAGCCTGGCTATGCGTGGGTGTGGACGGGATACGCGCTTCGTTTTGGCCATCTTTCCGTAATATTCGCTGACTCAATCCACACCACGTGGCAACAAATAATTTGATGAGGGCACTGCAGAGGAAACAGGTTGGGCAGGGCATGTGAGTGTATGACGTAGAGTACGTAGGCTTCAACTGAGTCTCACACAATGAGGTGGGTACACATTTTGGTTGCTTAGTCGCCGAGTTATCTCGTCTCGCAAAATCCTCCATTCAAAGTTACATACCTGGAAAATTTTAAACACAATGAGGATTTTACGATTATATTTAATTTGAATCATTTTGAAATGGTTCATATTCTAATTTCAAAGTTGACCACACTCCAATTTTCAAACTGCATGCAAATTGTGAAAGACGATTTTACACGTTTTTGGTATTATCTCCAATTTGAATAAGTTGGGGTTGTTCATAGCAAACTCAAGTTCCTTGATCTTGAGGCTTGCTTTAAAGTATTGCAAACGAACTCAACAGGGTTAAGTTCCATACCAAATACCTTGATTTGAAATTATTTTAGCCTTAATAGTTAATTGTGAATTATTTTATATAATAATTTAGTTATAGATAATATTTTATAATAAATTTTGGAATTTGTAATTATTAATAATATTATCGTCGATGTCAAATTAAGATTGATGATTTAATATATACTTAATAATAAAACCACAAAATTAAATTAAAAATGGTTAAAATAAGTATTTCCATACATTAAATTGAGTAAATTTGTATTAAATCATTATAGATTAGTTTTATTTGATTGCTTTTATCAAGTCACGAGAAGTAAAGCTTTCAATTTTCAATTTTTTTTAAGTATAAAACTTGAAAAAAAGTTTACACTCAATAAAATTTGATTCCTCTAGATACTTGATAAAGATCTATATTAGTTCTTAATAATATTATTTATATATAAATTTAAAGTATTCTTATTTTTAATATTATTAAAACTATATATATATATATCATTTTTCTTAGACACTTTTTTTTAAATATCATATATACATATAACATTTTTCTTTAATATATTTTTTTAATTCTATATGCTTAGCATTGATGATATTTATAGATAAATAGACATTTAATCTAGTAAAAAAGTTTATTTTAAATATTAAATTTTTATATGTTTATTAATTAAATATAAATATAAATATTGAAATGTACTAATTACAAATACATCATTTTCTTATTGTAGAAGTTCAATTTTATATTACTGTGAAAAAAATACATTGTATTTTTCTTGGTGCTATGGGTGGCCCTATTGGGAAACCAACCTAACAACACATGTTGAACTTCTTGAGATGCCATGTATTCTTTCCTTAACTCGCCTATCTGGCAAAAATAATTGATGACTCAAGCCAGAGCTACAAAACTGTAGATTACAAAAGTGATGGCTTTTCTTTGATGGATCATCTCGACTGTGACAAAATTGTATGGACGTATAAATTACAAAGCACCTTTGCACACCCTCTAGCCAAAAGCCGTATGTTGATCCCTGTGCAAATTGGACCATAGAGCACTTATAGTCCTAACATGAGAAGTGGTGCACAAAGTATTCAATTGAACCCGCCCTTAAATCCCTTGAGTCTACATCTGAACTCACCATTGAATCCCTTCGGTGCTCGCTATCAAGTTACCAAGCAACTGAGGTTGATCAACCGTGGCAAGAGGAACGGTGATCGAGCCCCAAACTGCTTACGGGCCGAGAGGCAGAGTAAAATAACATGGAGCCAAATTATATGAATTATCGTCCCTAAAGGCATATCACGAACAAGTTGGGCTTTGTGATGATTAGAGGGGAGTATGCCAGTGTCCTTCTGAGCTGAATCCTAAGGCGAGACCATGCTAGCTTTCGAGGCACCACCAAGAATGCGGAGAGGGATGAATTTATGCAAATCTCCCTTAACACTCTTCTGAGCTAAAATATATGGACAATGATGAAACAAAGAAGGCTACTAGACAGCGAAATGAACACTATAAGACCAAGGGGCCATTGTAGAGACCATGACCACCCTGTGAATTGAGGAGGTTGGCGATGTTTGAAAGCCAACACAACTGTGATAAGTGTGTTTTTAGCGCCAAGACAACCAAAGCATGCTTTTGAATGGGCCCATTTCCAATTGAGAGGAGAGAATTCACATTAGAGGCATAGTCCCTGCTCATACCCTCTACCAAGCTCATCATTTCTTTTTCCGACTGATATGCATTAGAGGGTGGCAAAAATAAAAGAAGCCTCAGGGAGGGATGTCAGCTCAACCTGTCACCATCCCTATCCTTCCTGGCGAGGCTTATTTCCCAGGCTATCCAACCATAAATGTGCGGGGGCAGTATATGCCCACCGTTGAATGGTGTACCTGATTTAATCCTACGATGGGCATAAACTGCCACCACACATTTATGGTTGGATAGCCTCGAAAATAAGCCTTGCCATCCTTCCTTACCAGAGAGAATAATGAAAAATTATGAGATGTCATAATGATCCTGTAAGGGAAGCGAACTGCAATGTACAATCTCCCGAGGCTTATTAGTGTGAGTATCATGTTGAGGTGAGTGTCAACACGCTGAGAAATTGAAAGCATGGCTAGGTGTCTTGTATTATGTGAAGGATTTGTACACTTACTGAATTATGTCGATGTTAGGAACCCACAGTGGGGAAAATATACTAATCACATATACATCATTATTAATTAATATGGTCAAATGGGTCTTAGTTTCAACACACTTTGTTGGTCAGAAAACCCAACAATAAGTGATTTCACAGTAAAACTAGGCTACAAAGCCAAGTAGAAGATCACTTCAAAGGGTAGAAACTTTAGTGGTTGAAGGGCCTTGGGAAAACTAGTGCCTTTCTCAAAGCAAAAATCTCCTCCTGGCTCACCCTCAACAACAAGCTCCTCACATAGGAGGTACTCATTGCTTGAGGGTGATATGGTTTGAGTAGATGTATTATATGCCTTCAACAAGAAGAATCCATACCAACATCTATTCGCAAAATGCCCTTTCATCTCCCATGTATATACACACATACAATCTTCCCTTTCTCCAAAGGCATGTTGCCGCTTAAACTTGATAGAGGTCTTTCTCAAGTGATGGCTCCTTGAAAAATATGTTATTTCTTACTTGGGCATTCCTTTCATCTTATTTGACAACATACGAAAAGCTTGCATGATCTATACTTATGCAAGAATCAAATGAAATAAAAATTTAAACGGAAAACACAAAGCTACATCGAAAGATGAACTTTAATACATTAATAACAAATATTGAAAAACTATTTATGTTTAGAATGGAAATAAACTAGCTCGGGCGATGGTTGATTATATTTAAGAACAGATGTGATGGTTACATCCTCTAAACTGTGTTACAATGAGGCTCGAAGGTCTTTTTATTATTAAGAAACAAGAGAAAGCCCTAAACATCCAAAAACCTAACCCTAGGAGATGACGTGCCAAACGTTTGTGGGCCCCGTTAGGGTTAGTTGGTACACCGACTTCCCGGGGTCATAACTTTGGCATATGATCTCTATTTGACATGTATGATACCTAGTTAGAAAGACTATCGATGGACTACAAATTTCGACTAAAAACCCCTATTATAGGATATGGGTTTTCCCGTTTTCCAAAAAATGCCGTTCAGGGCCTCAAAACGGTTTCAGAAGTTTAAGACCCGAAAAAACACTAAAAATAATAAATTATGCTACAATTAAGGAAATTGAAAGAAACAGTGTTGGGAGTCCAAGTGGAATAGGTAGGTGGCCACCAATATCCACTTGGATCAGTCCTGCCCCTTAGGAAGCAACAATCCCCATTACGTTGAGTGCCTCCATGACATTGGGAAACTTCTGCTGAACTTGGTTCTTAGTGAGCCACTTTCCCTGGTGTAGGAGTTGGCCAGTTTTGACAGTTTGATACAGTTGGGGAGTTTTCTTGATCTGTGTGCCCATGATCTAATTAATTGTCGTATGTTCTATGCAGTCGGTTGAACTCTGTTTGTGTGAGTTGTTCGGCAATGTGTGATGTGTCCATCAATGATGGAGAGTATGGTTGCAGGTTGTTCACATTGAACATTGGGTGCAAGCCAAGGAATGGGGGAATGTTGAGCTCGAAAGTGTTGTCTCCCACAACCTTGGTGATGTTGTAAGGCTCATATCGGAATGGTCAAATCTTCCAATGGGCTCTGGCAAGGCGTTCTTTCTGCAAATGCAACCAAAATTTGTTGCCCACTTAAAACTTTTGTGGCACCAGATGTTGATAGTACCATTTTTTATATTTGGCATTGGAATTATACAAGATGTCGTGAACCTACTCATGGATGTGTTGGATGCATTCAATAAACCTGGTTGATTTATCATCATGGGATTGTACATGTCTAGATTATGCCTGTGTAGTCGCATTAGGCATGGAAACAAAAATCATACATAATGGTTAGAATCCCATACTCACTTAAAAAGGATTGGACCTATCGAGCTCTGGAGATCTTTGTTATAACTATGTTGCACATAGGGAAGGCTCTCATCGGATGTTCATGGATTCTTGGATTTGTACATGCATCGTAAGTCCATGATTATTATGTTGATGACCTTTGTCTGCCCATTTGTCTGGGGATGGAATGTAGTCGACTTGGTGAGCTTGGTGTATAATAATGACTAGAGGGCCGACCAAAATGTGCTCATGAACCTGTTATCCTGATCTGATATAATATTCTACGGGATCCCAAGATGTACCCACACTCATTCAAAGGATAATTTGATAATGTCCTCAGCCGTGATACTCTTCTTGCAAGTTGCCAATATAGCCATCTTAGAAAAGTTGTCCACGACCACGAATACACAGGCATTACCATGCTTGGTAGAAGGGAGGCCAAACAAATAGTCCATTAAGATGGATTCTTAACGCTGGTTGGGAGTAGGAAAAGGAGCGTATATGCCTTGCTTCTTCATGGTTGGCTTGGTGATTGCACAGAAAATGGAGAATGTAATATATTTTCTAACATCTTGTTGGAGTTTTGGACAATTAAAATACTTTTGTAGTGCTACCAAATTTTTCTCCACCCCAAAGTGTCCTACGACCCGACTGTAGTGCGCCTCCCAAATAAACTTCGCATGCTCTCTTGAAGGAACTGTTTTCCTCTTTGTTTTTTCTCACAATCTCGTAAATTACAGAAGTTCTCACAAGCGAGCATGAAGTTCTGCTTGGAGGTGGAAGTCTGGAACTTGCTTGCAATCCACTGGCATTTGGTATGTAGTGGAAAAATTTGGATCGTTTTTGTATAGTTGCAACCATCCAAAGGTACACAAATTGAAAACGGTGGTCAATGTTGCAACCGAGGGCCAACTAAGGAAATTTGCAACATTATTGGTGTTTCCATTCTTGTATTTAATGTTCAAATGGAATTGTTTCATATATGTGGACCACTTATGATGGTGATCATTCTACAAATTCCCTTGTGTTTGTATAAATTGAAGAGTTTGATGATTTGTGTGGATAATCGATTGTCTCCTTCCCCAAAATGTAATGTTTCCATTGCCAACAAGCATGCACGATGGAATACATCTCTTTATCATATGTGTGTTATTTCCAAATTGTATCAGAAAGTGTCTCACTATGATAGGCCATTTGCCCTTATTGGGTGAGAACTACACCAATAGCATAGTCGGAGGCATCTTTCCCAATTTCAAATGGTTGTTGCAAGCATGGAAATGTGAGTGCTAGTGCAGATAAAAGGTGATGCTTTAGCTCAACAAACCCCTTCTATTGACTCAGACCATAAAAACGTTTTTTTCACTCCGCCCTTGGTAACTTGACTCAAAGACCAAGTGATATGAGAGAATTCCAACATGAATCCCAAATGAATTGGATCTTAGCTAGATCCACATACATACCTTTCTCATTAATGATGTAACCTAGATATTGGACCTAGATCATGCCAAAAATGCATTTCTCCAAGTTGGCACATAGTTTGTGCTACCACAGGGTTTGAAGGACCTGTTGAATGTGTTGCAAGTGCTCTTTCCAATTCTTGTTGAAGATGAGGATGTCATGTAGATATAAAACCACAAATTAGTTGGTGAAGGGCCACAATATTTCATCCATCAACCTCATAAAAGTTGTAGGCGAATTTGTTAAACCGAAAGGCATAAACAACCCCTCAAAAAGGCCCTCATTAGATTTAAAGGCAGTCTTTCATACATCTGTGGGTTCTATTAGAACCTGGTAATAGCCAGACATCATATCAATCTTGCTGAAGTACTTACCCCCCTTGAGCTGGTCAAGAGGGTCATCAATCTGTGGGATTGGATACTTGTTAATGACAGTGATTTTATTTAGTGCCTCATAATCAATGCAGAGTCTCGAGGTCCCATCCTTATTTACTACAAGTACAATTAGGCTCCTACAAGGTGAGGAACTTGGTTGGATGTGCCCTTTTTACAACTCATGGATATCACGCAGTGTGGTCTAATTTATGTACTTATCCTCATAACTCCCGACAGGGTAATGTTGTTGCTTGATGACATCTCAAACATAATTCCAAGTGTGTGTGACTGAAAATAGTGAGCGTTCCCTCTCGTCCCTCTACTCACAGTAGGTCTCCCACAAGTCCTTGGAGTTGGGGGAAACCTTGAGGAGTGTAAAAGTAATATTTTCTTTATTGGAAAAATTATGGACCAAAAACTATCCTTCAATTAGATTTAACCATTTATCTACGACATTTGCATATATATAGCTTTCAAATATATGAATTTCAAATTTAACTTGTACCATGAAGGGGGTGGTGCCTCCAAGGTAGTTTCCAAATGAAGATGCTTCGCCCGCTGATACCCATCGAAGGATTTGGGAAAAATTATCTGTCATCTGGGTCCTTTGTCGCTTGAGGACTTCTTCAAGCAACATTTTGAAAATATCTCTTGATCCCCTGTATTTATTTTCTTCTTCCATGGGAGGCCATCGAGGTCAGTGAGGCCAGTCTTGAAAGGGGTCAACCAGTCCAAGTCCAAACTCCTTATACCATCACCTCATTGGGGACATGCACAAAAAAATAGACAAAGAGAAGACTACTTTGATACCACTAATCCATATTTATGCTGGAAGGAAATGAAATATATATTTAGGCAAAAAAAATACAACTACAACGAAATTTTAACTTCAATTAATTAATAACAAAAACTAAAAATTTGTTTACATGCAGAAGGGAAATAAACTAGCTCAGGGGATGGTAGCTTATCTCCGAGAAGAGATTTTATTTATACATACTATAAATTGGGTTACAATGATAATTCAAGGCCTTTTATTATTGAGAAATAAGTAAAAAACCCAAACATCCAAAAACCTAACCCTAAAAAATGAAGTTCCAAACGTTTGTGGGCCCTGTTAGGGTTAGTTGGTATACCAACTTCCTGGGGTCATAACTTTGGCATATGATCTCTGTTTGACAAGCATGATACATTGTTATAAATATATATACAAGGGCCTCAAAAAAACATCATATAGGACCTCAAAAAGGCTCTAGAAGTTCAGGACCCAAAAAACTGCGAAAAAAAAGTAAATTGTTTTACAATTAAGGAATATAAAAGAAAAAGTATTGGGGGTCAAAGTGGAATAGGCGGGTGGCCAAAAATATCCACTTGGACTAGTCCTCCCCCCTTAGGAAACAATGGTCCCCATTGCGTTGAGTGCCTCCATGAGATGGGGGAACTTCTACTAAACTTGGTCCCTAGTGAGCCACTTGCCCTGGTGCAGGACTTAGCCAGATTTGACAACCTAATACAATTGGATCCTCTATTGGTGAGTGTTCTTGATCTATGTGTTCATGATTTGATTAGTTGTGGCCTATTCCATGCAGTCTAGGTTAAGCTCTATTGGTGTGAGTTTTTTAACAATGTCTAATGTGTCCAACAATGGTGGAAAGTATGTCCAAAGATGGTCCAAATTGAACATTGGGTGCAGACCAAGGAATGGGGGAATATTGAGCTCAAAAGTGTTTTCTCCCGTAGCCTTGGTGATGGTTTAAGGCCCGTATCAGACTGATTAGAGCTTCTGATGGGCTCCTCCAAGGAATTATTTCTACAAATGCAACCAAAATTTTTTTCCCACCTGAAAATGATATGGCACCCAATGTTGATCATATCCTTGTGTGTACCTTGCATTGGATTTATCCAAGATGTCATGAACCTACTAGTGGATATGTTGGATGTGCTTAATAAGCCTGGTTGTTTTATCAGCCTCATATTTTCCATGTGCAAATTTTTCCTATGTAGTCACATGATACATGGAAACACGCACTTGAAATGGGCTGTGACCCGTTTATTTATGGAAAGATTTGTTATAATTTCGCTACAAATAGGGAAGGCTCTCATACCATGTTCCTGGATGCTTGGATTTTTACATGTGTGGTATGTGCATAATCATCTTGTTGACGACCTCTGTCGGGTCACCAGTTTGGGGATGGAATGCAACCAACTTTGTGGGACTAGTGTCAAGTAATGACCATAAGTTCGACCAGAATGTAATCATGAACCTGTTATGCTAATATAATATAATGGTCTACGAGATCCAAAAATGTACCCACACTTGTTCAAAGAAGCATTTGGGAGTGTCCTTTGTTGTGATACTCTTCTTACAAGTCACCAATATAGCCATATTAGAAAAAATTTCCATGACTACAAATACACAGTCATTACCATACTTGGTAGGAGGGAGGCCAAACAAATATTCCATGGAGATAAATTCCCAAGGTTGGCTAGGAGTAGGTAGTGGAGCATACAGAACTTGATTTTTGATGGTTGGCTTGGCAATGGCACATGTAGTGCAAGATATAATATATTTTCCAACAACCTATCAGATTTTTGGCCATTAAAAATACTTATGTAGTACTACCACAATTTTCTCCACACCAAAGTGTCTTGTGAATCGAGTGCAGTTCGCCTCCCAAACCAGCTTGGAACGCTCGCTTGGAAGTCTGGAACTTGCTTGCAATCCACTAGCATTTGGTATGTGGTGGAAAAATTTGGATCATTTTTGTATAGTTGCAACCATCCAAAGGTCTCATGGCTACAAGAGTTGAGAACAGTGGTCAATGTTGCAACCGAGGGCCAACTAAGGAAATTTGCAACATTATTGGTGTTTCCCTTCTTGTATTTAATGTTCAAATGAAATTATTTCATATATGTGGACCACTTATGATGGTGATCGTTCTGCAACTTCCCTTGTGTTTGTATAAACTGAAGAGGTTGATGATCTGTGTGGATAATCGATTATCTCCTTCCCCAAAATGTAATGTTTCCATTGCCAACAAGCATGCACGATGGAATACATCTCTTTATCATAGGTGGGTTATTTCCAAATTCTATTGAAAAGTGTCTCATTGTGATAGGCCATCGAATGCCCTTGTTGGGTGAGAACTACACCAATAGCATAGTCAGAGGCATATTTCCCAATTTCAAATTGTTGTTGCAGGTATGGAAATGTGAGTGCTAGTGCAGAGCAAAGGTGATGCTTCAGTTCAATCATTAGAGGAATTTTGAGGTCTAAAATGGGCCTCCTAAGGAAATAATAAAATAATAGCTAAACCAATAAAATAATATTTTTGAATTTGCAATTCACTTTTTGCACCACAATCCATGTAACCATTGTTAAATTCAATTCAAAACCTGTACCAAAATAAAATTAATAAAAAATTTGTATTGATGTGACTATAAATAGGAATGAACTTTTCAAGAAAAATTCATTATCATTAAAAAACTAATGCATTTGTCCTTTGTACTTAAATAACTTAAAATAAAATATAAATATAAATTTATAAAATCTTAATCATATTATATGCTATTAATTAAAATTTATATTATTCAAATTGTATAATAACATGTAATTAATATACTATATAAAAATAATCTAATATAATAAATGTATAAAGATATGAATTGTTTCTTTCAAGAAATATGAAATGAAAATAATATATTTTTATTCAAAAAGTGTGAAATGACATTTATTATGAGTACTTTACTTTGACTTTAAAAGTACTTAGAGCACTACCATGGTTAACCATGAGTTTTTATCCACCATTGAGAATATGACAAGTAAGTACCTTTAACTCAAGCAATGCCACCTCAACCATTAGGGATGATGTCATCCCCTAAAATGTGATTGGTTCTCATAAAGTGAATTTTTATTGTACATTTTTCTTAGAAATCCCATTTTAGACTCAAAATTTCCCTAATGAAACGTGTTCTATTGACTCAAACCATAATATAAAAAAATAAAAAATAAAAAATTCATTCCGCCCTTGGTAACTTGACTCAAAGATCAAGTGATATGAGAGAATTCCAACACGAATCCCTAATGAATTGGATCTTAGCTAGATCCACATACATACCTTTCTCATCAATGATGTAACCTAGATATTGGACCTAGATCATGCTAAAGATGCATTTCTCCAAGTTGGCACATAGTTTGTGCTGCCACAGGGTTTGAAGGACTTGCCAAATGTGTTGCAAGTGCTCTTCCCAATTCTTTTTTAAGATGAGGATGTCGTCTAGATATAAAGCCACAAATGAGTTGGTGAATGGCCACAATATTTCACCCATCAACCTTCTAAAAGTTGTAGGGGCATTTGTTAACCCAAAAGGCATGACCAACCCAACAAAAAGGCCCTCATTGGATTTAAAGGTGGTCTTTCATACATCCGTCAGTTCTATTAGAACCTAGTAATAGCCATACTTCATATCAATCTTGCTGAAGTAATTTCCCCCCTTGAGTTGGTCAAGAGGGTCATCAATCTATGGGATTGGATACTTGTTCATGACAGTGATTTTATTTAGTGCCCCATAATCAATGCAACGTCTCGAGGTCCCATCCTTCTTCAGTACAAGTACAATTAGGCTCCCACGAGGTGAGAAATTTGGTTGGATGTGCCCTTTTTACAACAACTCATGGATCTGTCACAGTGTGGTCTAATTTATGTACTTATCTTCATAACTCCTGACATGGTAATGTTGTTACTTGATGACATCTCAGAAATAATCCCAAGTGGGTGTGACTGAAAATAGTGAGTGTTCCCTCTCGTCCCTCTACTCATAGTAGGTCTCCCACAAGTCCTTGGAGTTGGGGGCAACCTCGAGGAGTGCAAAATTAATCTTTTCCTTATTGTAAAAATTATGGACCGAAAAATATCCTTCAATTAGATTTAACCATTCATCTACGACATTTGCATCTATCTAGCCTTCATATATATGAATGTCAAATTTAACTTGTACCTTGAAGGGGTTGGTGCCTCCGAGGTAGTTTCCAGATGAAGATGCTTCGCCCACTGATACCCATCGAATAATTTGGGAAAACTTATCTGTCATCTGGTTCCTTTGTCGCTTGAGGGATTCTTCGAGCAACATTTTAAAAAGATCTCTTGATCCCATGCATTTATTTTCTTCTTTCATGGGAGGCCATCGAGGTCAGTGAGGCTGATCTTGCAAGGGGTCAACCAGCCCAAGTCCAAACACCTTATACCCTCACCTCGTTGGGGACATGCACAAAAAAACAGAGAAAGAGCAGACTTCTCTGATACCACTAATCCATATTTTTGCAGGAAGGATATGAAATCTATATTTAAACAAAAAACATATAACTACAATGAAATATTAACTTCAATTCATTAATAACAAACACTAAAAATTTGTTTACATGAAGAAGTGAAATAAACTAGCTCAAGTGATGGTAGCTTATCTCCGAGAAGAGATGTGATGGATACATACTATAAATTGTGTTACAAAAATAATTGAAGGCCTTTTATTATTGAGAAACAAGGAAAAAACATAAACATCCAAAAACCTAACCCTACAAAATGAAGTGCCAAACATTTGTGGGCCCCGTTGGGGTTAGTTGGTATACCAACTTCCAGGGGTCATAACTTTGGCATATGATCTCTATTTGACGAGCATGATACAGTGTTAGAAATATCTATGCAAGGAATACAAATTTCATCTGCAAACCCCTAATTTAGCCAATTAGTCTTCCCATTAAAAAAAAAAACATCATATAGGGCATCAAAACAACTCCAGAAGTTCAGGACCCAAAAAAACTGCCAAAAAAAGTAAATTGTTCTACAATTAATGAATCTAAAAGAAAAATTATTGGGGGTAAAAGTGGAATAGGTGGGCGGCCACAAATATCCACTTAGACTAGTCCTCCCCCTTTAGGAAAGAATGGTCCCCATTGTGTTGAGTGTCTCAATGAGATGGGGGAAATTTCTGCTAAACTTGGTCCTTGGTAAGCCACTTGCCCTGGTGCAGGAGTTGGCCAGCTTTGACAACCTGATACAATAGGATCCTATATTAGTGAGTGTTCTTGATCTATGTGTTCATGATTTTATTAGTTGTGGCCTATTCCATGCAGTCTAGGTTAAGGCGCCTATTGGTGTGAGTTGTTTAGCAATGTCTGATGTGTCCAACAATGGTGGAAAGTATGTCCAAAGGCGGTCCAAATTGAACATTGGGTGCAAACCAAGGAATCGGGGAATATTGAGCTCAAAAGTGTTGTCTCCCGTAGACTTGGTGATGGTTTAAGGCCTGTATCATAGTGATCGGAGCTTTCGATAGGCTCCTCCAAGGACTTATTTCTACAAATGCAACCAAAATTTGTTTCCCACTTGAAAATTATATGGCACCCGATGTTGATAATATCCTTGTTTGTACCTTGCATTAGCTTTATCTAAGATGTCATGAACCTACTGGTGGATGTGTTGCATGTGCTTAATAAACCTGGTTGTTTTATCAGCCTCATATTTTCCATGTGCGAATTTTTCCTATGTAGTCACATGATACATGGAAACACCCACTTGAAAGGGGTTGCGACCCGTTTATCTATGGAAACATATGTTATAATTGTGTTGCACATAAGGAAGGCTCTCATACCATGTTCTTGGTTGCTTGGATTTGTACATGTGTAGTATGTGCACGATCATCCTGTTGACGACCTCTATCAGGTCACTAGTTTTGGGATGGAATGCAATCGACTTCGTGGGATTAGTGTCGAGTAATGACCATAAGTTTGACCATAATTTACTGGTGAACCTGCTATCCTGATATAAAATAATGGTCTACGAGATCCCAAAATGTACGCACACTTGTTCAAAGAAGCATTTGGGAGTGTCCTTTGTTGTGATACTCTTCTTACAAGTCACCAATATAGCCATATTAGAAAAAAATTTGACGACTACAAATACAGTCATTACCATACTTGGTAGAAGGGAGGCCAAAAAAATATTCCAGGGAGATGGATTCCCAAGGTTGGCTAGGAGTAGGCAGTGGAGTGTACAGAAATTGATTTTTGATGGTTGGCTTGGCAATGGCACTTGCAGTGCAAGATATAATATATTTTCCAACAACCTGTCAGTTTGTTGGCCAATAAAAATACTTTTGTATTACTGCCACAATTTTCTCCACACCAAAGTGTCTTGCGAATCGACTGTAGTGCACCTCCCAAACCAGCTTGGAACGCTTGCTTGGTGCTACCCTTCTTGTATTTAGTGTTCAAATGAGATTTTTGCAGATATGTGGACCACTTATGATGGCGATTGTTCTGCAACTTCTCTTGTGTCTGTATAAATTGAAGATGTCTGTGATCTATGTGGATAATTGTATCCTTCCCTACAATGTAATGTTTCCCTTTCGAGCAAGCCTGCACAATGGAATACATCTCTTTATTTTATGTGGGGTATTTCAAAATTGTATTAAAAAGTGCATCATTGTGATAGGAAATCAGATTGCCTTGTTGGGTGAGAACTAAACCAATAACATATTTGGAGGTGTCTATCTCAATTTCAAAGGTTGTTGCATGTTTGGAAATGGAAGTACTAGTGTATAGCAAAGGCAATGTTTTAGCTCAAAAAACGCCTTTTGCCGAGACTCAGACTAGAAAAACTTTTCTTTCGTTCCACCCTTGGCAACGTAACTCAAAGTTCAAGTGATATGAGAGAATCTTAACAAGAACCTCTGATAAAAATTGGCAAGGTCCAAGAATGTATGAAGATATCTTAGAGTTTTTTGGGCTAGTCAATCCCGAATGAATTGGATCTTGATCTTAGCCAGATCCACATGCACACATTTCTCATCAATGATGCAACCAAGATGTTGGACCTCACTCATGCCAAAGGTGAATTTCTCCAAGTTGGAACCTAGTTTGTGTTGTTGCGGGGTTTGTAGGACCTATCGAATGTGTTGCTAGTGCTATTCCCAATTCTTGCTAAAGATGAGGATGTTGTCCAGATATAGAACCACAAACGATTTGGTGAAGGGCCACAAGATGTAATCCATCAGCCTCATAAAATTTGAAGGGGACTCTCTTAACTCGAAAGGCATGACCAACCACTCAAAAAGGACCTCCTTGGATTTGAAGGAGATCTTCCATACATATATGGGTTCTATTGGTCATGCAAGAGGTATATTATAATCTTTGCACAATTTTATCAAGAGTCTTGCAAAGGAATATGAAATCACCTTGGCCCACTCCTTCTTTGCATATTGGATCGTACGAGATTAAGAATCTAAAGGCTGCGAAGACCGAGGCAAAATATTTAGAAAATTCAGGTTTGGAATCATTGAATACCACTCGTACGATCCCAGAAGTGTTTGTAAACAACACTATGCAAAGATACATTTCAATTGGCCAAGAGAGACTTATTCTAGACCCGAGGAGGAAAAGATAAAGAATTTTTATAATGCCTCTAAGCCTCACACACCACTCATATTTGTAGGTACATCGCAAGTCTCTCCTCAGAAAGAAGCCACTCTAGAAGCAGAACCATCATAAAGGTGAAATCCAGTGAGAAGAAAATGTAAGAGGAAGGTTGTGCAGAGTCCATCAAAATAGCAGAGATACAATTCAAAAAAGATCTAATCATATTGAAAACGGTTATAGAAATATAAAGGAGGAAGCAAAATAAGTAGGAGGAAGAACTAAGGCAGAAGGAAGAACGAGAACCAAAACAACAAGAAGAGAGGTAGAAAGAAGAAGAAGGAAGGTACAGAAAAGAAGAGGAAGAAACAACACGGAAATGAGCCGAAGATGAAGAACATAATCGAATACTTGAAGAAGAAAGTAAGCAGCTATAGGACAAAGAACTTTCCCAGGAAATTGAATACTTGATAGTGATCCAAGACATGGAGGTAGATTTGAAGCAGTATAATCCAGATTTTGATCTCATGCCTTGCATGCAGCAAGGGCAAGCTCTAGGCAAGGAAGAGGAAATTTCTCCTGTTGATGAAGGTCCGATGATGGATATATATAATTTAACTTTTGATGATTTGTAGAAGGCGATTATATAGGAAAGAAAGAATCACTTCCCACATGACCTCACACATCCTGCTTTTATCAAAGATAAGGTGATCATGATGGACACTAGGAAGAATCTAGAAGCCATTTCCATAGTCAACTTGACCTTCGAAAGAGCCTCCAAGTAAAACAAAGAACATTTGATGGCCAAGAATAGACAAATGTCAAATAATTTAGAAGTGGAAAGGAAACATATTTAACAACTTAAGGTAGAGGTTCAAAAAGCAGCTCCTGCATAGATATACCTCGAATAACTCAAGACAACCATACTTGGTGAAGTATCGACATTGGGAGATACTATGAGAAACCTCTATGAGGGGTTAGTCACCATGCACAAAGCAGTTTTTCGTCTGCACGACACGTAGTAGAAATCTCTAGAGAATGCAAAATCTCTCAAGGTTGTTCATGCAACTATTACTATTTCTCATGAGTGGGAAATGCGGCATAGAGGTTCACCTCCTCATTTGGTGAAGAAGACAAGGCAATAAGCCGAGTTGGAGAATGAAAAGTTTGGATGCTTATCCAAAGAAAAAAGTAGCTTGACACTTTCATCACCAACATTCAGTCCTCTTACACACGGTTATATAACAGTGTGGATTTCATGGTGAAGTCACACAAGATCCCTTTAGTCAGCACGTTTACAAAAGCTAAAGGTAGAAGCAAGGTCAGACAAGAAGTGGAAGAATACTTGGTCCAGCTCAGGTAGATTGCCACCAAAGGGGACATACCTGGAGGTCAATAGACAGATATGCAAAATTATATTGGTATCGCTACCAAGATCAATGCCATGTTGTTCTTGTTAAATAAGGAAACATAAATTGGCTCCAAGACCATGTATGATCCAAAATCTTTAGCTTTGAGATGGAATAAAGAATTACATGTAAAATTGCATCTTAACCATGAAACTTAAAAGGCATTAATATAAGAAGAGAGAAGCACATAAAATCATGCAAAGAAAACAAGGACTTGATAAAGGAGTTCGTCCAGGAGGCATTACGTCTTCGAGCCCTGCTCAATCAGTGGGAAGGCCATCTTTCATTAAGTGGCAATAAAAATTAAAGTACAAGCATCAATGCAAAATTACACCCTTATACCTCCATAGCTGAAAGGAGCTGAAAAATTGAAACCTTTGCTAAAGAAATGGACTACACCGTTGGATTCCTATCGCCGAGAGGTGCAGAATCCATATAAAAGTTGCATTATTCTTACTCTAGGCAATTCTGGGCCCTCTAGAAATGAGCTCAGTTCATGGTTCTGCCCCCTCATAACAGGCGCTCAAGGTTCTACCTCTGCCTTGTGATCTGTGTTGCTCCTGGTCTGCCTGCGTGCACTTTTGAAATGAGAGTTTATATTGGTTTGGGTTGGGCGTACTACCTAAGGGAGCCGCTTGGCCCAACGGTTGGAAATCCACTTTGGAGGGAGGAGGTCGGGTGGTCAAACCCTGCCCCCTCCCGCATTAGGCATATCGTTTTCAACCCAATGAATAAACGTTTTAAATGGCCATCTTTATAATTTTTTGGGGGGCCAGACCCGCATTGGGTGGCCCAACCGTTATCATATACGCCATGTGATATTGTATGGGGGGGGTAGCGGGGTTGATAGCCCGCGCCCCTCCCAATATTGATGGTTTTGGTTCCGGTGGTGGGCGGCGGGGTCATGGCCATTGGCCCACCCCATATATGTGTGTGTGTGTGTGTGTGTGTGTGTATGTATGTATGTATGTATGTATGTATGTGTGTGTGTGTGTGTGTGTGTGTATGTATGTATGTATGTATGTATGTATGTGTGTGTGTGTGTGTGTGTGTGTTATTCCGTTGGAGTAGGAGCAGGGGTCATGGCCCGCCCCTACTATTTTTTTATATTTTCTTTATTTAAAAATAAACCAACTGCTCATTTTGAAAATTTTGGAAACTGACTGAAGGAGTCAAACTAACTATCCTACAAATTTTCCCGAAATATGGCCAGATTTGGCTGGAATCTGGTGGCCGGATTTCTGCAAATTTGTTGCCTCCTTAAGCTACCACATCACCAAGTCAAACCATAAACTTTAACTGCCTATAACTTTCGCATACGAGCTCAGTTTGGCAAACCGCTCACACCATTATGATCAGGACGACAAGGTATTCAACTTGACACTAAGTTTGCCATATTTCTAACACTTTGATTTTTGAGCCTTTGTACTTAAGCCACTTTTACTTGGACCTGTATGATCCTCTGGGATCATTCCTCCCCACTGAGGAGCTTTTGGATGACCAAAAGCCTTATCAATCAACCACCAAGTGACGGAATTGTTCCCTCACTTTCTCCTTTTCCAGACATTTAGATTTACTTCGGTGCATCCCTTTAAAACCAACATAGAGATATTCCACATCTCCCCATCGCAAAGTCCTGGTTCTTCGATCGAGAATGATATCTTCTGGAAATTCATCGAGATACTCTGGTGCAAAGTCATCTATTGTAGGAACTAATCCTACCTCCTTGGTATCCATAATAAATGGTGGTTCATAAAGCTTCATATTTTCAACATTCACGACTGAGTACATTTTCATGTATACAAGAAAATCGAGTCGGAAAGCGTTATTCCCAATCTTCTCCAATATGGTAAATGGACCATGCCGGATTGGTCCTAATTTCTTGCCTTCACCCTTCATTCGATCCTTGCTGATATGGAATCACACCTTGTCACCAACCTGAAATTGGTGGTCGACTCGCTTTTCCAACTGCTCCTACATAACTTGGTGAATGATATGTATCAACTAGATGAACCAATTGTGCTTTATCCCTATCATCATGTCCACTGGCATCTTCATCCCTTCCAAATATCATGTCAAAAGGGTCCTTTGGTAGGTAACCAAAACATGTCTCAAATGGTGAACACTGCATAGAAGAATGCACTGCTCGGTTATGGGCATGATGCACATATGGAAGATGCTCATCCCACAACTTGAGATGTTTGCTGCAATAGCCCTGCAACAAGTGTACCATGGTACGGTTGACGACCTCTATCTGTCCGTCGGTTTGTGGATGGAATGTCATACTTCTCTTCAACTTGGTGTCCATCATTCACCACAAGCTGGTTCAAAACTCTCCAAGAAAGTGAGAGTCTCAATCTGACACAATCGATGTGGGCAACCCAAAGTGTACCCAAAAAACTAAAAGAAAAGATAATCAGTCTGCTCAGGAGTGAACTAATTTTTACAAGGCATTAATATGCACATTTTGCTAAAACGATCTACGAAAACATACAAATAGTCATGACCCTTTCTAGGCATAGGAAAACCTCCTACAAAGTCCATCATCAACACACTTTCCCATAGACAACCCGGAATAGGGAACGGTGTGTACACCCCGAGTTTTCTATTAGAGGGCTTTGAAATAGAACACATCACACATCCCTTTACAAATCGGGTTACAATGTTTTTCATATGAGGAAAAAAAACCTTTGTAAATGACATCAGGTTTTTTCGACACCAAAGTGACCTGATACAAGAGAGGTATGTGCCTCTCGGATTACATGTGCCCTTTATGTTGTGGGTATACATAATTTTCCAAGGTGATACAACAACTTCCCTTGCAAATGATAGTTGTCCACCTATGATCCATGAGTTAATTTTGCATATATTGCTTTAAAGTCATCACCGTTAGCATATTGTTTAGCATAACTTTCAAAAGACAACAAAGCATTATGAAAAATAATAGAAGCAGCAATAGGAGGGCGAGAGAGCATATCTACTACTTTGTTGCTAGTTCCCTTATTATACTTTATTACCAGATGAAACTGTTGTATAAAACCCATCCACTTGAAATGACGAGCCTGTTGTAGCTTGGTCTGTGACTGAAGGTATTGCAAGGCTTGGTGATTCGTATGGATAATTGATCCGGATTTATGCAGGAACGCAACAGAAAAAACACATAACCATGAATACAAAGATGCAGCGGAAATAACACTTCATTTCATTAATATCAAAGAACTGAAATTTGCTTACAGACAGAATGGAAATAAAACTAGCTAGGGCACTGATAGCTATCTCTGAGAAGAGATGTGGCGGCTACAGGCCTCTGAACTGCGTTACAATGAGGCTCGAAGGCCTATTTATTATTGAGAAACAATGGAGAACCCTAAACATTCCAAAAACCTAACCCTAGGAGATGAAGCGCCAAAACTATGGGCCCCGTTTGGGTAAATTGGTGTTTCAACTTCCCAGGGACGTAACTTTGGCATACTATCTCCGTTTGACGCATATGATACATCATTAGAAAGCTCTATCAGAGGACTACAGCTGTCGGGACGAATTTTATCAGAAAATTTGCTGGCGCTTTCATACCCAAAAAACGTCGTTCAGGGCCTCAAAGCAATCAGTGCAGGATAGAAAATTATAAACCAATAGAGATTATGCAGCCAGAAAAGCTAAGAAAGAGACAATGGTGGGGCCCCAAGTGGAATAGGCGGGTGACCACCAATATCCACCTGGATCATTCCTCCCCCCTTAGGAAGCAATGGTCCCCATTGCGTTAAGTTCCTCCATGAGATGAAGAAATTTCTGCTGAACTTGGTCCATGGTGAACCACTTTCCTTGGTGCAGGAGTTGGCCAGCTTTGACAACCCGATACAGTTGGATCCTCTGTTGGCGAGTGTTCTTAATTTTCATGTCCATGATACACTCTGTGGTGGCCTGTTCCATGCAGTCAGGTTTAACTCTGTTGGTGTGAGTTGTTCTGCTGATGCTCAGAGTGTCAATTAGAGTGGGAAGTAAGGGCAGAGGCTATCCACATTGAGGCTGAGTGCGGACAAAGAATAGTGGAGACTCTGCTCCAGCATTGTTCTCTGACCTTGTAGAGGGTGATGGTGTACGGCCCGTATCGGAGCGGGCGAAGCTTGCGGTGAGGTCCAGTGAGGCGCTCCTTCTGCAAATTCAGCCATACTTTGTCGCCCACCTGGAAGTTGTGTGGCACCCGGTGTTGATCATGGCGCTGCTTGTACTTCGCATTGGCTCTGTCTAATATATCATGAACCTGTTGGCGGATGTGTTGAATGCGCTCGATGAAGCTACTTGCTTTGTTAACTTCAGACTGGACGTGCGCTGAATCAGCCTGAGCAGCTGCAAATGGCATGGATACATCAATGGGACATAGTGGCTGAAATCCCAAGCCCACCTGAAAGGGGCTATGGCCAATTGAACTATGGAGAGCCCGGTTATAACTATGTTGTACATAAGGGAGGCTCTCGTCCCATGTGCGTGGATGCTTTGAATTGTACATGCGCAAAATGTGTACAATCACTCTGTTGACGACCTCTGTCTGGCCATCTGTTTGGGGATGGAAAGCTGTGGACTTGGTGAGCTTTGTGTCCATCATTGACCAGAGGCTGGACCAAAATGTGCTGAGGAACCTGCTATCTCGATCTAATATGATAGACTATGGGATCCCAAAGTGCACCCATACTCGTTCAAAGAAGAGTTTAGCAGTAGCTTCTGCTGTGATATTCTTCTTACAGGCCGCCATAATGGCCATCTTCGAGAATCTATCAACGACCACGAAAACACAGTCATTGCCATTCTTAGTAGAGGGCAGGCCCGACATGTAATCCATGGAGATGGATTCCCACGGTCGACTAGGGGTAGGTATTGGAGTATATAGGCCTTGCTTCTTGATGGTCGGTTTGGCAATGGCACAAGCAGTGCAGGATCTGATGTGCTTCTCGACATCCTTTCGAAGGTTCGACCAATAGAAATACTTCTGTAGTATTGCTACTGTTTTCTCGACCCCGAAATGCCCAGCGACTCGACTGTAGTGTGCTTCCCATATCATCTTGGCACGCTCGCTTGAAGGAACACAAAGGTGTCCCAAGTGACATAAAAGTGCATCTTGGAGGTGAAAATTTGGAACTTGTGTGCCCCCCAAGAGTGCCTTGTAAGTGTGGCCGAATTCTGGGTCACTCTCATAGAGAAGCGGCCAATCAGAAGTCTCGTGCCCACAAGAGTTGAGCACGATGGTGAGCGCCACGATCGGTGGTCGGCTGAGGCAGTCTGCAACATTATTGGTGCTACCCTTCTTGTACTTGATGTTCAAATGAAACTGTTGCAGATATGTGGACCACTTCTGATGGCGATCATTCGGCAACTTCCCTTGTGTCTGTATGAACTGCAGGGGCCGGTGGTCTGTGTGGATGATTGTTTCCTTCCCCAAAATGTAATGCTTCCATTGTCGACAGGCTTGCACAATGGAATACATTTCTTTGTCATAGGTGGGATAGTTGCGAACTGTCTCAGACAATGTCTCACTGTGATATGCCACTGGATGTCCCTGTTGAGTAAGAACTGCCCCAATAGCATAGTCAGAGGCATCTGTCTCGATCTCAAACGGCTGCTGCAAGTCTGGTAAGGTGAGCACTGGGGCAGAACATAGGCGATTTTTCAATTCTTTGAACGCCTTTTGTTGAGGTTCCGACCAAAAGAATTTTGCTCTCGCTCCTCCTTTGGTGACTTGACTCAAGGGCCAAGTGATATGAGAGAATCCCAACACGAATCTACGGTAAAAATTAGCAAGACCCAGACAGCTGCGAAGCTCTGTTATAGTAGTCGGGGCTGGCCAATCCCGAATGACTTGGATCTTGGCTGGATCCACATGCACCCCCTTTTCATCAATAATGTATCCCAGATATTGAACCTGGGTCATGCCAAACGTGCACTTCTCCAAATTGGCACACAACTTGTGTTACCGCAGTGTTTGGAGGACTTGTTGGATGTGATGAAGGTGCTCTTCCCAAGTCTTGCTGAAGATCAGAATGTCATCCAAGTACACCACTACGAATGAGTTGGTGAATGGCCGCAAGATGTCGTCCATCATCCTCATGAAGGTTGCGGGAGCATTCGTCAACCCGAAAGGCATGACCGGCCATTCAAAAAGGCCTTCCTTAGCTTTGAAGGCAGTCTTCCACACATCAGAGGGTTCAATTGGTACCTGGTGATACCCAGACTTCAGGTCGATCTTACTGAAATATTTTGCACCTTGGAGTTGGTACAGAAGGTCATCAATCCGTGGGATTGGGTACCTATTCCGGACAGTGATCTTGTTCAGCGCCCGATAGTCAATACAGAGTCTCCACGTCCCATCCTTCTTCTGTACCAACACGATCGGGCTCCCGCAGGGCGATGAACTTGGTCTGATGTGACCTTTCTGCAACAGCTCCTGAATCTGCCTCTTGATTTCATCATTTTCCAGAACAGAGCGTCGATAGATTGGTCCATTGGGTAGTGGCGCACCTGGGGTCAGATCAATCGGGTGCTTGACCTGGCAGTGCAGAGGAACCCCTGTGGGTGAGGTGAAGATGTCCTCGTACTCCTCCACGACCTTATCCATTTGTTGTTGTCGTGCAGAGGGGTCCTGTCTGGAGGTCGTGGCCACAGTCTTCTTCTTGCCCTGGGGGCGGATCATCAGGAAGCTTGATTTCACAGTTTTGGAAATGAGCTTATTGCATTGTTTGCGATGGCAGCAAAGAGATAGTCGAGTAGGAGGTGGTACCTGCGGTACATCTCTTCTTCTTCCCATGTAATAGAGCCACGAGTCGAGACTCCTTTTGACGCAGTGCCCCCACAATTATGGTTGTCCTAATAATACATCGAAACATCATGCAGACACTGATTCATAATACATAAATAGTGAAGGGCTTGATGCTTTCTAGGAATGCCTGGCAGTGACGGAGATCTTGTCCTTGGTGAAACACTTCGATGGTGTAGGGATGTGGGTGTGTTGTGGTTGGCAAGCCCAACCGCTTCATGACCTATGATAAAATGAGGTTCTTTTGGCTCCCACTGTTGATAATGAACTGTACCGGGGAACCCTTTACCCACATCTGGGAATGGAAGAGACGCTTCTCCTCCTCTGGATCATCCAGTTCCTCCTTCTATATCTTTGTAGTGGCAACGGTGGCGTTGGGCTCCACATCAATAATATGATTCCCTTTTTCATTCCCATTTTCGGGTTATAATTCAAAGTCGGAGCATGCATCTAATTCAGAAGCCCTCATCTCGACCACCAGCGATTGCTTGGCTCGAGACTCACTTGTGTTGTGAGTGGAGCTCTTATGGAACTTACACCACTTTCCCGTGTCTTTCTTCAGATTCGCAGTGTTGTTATTTTCTTGTGGCACGGCGGGTTGTCTTTAGCCATGCTGCCTTAACAATCCTTTGTTCACACGGTTTGGAAGCACCTTTTTCCTTTAGCACCGGTCGCGGATCCAAGTCTCGCTTCTTCACATTAGAAAATACACGCTCAATGCGGCAACATCTTTAGGTATCTTGCGTACCAAGCGAGGAGATGTCGAGACTTCCATTTCCCTCTGAATGTATCTGTGTGCAGGCAGTACACGTACTAGCACCAAATGTTTCTCTGAATCTTTGATACCCAACTTTGTGCGCAGGGTATGGAACAGATTCGTCAGTTCGTGCACATCTTGATCCTTTTGTTGCCGCAGCGTGGTCCATTGGATGTATTTGTCCTCATAGCTCCCCACGGGGTAATATTGTTCCTTGATGCCGTCTCGGAAGGAATTCCAAGTGGGTGTGGTCGAGAACAGAGAGGGGTATGTCTGGTCCTTGTTCCCAAAGTAGGTTTCACACAGGTCCGCCAACGCAGAGGTGGCTTTGAAAGGAGTGCAAAAATAATCTTCTCCGTGCGAAAAGTCATGAGAAAAATATCCTTCTAATAGATTGACCATCTATCCCTCGGCATGCCTCTGTTTGGCCCTCAAATCACGGAATGTCAAAATTTCATACCTTAAAGGGTACGCTCCCGAGTGGGCTGCGGATGCAGTCTTGTAGCTGGGTGAGCTGGCCGTTGAAGGATACGAGCAAGTTATCCCATCATCGCGTTCCTTTGTTTTTCGAGGCCTCCTCGAGCAATATTTTGATAGGATCTCTGCTCCCTCATCTTTCTTTTCGTCCCCCATGGGCGTCGTCGAGGTTTGCGAGGCTGATCTTGCAAAGGTTCCCCCAGATCGAGCCCTAACTCCTTATACCCCGACCTCGTTGGGGACATGCAAGGAAGGATTGAGAAAAATAAGACCGCTCTGATACCACTAATCCATATTTATGAAGGAATGAAATAGAATAAACATATACCCATAAATACAAAGACGCAGTGGAAATAACACTTCATTTCATTAATATCAAATAACTGAAATTTGCTTACAGACGGAATGGAAATAAACTAGCTAGGGCACTGGTAGCTATCTCTAAGAAGAGATGTGGCATCTACATGCCTCTGAACTCTGTTAGAATGAGGCTCAAGGGCCTATTTATTATTGAGAAACAATAGAGAACCCTAAACATCCCAAAAACCTAACCTTAGGAGATGAAGCGCCAAAACTATGGGCCCCGTTTGGGTAAATTGGTGTTTTAACTTCCCAGGGACGTAACTTTGGCATACTACCTCCGTTTGACGCACATGATACATCATTAGAATTCTCTATCCGAGGACTACAACTTTCAGGACGAATTTGATGATCAAATTCACTGGTGCTTTGATACCCAAAAAACGTCATTTAGGGCCTCAAAACGGCTCCGGAAGTTCAGGACCCGAAAAACTGCTAAAAATAGTAAGTTATGCCAAAACTTAAAAACTGAAAGAGACAATGGTGGGGGGCCAATTGGAATAGGTGGGTGGCCATCAATATCCACCTGGATCAATAATGGTTTCCTTATCGACCAGGTAGTGTTACCACTTTTTCACACTCTCGACCAAGGCATACAGTTCCTTGTCATAAGTGGGATAATTGATGGCAGCTTGGGAGAACTTCTCTAAATGGTATGATATTGGCTTCTTTTGCTGCAACAGTGCAACCCCCATGGTGTATCCACCGGCATTGGTTTCGATCTCAAAAGGTTGCTGGAGATTAGGTAAAGCCAAAACTGGTGCGGTGCTAATTTTCTCTTTCAGTGCTTTGAAGGACTTCTTCTGCTTTCCTCCCCACTGAAAGGCTTGTTTTACACTTGCCAGTGTGTGTAAGGGTGATGCAATAATGGACAAGTTGGAAATGAATCTTCTCCAATATTGTATTGCACCTAGAAAATTACGGACCTCTATTACATTGGTAGGCTTAGGCCATTTTACAATCACCTCAACTTTGGAAGGGTCTATTTTTCATTGACCATTACCAACAATATGACTGTAATATTCTTGAATTAACATGCAGCTAATTGGAATATTAATTTTTCTCTTGACATGTAGTTAGATGAATAAATGGGTAAGGAGGCCTATAAATCTCTTTAGTAGGCATAAAATCCCTCTTAATGTGAAAAGGGATCACATTCATAGCTGGATAAAGTACCCTCATGTGTGAACAGGGGCTAATGCATGAGGACAAGGTCAATTTTGACCAAGTCAACAGAGCTCGATAGAGGGAATGAATCATCAATAGAGACAGCCCAGTATGAATGTGGATTAGTTTAGATAGTTGCATAAAAGATGGATTGAAGACCCTTAGGTGTGAAAAGGGGTTGGAGAAGGTTGAATAGGTCAAATTTTACCAAATCAAACATCGCTATTATGGAGGAGTGGCATTAATGGTGGGACAACGCAGTTTTGGAGGGAGATTGATTGTGTGATGATGGAAACCCTAATGAGTGGGACCCAAGGTGAGAAGGCTCACATTGTTTATAAGGAAGAGGATGGTAGCTGTTTGGTCTCAATCTAGTCTCCTAAATTGAGCTCATTTAATTGTCAACCAGGGTTGGTAAACTGCTGAAGTGAAGTGTACTGTATGTACCTAGGTGTTTGTTTCTTAATGCGTTGTGTGTAGTATTTTATGATGTTTTTGGTCTTTTGTGATGATTTCTGATGTTTTTGGTCTTTTGGTAGTTTTATGTTCACAAGGAAAAATGACTAGAAAGCTAATGGAAAGGAGCTAATGATTAAAAATAGAGTGAAGCCTAATTGGTTGATGACAAATGACAAATGCAAGTGCAATACTGAAACAGAATCAAATCTAAACTATGACTAATAAAAAACAAAGGTTGATAATGACTTTTAAACAAATGATTCAAAACATAAATTCAACTTGTCAAATGCTTTCATCAAAGGTGTTTTGAGAGAGAGCTTGAGACATGGTCAATTAAGTATGCAAATCCTCCTATCTAAACAGTTAAACAACTAACTTATAATGATGCAACATTTTGTCCTTGATTAGAGATTTGTTGAAGAATAATTGGAGTAAAATATCGATACCATCATAAGGTCTTTTACTCTAAGGCTAGTTCCTAACTCTATTCTGCCACTTAGTTTGATAACACTACACTTCACTCAAAGGTTAGAGATCTTTAAAATAGTTTTTTTTTTTGAGGAAATGTTTGTGTGTAAGATGATCAGGAAGTTGCAGAATTACTTCAGGCCTTAAAATGATATTGTCTTCTGTTCATATGGTTATTAATCAATTATGGATTTTAGAACAAGAAGAGGTTTGTGAATAATGAAGGCTGTTTTGTTAAGTTTAACAACTGAAGTAATCTAATATGCAGTGAATGAGAACTGAATGTGGAGTGCCAATGCAATGAGTGAAGCTAAAAACTGTGCTTAAGATGTCACTAGTCTAAAACAGTGTTAAACTACAAGTCATTATCAAACTTAAAGCAAAACAACTGAACATGAGTTAAGTGCAATTAAACTCCGGAGTATCCTAACTTATGCTATGCAAACAGAAATACTGAAAGCAATTAAAAACTAAGATATCATGGCTATCTCCCACTCATCATTATGATATTTTGGACAAGCATTTAAGAGCAAGGACAGCTATGGTACTTAGTGCAAACACACAAATGAAGCGTTTAGGATCACAATCATGCTTAAAACATTATAAATATTTCTTGGAAGAGTTTCTTCTTGTGGAAGAGTATTTAGCATAAGTATAACTGTGATGTTGAACAAAAGAGAATACAATTAAATCCTACAATACTATAGCCATTTCCCATTCATTTTCATAATCTGTTGGAAGAGCTTCTTTTTGTGGAAGAGTATTTAGAACGAGTTATAACTATAGTAACTAATGAAAACAACTACGAATTCAACTTCAAGAAGTGTAAAGGCAGCTAGGATACTTATCTAAATTACGCAAATAAATCCGTGCAAGAGGCAGGGGCCCTCTACCACCTGACGGAATCTAACTCCAAATCAAATTAACTCTTTCAAAACAACACTATCTGCTTCATTAAAAGAGGAATAACTTGAACAGAGCAATCTGCGTCTTCAGAAATGTAGCACATAATCTAATCAAAATCTAGAACAAAATCTAGCCTAGCTCTCGGTTTCCCAAGTGTTTATATAACAAATATACATAACAAGACTTGCAACAATTCCAGGAGCATTGTCTTTCCTTATCGAAATCACATTAGGAATCTTGAAGTGGAAACGTAAAAATGAAAAGGACATCTGGACTGAGACAGTCCTAATAGAAGTCTGCCTTCCTAAATGTGTTCCCACGTATCAAAACGATATCCAGAATCCGTTTCTTCCTTCATGGTGAGCAACGAACAATGTAGACATGACGTGGATTATGCCCATATGCGGTTTTTCTTGAGAGGCCACCTAGAACATACCCAAACATGAAGACAGCTGCAGAATTTCCGGTTAGCTACGGAATGTCTGCATTCTGCAGCTAGTTCCGGTCAAAATGATTTACAATGGAAAAAATCACAAAAATTAGCAAGTTAGTCATGTAAATCATTCTAAAAGTAATTTTGACTAAATTCATTGATCAATTGGGTCTAGGATATTAATGGAAAAAGGAAAATGAGGTAAAGTAAGATGAAAGGAAGCACAATTTTGAGGCTCAAGATACCCCCACTGTTGTCTCCTTGCATGTCCTCATGCAAATTATCCTATAAACTCAAAGGCTTCTGCAAGAACATCTAATCCTCTCCTTCTCCTTTGCCTGGAAGCTAAAGATCTTCTGGGTTTTCTGATGACAAGTTTGAACCTTAGGTTGGTAAGTGCCCTGATTAGCTTCTTGTTCCTCTTCTTCAACTTGTCATTAGCCTTTTCCACTTTGTCTATATGTAGGGATAAGGTTGAGTTCATATCGGTTTTGAGCTTGACTTGTTCCTTCAAAATTTAATTCTCATTTTTTATGTGTCTATTAAGTATCTCTAGCTCGTACCTATCCCTTCTTAACACATATATTTCAGACAGTGGAGGACTAGGGGTTCTCTCTCTGCTCTCTGAAGCTTTTCTTTCCAAAGTTTCAACATAATCATAAACTTCTTGCTGAGCAGGGTCAATTTCAGGGGTTCCTTCATTAAAATCCTCTTCAACATCTTCTTCAATAGATGTTTCCTCATCCTCTATATTAATCACCCCTGTTTGTTTGATTTGAGTTTTCCTTAGTTTCCCCTTTGGTCTATGGCTTCTTCTTGGCTGAGAAGATCCCTCTCCTCTCTCTGTGGCAGATTTCCTGATTACCTTCTCTTTCTTAAGTTGTCTCTTTATTTGAGTCAACTTCTCTGAGATGATTTCCTCACTACT
The DNA here is from genome assembly GCA_034641835.2 of Pinus albicaulis. Taxonomy (NCBI): domain Eukaryota; kingdom Viridiplantae; phylum Streptophyta; class Pinopsida; order Pinales; family Pinaceae; genus Pinus; species Pinus albicaulis. The sequence continues at coordinate 65,591,153 of CM076569.1, read as the reverse complement.
TTCTTGGACTATTTTGTCAATTTCAATTTTTGAAGCTCTCCATTTTCTACTTCTCCTTGTAGGCTGTTGTTCAGGTGAGGGTTCTTTTGGCTCTTCAAAATGATTTCTTATCAATAAATTGTCCCATGTATCATTTGTTTTGGCTAAATGGTGTTCAATTAAAATTTTCACCAAGCCATGATGATATAGAGTTGTCTCTAAAAATTGAACCCTTCTTTGAACATAGGAAGCCATATTTTTCAAGCTTTGAAGCAAGAAGTAGGGTAGGTTTAAGTCTTCCCCCAGAAAATGCATTATCAGTCTAATGTGATAAACATAAAATGTGCCATATCTACCCTCACATGTAATGAATTTTTGTAGAATAAGTAGTATGTTTCTCCATTTGTTTTTCAATGCAGAACTTGGAATTCCTTTCTTAAACACAGTGACATCCATACCTGGTGATTTTAGAATTTGCTTCCACGATTCATGATGGAATTCTCTATTTGTGAACCATCTCTCTCCATTTCTAAGCAATCCCGCAGCTTCTGCAATGAAAAATTCATTGAATATGAATTTAACATCCCCCACTTCAACTTCAGCTCCTTGAAATGATCTTGCAAATGTTTTAGTGACTTCTTTGTGGAAGCCATTAAATTTCTCCAAAAATTGTAGCCATCCTATCTGTTGCAACATTTCTTTACATTGAGGGTAGCCTTCTAGGTATTTTGTACCCACTGGTTCAGTTCTTACAATGAAACCCATAATTGCTTCTTCAATGTTCAGATTAATACTTTTTCTACCCTCTGAAACAATAACTTTCACCTTTGAATTGAAGTGGCTTCAAGTTCTTAATGACAATGGCTTAAAACTTTGGAATGATATACCTCTGATTGATAGTGACAACAGCTTCAAACTTCGGACTGATATGCCTCTGATTGACAATGAAAACAGCTTCAAACTTCGAGCTGATATGCCTCTGGTTGACAATGAAAAATGGCTTCAAATTCCCACACTGCTATACCTCTGTCTCTTGGTGGTAAATGATTTCAAATTCTCACGCTGCTATACCTCTGTCTCTTGGTAACAAATGGATTCAAACTCTTCACTGCTATACCTCTGCGTTTACAGTGATAATGCTCAATCTCTGCCCATAGTGATACTTTGTCTGCCCACGGTAACAAATGGCTTCAAATTCTCACGCTGCTATACCTCTGCGTTTACCCTTTTGCTCTGCTCTCGGTGGTAAGGATATCTCTGTTTGCGGAATGAAGTGCCGGCTACAGATGGGAGTGATGGAGGTAGTTACGAAATGAGATAATGGAGTGAGGTGGAGGAAGCGAATTATTGATTGAAAAGACGGCGGAGATTTTTACAACGGAAAATAAAATCATCATTGAATGATTTTGTTGGGTGACGTGAAGAATTCAAATACTTCGACCATTTGAACCGCTTAAATGATGTCGGGTATGGAATTTGAAATGAGAGTTTTAATCCAAAGTTTGTGGAGGGTTTATTGGTCATGATCAATAAAAATAATTAAAACAACCTTTTCGAACAATCCATAACTAAAACTATGCTAAACTTTATGAAATGCCATTATAATCTAAACTTGTTACCTCTGCTTTTCATTTGATTTTTGTAGTCTTTGTCTTCTTTGTTCACCTTTGGAAGAGTCTTCATAATTCTTCTTGATGTTTCTTATTCATGGATATTCTGGATCATTTTTTTGCAATTCTAATGTCTGCTGGTTGGTGCCTTCAGGATTTGTAGCTGCAGAATGACTGTCTGGCTGCAGAAAGGCTGATTAGCTGCAAAATGTCTGTTGAGCTGCAGAATGTACCTGTAGAGTATTTTAATCATGGAATGGAGTGTTTTTGGATATAGGTGAAATGTTATATGATATGAATGGATATGGATGATGTGTTATGATATGTATGAAGTGGATGATGAAATGAAATGGATTCATTTTATGAAATGGAGTGGAAAAACATAAGAACTGCCCTGCAATCCATGACATGTTTTATTCATTTACAGCAAGACATCAAACTTTAAATTTTGACATGAAAATGAGATGGATGGAGTATGGAATGGGATGAATGAAATATGGAATGAAGTAGAGCATGAATGAATGAAATGGAATATGGATGGATAAGTGAATGAAGTGAAATGAAATGAGATGGATCATAAGCACTATGGATCTGAACTTATGATTTTGTAACAGCTGCTTGCAAAAACAAAATGGGAAAAGTTAGAGTGTCAGAGAGACTCTGATTTTCACCCTATCTTTTATGTATAAACATGCCAATCTATGATTGGTTTTCATGTTTATACCTTTATTTATTTATTTATTTATTTATTTTTCAAAAGAGAAATACTTCAGAAAATTTAATCAAGTTGATGAAGAAGAAAAATTCTTCTTCATTAACTTCACATCACTACATTCTTGGAACTTCTTGAAAAATTCTTCTCTTGAGAGTGGTTTGTGATACAACTTCAATCTATGACAATTCACAAGAAAAGTGACCTCTTCTTCATCTATAGTTATGATTTTTACTGCCCCATTATCAAAAATTTCAACAATTTCATATGGCCCAAGCCAATGTGTCTGAAATTTCCCTTGAAAATCCTTGAATTTTGAATCAAACAAGAGAGCCCAGTCACCTTCTTTGAATTTCTTCTCTTTGATGTACTTGTCACGCCATCTAGCCCTTTGCTATTGGCCTAGACTTTTTTTCTGAACTGCATCTTGTCTAATCTCATCCAATTCATTGATTTGCTCCAGTCTATGCTTTTGTGCCTCCGTTAAATCAAGTCCTAGTTGAACTGCCATTTTGAAAGTTTGAATCTGGAACTCTATGGGAAACAAAACTTGCTTTCCATAAACAAGTTCATAAGGAGTATGGCCTGTTGTATTTCTCCATGTAGTTCTATAGGCCCACAAGGCTTCAGGAAGCCTATCTACCCAATCTCTTCTATGTAAATGGACAGTCTTTGTTAGGATTCCTTCAATGACCTTATTAGTAGATTCCACTTGACCATTTGCTTGTGGATGATAAGGAGTAGATTTTCTATGCCTGATTTTGTACCTCTCCATCATTTTCTCTACTAGCCTTGATGTAAATTGAGCTCCTTGATCTATAACAATTTCCCTTGGGACACCAAAACGAGTAAAAATATCCTCAAAAAGAAAAGTAACTACATATGCTTCATTAGCAAAAAGTAATGGCTTGGCCTCTACCCATTTGGTAACATAATCAGTGCAAACTAATATATATCTCTTTTGTCTTGATGGAGGACCAATAGGTCCTACAAAATCCAAAGCCCATTTTTCAAAAGGTTCAATATGTACCTGAGGTTGTAGTGGCATCTCACCTGAAGGAGAAGGTTTCCCTACCCTTTGGCAACTGTCACACCTTTTGACATACTCTTTAGCATCTTTAAATAAGGATGGCCAATAATATCCTAAATTAAGGATCTTATAGGCTGTCCTCTTATCTGCAAAGTGTCTGACACAAGGTTCATCATGACATGCCTTGAGAATCTCAGGCATCTCATCTTCACGAACACACTTTCTAATGATCAAATCTGGACCTGTCTTGTACAACTCATTAGCAACCCATGAATATTTTGCACTATCACAAATGATTTTTCTTTTATCCCTTGCATTCATAATCGAAGGAAATTTTCCTGAAACTAAATAATTAGCAATATCAACAAACCATGGAGTTTGAGTAGAGATTGCAAAAAGATATTCATCAGGAAATTGATCTTCAACTGGAGTGTCATCTTTGATATTTTGGAGTCTAGATAGGAAATCAGCTACTGTGTTTTGTTTTCCAGGCCTATCTAGAATAGTAACGTTGAATTCTTGTAAGAGCAATAACCATCTTATAACTCTGCCATTAGTGATTGATTTGTTCATTAGGTATCTAATTGCAAAATGATCAGTGTGAATAAAAGTTTCATAGCCTATTATATAGTGTCTAAATTTGTTTATGGCATGAACAACAGCTAAAGACTCTTTTTCAGTTACAGTATAGTTTAACTCTGCATGAGTCAAATTTTTACTGATATAATAGATGGAATAGGGAATTAAATCTTTTTGTCCCAATAATGCTCCTAGAGCTGTATCGGAAGCATCTGTCGAGATATGAAAAGGTAACTTCCAGTTAGGTCCCCTTAATATAGGTGCTTCATAAATTTTGGTTTTCAGGGTTTCAAAAGCTAACTGGCAATCAGAAGTCCACTTGAATTCACAATCTTTGGTAATTAATTTGAAGAGTGGAGATGCTATCTTTGTGAAGTTTTCTATAAATCTCCGATAATACACTGTAAATCCTAGAAAACTTCTAACATCTCTTTGACAACTTGGAATAGATAGGTTAGAGATGACTTCAACTTTTGACTCATCAACTCTAAATCCCAACTTCTCGAAATGTGATGCCCCAAAACAATACCTTTCCGTAAACATCATGAAACATTTCTCATGACTAAGTGAAAGATTTGCTTCCTGGCATCTCTTAAAACTTTTTCCAAGTTTTCTAAAGCTTCTTCAAATGTATTTCCATAAATCGTGAAATCATCCATGTGTACCTCTACACAATCATGTATTAGATCTTTGTGGCCTCCTAATACCGTCTCTTTGGAATGTCACAGGTGCATTGCATAATCCAAATGGCAATACTCGGTAAGCATAGGTACCCCAAGGACAGGTAAATGTGGTTTTGTCTTGATCTTCAAGTGCTACTTGGATTTGATTGTAACCACTAAACCCATCTAGGAATGAGAAGTACTTTTGCCGCCCAATGTATCTAACACTTGATCTATGAAAGGTAAGGAAAATGGTCTTTAAGAGTAGCTTTGTTTAATTCCGGTAGTCAACACATACCTCCATTTACCATTTTTCTTTGGCACATCATTTCAAAGGAGAAACCTAATGACTATCAAATGGGATACATGAAGTTGACATTTAACAATTTTTGCAATTCTTCTTTAACAATCTCCCTAAGATTTGGATTCATCCGTCTTTGAGGTTGTCCGATTGGTTTTCAATTTTCCTCTATATAGATGTGATGAGTGCAAGTCTTGGGGCTTATCCCTTTCATGTCACAGTATTCTCCCATGCATTATGCAAAAGAATGTCTCTGTAATACTTTGACTAACTCTTCTTGTTGAGATTTTTCTAGGTTCTTGTTTATGTTCAAAGTTTTGCCTAGAAATATCTCACTTGTAGAGCTGTCAAATTTATCCATAGAATGAAGAGACATCTGTCTTGATGACAAAAACTCAATGTTGGATCCTTCTTGAAATGGTTCATGTTTGTATTCTGAAGAGGATTCAAAGTTTTCTAGAGTATTCAGAATTTGACTATCTTCACTAATTTCTGAAATTGTGAAGAGAGGTTGTAAATATTCTTCATCCTCTATCCATTGAGTATCATCTAAATCTGTAATTGTCCTTGCTAGAGGATACAAAGTGAATTTCTTAGTTGAACTACCATCAGAGATGTACATATCACTGGATCTACAACTAATGAAAGCATCAGTTGTAGCTAACCAAGGTCTTCCTAATATAATTGGATGCCCTCCTAGATTATTCTTAGGAGTTAGGATCATGAAATCCACAGGGTACTCCCAAGAATCTAGGGACACCGGAATGTCTTCTATTACCCCATCAGGTTTGATCACAGATCTGTCTGCTAATTGTAATAATGTGGGTGTAAAGAGAAGATTAGGAAGTTTTAGTTTATCCATGATTTGTCTACTCATGATATTGATTGTTGCTCCTAAATCAATGAGTGTGTTTTGGATCTCAATTCCATTGATGTGAATTCTAACAACTGGATTTCCTGGGTCTAGATACTTTGGAATAGCAATCTTACCCATCATAATGTCTGCTATTTTTCCTGCCAGTTGAATTTTCTTTGTCTCTCTTATTCCTTTTCTTGTTTTCTTCATGCTCAACTCCTTTATTGTCTTTGCTAAAATTGGGATTTCCTTGATGGCTTGTAATAATGGAATCTTAATGCAAACATTTCTTAGCTCATCTAGGAAATCATAATTAGGCACCATAATTTGTTTTTCTACACCTTTATCAATTTGTAATCTTTCTGGAAAGGGAGGTATAGAAGTAGATGTGGATGGTTGCTCTAATACAGGAGTTGAAATTATTGGATCTTTTTGCTTTAATTTTTCAATGTTTGGGTCTTGAAAAGATGTGTCTTCCTCAAGACTTTTATTCACCCGTAGAGAGTCTTCCTCAGAGTTATCTTGTTCTTGTATGATCACAGAAGGTTTCCTCTTTTCAAGTATTCTTCCAGACCTAAGTTGAACATCACTAAGGTCTAAAGGAGTAATTAAATAAATTGGAAACTGTTGGCCTTCTATCATGTATGTGTTCTGAGGATTTTTATTATTGGGGTTTGGTATGGGTTGAGCGGGCAACTGATTTGATTTTTGAGGAAATGGTAATGGAAGTGGTTGATTTTGATGTGGTAGGTTCTGATGATGTTGTTGAGGATTTTGTTGAAAATTTTGTTGAGGATTTTGAGGATAAAAATGTGGGTATGGTGGATAGGATGGTGGATAATGATAGTACTGAGAGTATCTTCCATAGGGATTTTGTGCTCCTTGTGCCCAAGCTTGAGATTGATTTTGAAATTGAGGCCAAGGTTGCTGCCAAGAATTCCAAGGTGGAGGTTGGTTATACATTTGATCATGGAATCTTTGTGTTTGAGGTCCTTGCCAAGGCCTTCTAGAGACAAAATTGAGAGATTCTGTGGAATCAGGAGTTTCCTCCTGAAAGACAGCTTTGAGACCAGGAAGAGAAGGACAATTCTTGGTCTCATGTTTTTCAGAACAAATGACACAAGTCTCTACAACTTTTACATCCAAAGGACACTCTCTCAAGGCATGTTTCTTTCTACATTTGGGACAAAGGATTGCCAAGGCATCAGATTCAGCTTTTTTCTTGTTTTGTATCTTAAGGGTGTCTATTTGTTCACTAAGACTCCCTAAGATGTCAGATTTAAAATCATCAAGCATATGTCTTATTTCTGATCTACTTACTGTCCCAGAAGCAGACTTACTTGCCCTTGCAAGAGCAGGATCTCTTGGACCTTTTACAGTTTTAGATTTCCCTCTTGAAAGGTTGATACATAACTCAGATATTTCAGGTAATGTGAGCTGTGATATATTCCCTTTTCCCATCATGTTAAGGATATCCAACCATTCATCCCTAATTGTTTTCAACAAAAGAGCTTTTAAGGTGTCTTGATCTAAGTTTTCCATTTTTGCTCTTTTGATGTTGTAATGAAATCTCTCCAACAAAACTTCCAAGTTTTCATCTTCTTTTTGTAACATTTTAAACACTTCTTCCTTATGATTGACCGGCATACAATAATCCAAATACCTCTCTAGAAATGTTTGTTTCATGTCTTCTCATGTCCTAATAGAACTGTTGATTAAACTCATAAACCACTTCAATGCTGCTCCTTTCAATGTTGAAGGAAATAGTTTAAGTTTTTGAGCACCTTGTAAATAGTCATAAGTTCTACACAGGATTTCAAATTCAAATAGGAAGGTTTCAGGATCTTCAGTTTTAAGTCCATAGAAGTTTGGAAGGACAGAGGGTGAAATGTTTTTCATGGTTGTATTGGTTTCTTCATCTATTATAGGAAATCCAAAAGAGCTTCCCATTTCTCTTCTACCTCTTCCTCGTTCTGCACCTCTACCTCCTTCACCTCTACCTCTACCTCTACCCCCTTCAAATAATGTGTGTTCTCCATTAAAGACTCCTCCTCCCCCTTCTTCCGCCATGGTTGATTCTCCTGTGGAAGTGGAAAAGTTTGTGTCCTTAACAGGAGTCTTTGGATCTTCTTCTAAGCAGGTCCAGTTGATGAAGTGGAAGGTTTCTATAATGGAATATTTGATCTTAGGTCTTCTAGAAGTCTAGGATCAGTAAAGGATGGAATGTGGGTCTGAGTTGAAGGTGTACTAGCTCTTGGTCTAGGTGAAACAAGTGGTGTTCTAGGAATCAAACTTCTGCTTCTGCTGCTTATGAATCTACCCCTTGAGTCTCTCTCTCTACGCATATAATTGTTTTTGGGAGTTAAGAAACAAAGGTTACCTAGTTTTCGCTTCCCCGGCAACAGCGCCAAAATGTTTGGTCTCAACCTAGTATCCTAAATTGAGTTCATTTAATTGTCAACCAGGGTTGGTAAACTGCTGAAGTGAAGTGCATTGTATGTGCCTAAGTGTTTGTTTCTTAATGCGTTGTGTTTAGTGTTTTATGATGTTTCTGGTCTTTTGATGGTTTTATGTTCACAAGGAAAAGAACTAAATGCTAGTGGAAGGAAGTTACTGGTTAAAAACATAGTGAAGCCTAATTTGTTGATGACAAATGACAAATGCAAATGCAAATACTGAAACAGAATCAAACCTAAACTATGACTAAGCAGAATACAAAGCTTGATAATGACTTCAAGAAAATGAATCAAAACATAAACTTAACTTGTCCAATTATTTCATTAAAGGTATTTTGGAAAAGCTTGAGAAATGGGCAGCTAAGTATAAAAATTATCCTAACTAAACAATTAAACAATCAGCTTATAATGATACAACACCTTATCCATGATTAAAGATTTGTTGAAACATATTTGGAGAAGAACATTGGTAACATCATAAGATTTCTACTCTAAGACTAGTTCCCTTACTCAAAAGTTATAGATTTCTTTTTAAAGTAGTCTTTTGAGGAAAGGCTTTGTTTATGAAATGATAAAGAGGTTACAAAAGTACTTCAGGCCTTGGGATGATACTGTCTTCTGTCCAGATGGTTATGAGTCAATTATAGATTTGGAACAAAAGAGGTTTTGTAAATAATGAAGGCCGTGGTGTTTAAGTTTAACAACTAATGTAATCTAATATACAATGGATGACAACTAAATGTGGAATGTAAATTCAATGAGCTAAGCTAGAACTGAGCTAAAATGTCACTATTCTACAATAAACAGTGCTAAACTAACAAGTCATTATCAAACTTAAAACGAAATAACAGAGCATGAATTGAATGCAATTTGACTCCGGAGTACCCTAACTAAGTTATCATGCAATTAATCTATGGGATTCTACAGCCTATTTTGTCCATCATGAATGGTATTTTGGAAGAGCTTGTTAGAACAATATTGGTTGTACAATTCAGTGCAAATGCAAGCATAAAGACTGAAAAGAATTTAAAAACTAAGACATAACAGCTATTTCCTACCCATTGTTATGATATTTTGGAAGAGCATTTTAAGAGTAAGATCAGCTATGCTACTTAGTGTAAACAAACAACTGAAACATTCAGTATCACAGTCATGCCTTAGACATCATAAGGATTTTTTGGAAGAGTTTACTAGAATAAGTTCAACTGTGATAATGAACAAAATAAATTACAAATAAAACCTACAACACTACAGCCATTTCCCATTCATTATCATGATCTTTTGGAAGAGTTTCTTAGAACAAGTATAGCTATAGTGGATAATGAAATTAACTATGAACTCAAACTTCAAAAACGTGAAAACGACTAAGATACTTATCTAAATTACGAAAGTAAAGCCGTGCAGGAGGCAGGGGCCCTCTACCACCAAACGGAATCTAACTCAAAATCAACTCAACGCGTTCAAAGCAATGTTGTCTTCTTGATTAAAGGAAAAATAACTTGAAACATAGTATTCTCGGTCTTCAGAAATATAACAGTCAATCCATGAAATCTAAGCAAAATCTAGAGCTTGTCTCTCGGTTTCCCGAGTGCTTTTATAACAAATCTACATAACAGAACTTGCAACAATACGGGGATCATTGTCTTTCCTTATCAAAATCGTACTAGGACTCTAAAGATGGCAGCGTAAAGGGACAAAGGACATCTGGACTGTCCTAGTCCTATTAAAAGTCTACCTCCTTGAATGAGTTCCCACGTACCAAAACCACGTCCAGAATTTGGTTCATTCTTCATGGTGAGCAACGAACGATGAGGACATGATGTGGAATATACCCATGTGTGGCTTTTCCTGAGAGGACACCTGGAACATGCTTGAACGTGAAGACAGCTGCAGAATTGGCGGTTAGCTACAGAATGTCTGCATTCTGTAGCTAGTTTCGGTTCAAAATGCATTACAATGACAAAATCACAAAACTTAGCAAGTTAGCCATGTTATTCATTCTAAAAGTAATTTTAACTAATTTCATTGATCAATTGGGCCTGGGATAACAATGGACAAAGGAAAATGGGGTAAAGTAAGATGAAAGAAAGAAAAATCTTGGGGCTCAACATACCCCCACTGTTGACTTCTTGCATGTCCTCATGCAACTTATTCCATAAACTCAGAGACTTCTGCAAGAACATCCAACCCTCTTCTTCTTCTTTTCCTGGAAGTTAAAAGTCTTCTGGGTTTCCTGATGACTAACTTGAACCTTAAATTGGTAAGTTCCCTGATTAGATTCTTGTTCCTCTTTTTCAATTTTTCATTAGCCTTTTCCACCTTGTCCATTTGTAGAGATAAGGTTGAGTTCATACTGGTTTTGAGTTTGACTTGTTCCTTGAGAATATCATTCTCAGTTCTGATATGTCTATTAAGTACTTCCAACTCATACCTATCTCTTCTTAACACATCTATTTCGGACAGTGGAGGACTAGGGGTTTTGTCTCTACTCTCTGAAGCTTTCCTTTCCAATGTTTCAACATAGTCATAAACTTCTTGCTGTGCAGGGTCAATTTCAGGGGTTTCTTCATTAAAATCTTCTTCAACATCTTCTTCAATAGATGTTTCCTCATCTTCTATGTTTATCACCTCTGTTTGTTTGATCTGTGTTTTCCTTAGTTTCCCCCTGAGTCTATGGCTTCTTCTTGGCTGGGATGATCCCTCTCCTTTTTCTGTGGCAGATTTTCTGATTACCCTCTCTTCCTTAAGTTGTCTCTTAATCTGAGTCAACTTCTCAGAGATTATTTCTTCACTACTTTCTTGTACTGTTTTGTCAATTTCAATTTTAGAGGCTCTCCATTTTCTGCTTCTCCTTGTAGGCTAATGTTCAGGTGAAGGCTCTTTTGGTTCCTCAAAGTGATTTCTTACCAAGAAATTATCCCAAGTATCTTTTGTTTTGGCTAAATGGTGTTCAATTAAAATCTTAACCAAGCCATGATG
>CM076569.1:65476798-65579889 GCA_034641835.2 Pinus albicaulis | reverse complement strand
AGCTAAGTTGGATCTCGAATGAAGTTGATATTATATTTCCAGTTGAAACTTGGGAGCACGAAGAATCTAAGGTCCCTAACATAGATGTCTTTATACTATGGTCAATATGGAACAAGTGATCCTATCGTAGAGGCATTGGGGGTATAACTTGTTACATTAGGAAGAACATCTCCCCCCATGCTAGGCTTTATAAAAAATACCCTTACAACCAATATATTTGGATAGAGATTATTGAGATTAATGATAGAAAAACCTACATGGAATTTTGTTATTTTTCCCCTATCAATTCTAACTTCTATAAGAAAAAAAAATTAGATAAAAATGGTCCTTACAATGGTTTAGAGAATGATATTTCTATCCTAAGGAATGAAGGTAATACCCTCTTAATGGTTGACTTTAATGCTCGAACTTCAAGCAACCAAGCTATTCTTCTAAGTAATTATTCCAACCCTAATCCTCTTTGGTTAGACGAAGACCTTACTCTAGCTAGCCAGTACAAAAGAAGCTCTGAAGATCTATGGGGGAATTTTTTTGGGTCTGAGCTAGTCAAGCTCTGCAGTAGTCAAGATCTCATAATTTACAACTGTCTAAATAAGTGGCCCAATTCTAGCCAGATGACCTGTATCCATGGGTTTGGTAGCAGCGTGGTAGACTATGTTATTTTCGATATCCCTTTATACAATGAAATAATAAATTTTCACATCTTAAACGACCATGAGCGTGACTCAATCATAGACCTTTAATTATAACTCTCAATTTTGTCATGCATAGAGATCCCATAGAAGATAATCCTTATAACCAAAACAACTTAATATTTGATAGAAATAAAAATGTTATTTTTCTAAATGAATTAAAACTTAATTTGCTTCCTTTATCTAGTATAGACAACATAGAAGACCTCTATCATAATTTTACTACAACCCTTTCATATTCCATTAACAAGTTCTCAATGAAGTTTCAAGTAATAAAAGAAATAGCAAAACCAACCCTTGGTATGATAAAGATTGTAAAAGTGCGAGGAGAGAAATTAAGGAAGATGTTGATGAGTCTCCTAAAATTGGCAAGATAAAAATATACAAAGCCCTAACTAAAAGGAAAAAAATGCAGTATATTCATAAAATACAAGAAAATCTCTTACATCTCTCTGGGGTAGCTCCTAAGAAATTCTGGAGGCAGATTCTAACTAGAAAAACTAAATATAATAATATAATTTCCTTACACGACTGCAATTCCTATCTTAAAAAGCTTTATGAATCTCCAAATTTGATAGATAACTTTGAAACCTTGCTCAAAATGGAATAAGTTTTCTCATTAAAAGACATAGATTTGGGGTTATCCTGTTGCACCGCAGTCATTCAACTATTTGGAAAATACACACGATAATTATGGGGTGTTTCTCTGTACCCCACAAATATCCCAACTTCAGCAGTCGGCTCCAACTTCTTCCTAGCATTCTTGGTCACATGCACATAAATAGATGAGCCAAAAATATTAAAGTGAGAAACATCCGGTTTCTTACCAATAAAAGCTTCTTCAGGTGTACTCATGCCAAGTACTCTAGGAGGACAACGGTTTTGCACATAAACCCCAGTGTTGCATGCTTTTTCCCACAAGTGCATTGGTAGTCCTTGATCATGCAGCATAGCTCGTGCAGCACCCAGGATCGTTTTGTTCTTCCACTCCGCAACCCCATTTTGCTGTGGGTTATGAGACGCTATGAGCTATCTTTGAATTCCTTCTTTGCTACAGTAGTCTTTGAATTCGTTCGAGATATATTCACCACAATTATCACTTCGTAGAGCCTTCACTTGCCTCCTCAACTCTTTCTCCACCAATGCTTTAAACTCACAGAACTTTGAGAATGTTTGATCTTTCTTCTGCATGAAGAAGATCCAGCATCTACGAGAATAGTCATCAACAAAAATAACATAATACATGTGTTTTTCTGTTGAAGCAACCAAGAATGGCCCACACACGTCTGTGTGAACTCTCTGTAGGATCACCGAAGCACGATTCTCCTTTTCATGAAATGTGGTCTTCAAAAACTTACCCATAGTACATCCCTTGCATTGATCTATCTGCACAAGTGTACCCTTGGGAAGTCTAGTAGAAATCTGCTGCAAAATCTTCAGGGCGCCATGGTGAAGATGGCCCAATCGCCTGTGCCATAATTCACCCTCATCCCGGCTCACCACTTCTTCTTCTTTTCCCACCATTGTAGTGTAGCCATCTACCTCCATCTTGTAGAGATTCTTAACTTGAATCCCTATCCTCTTGGTTTTAACCATTTTTTTATGTCGCAGGAAAGCTTTTCCATCGCTAAAAACAATGTCATAACCTCTATCCTCCAACATCGCAATTGAGACCAAGTTATTCTTTAGACCTAGAACCTGCATAACATCTTTCAACAGAAATGGTTTACCTGACTCCCTATCAAAGGTAATGGTACCAATGCCGGTTGCACTGTATCGCCCATCGTCGCCATATCTATATGCATTTGGAGATCTTTCTCCTCCAAGTCACTAAAAATCTCCTTATCTCCCGTCATGTGAAAGGAAGCACCACTATCAAGATACCACACCGATCCCATTGCGCTTGAAACAAAGCATGCGATCAAGGAGAAATCAAGTTCAGATTTCGAGGCAAGGGCCTCACCAGCTGCAGCTCCAGCAGCCTTCTTGTTCTTCTTTTTCTGTGGGTAGTTAGTGGCGATATGCACATGTTTGTGACAGTGAAAACACTTCACCTTGGAAAAATCCAGCTTCTTGCCTGTAGCCTCGGATTTTGAGTGGAATTTCTTCCCCTTCCCTTTCCTTGATTTGCAGCCAAAGAAAAATCCTCTTCATCATCATGCTTTGATGAAAATCCATCCCTGGTGTTCTGCTTGAACTCCTCCTGCAGTAGATTTGACCACAGTCATTCCCAATTCGGCAGTTTTTCCCATCAGTTGATAGAGTCTTGATAACTTTGCAAACTCTTAGGAAGTCCCAAGAGAGACAAGCTCACCAAATCATCACCAGCAACTGTGATTCCCACACTCCCCAGTTCATCCCGAAATTGGACAAACTTTGTGAGATACTTAGGAATATTGTCGCCCTTTTCCATTTTGATTTTTCTGAGTTTATCCTTCAGCGCCAATTTCGTATGGGCGTTGTTGCTTTAGAAAAGATCTGACAAAGCCTTCCACATTGCAAATGGAGTGGCTTTCCCATGAAGGCTTGAGACAATATGGTCTCTCACACCTTCCAATAGAATCCTTCTCGTCTTCGCTACTTTCTTTTACCATGCATCAAGTAATGTAGCATCTGTCAAAGTGGGCTTTGGAACATCACTGTTGATGAATTCCTTCAATCCATTATCTTCAAGCACCACCTCCATCCTATCCTTCCATGCAATGTGGTTCGAGCTACCCTCGAGTGCATACTCTAACCACAAACCATTGAAGTCATTTTGATGTTTACTGAACTGTTGCACCAAGAAATTCTTGCAACAAATTCAAATTGTATCCACCAACAAAACTCAGCTACTGCTTCAATATTGCAATCTTCAATCCTCCAATACCATGTACAAATATTATGTATTTTCAGATTATCATGATCTAACAATTATATCCACTGTTAAATACAAAATCCTTCTACTTAAATCTTTGCATAAATTTAATCACCAATTGCAAACACATGAAGAAAAATCAATCACACATAACATAGATGTTTTTACCGGGAAATCAAAAAGCTAAAAACCCCACTATCATATATTATGTATATCATGGATCATGAAACAATCTCATACAAAACTCTACTCCAAAAGCTCTCAGTACAATATACAATCGTCTCACACTGTCATACAAAAATTGGCATAAACATGCAGAAATTTACTGCCTCCTAACAGCCTGCCTCCACTGCGCAATGCCTCAAGCACCGCCTCCATCCTATCCTTTCATGCAATGTGGTTCGAGCTGCCCTCGAGTGCATACTCTAACCACAAACCATTGAATTCATTTTGATGTTTACTTAACTATTGCACCAAGAAATTCTTGCAACAAATTCAAATTGTATCCACCAACAAAACTCAGCTACTGCTTCAATATTGCAATCTTCAATCCTCCAATACCATGTACAAATTTTTAATAATACAATTATGTATTGTCGGATTCTCCTCATCTAACAATTATATCCACTGTTAAATACAAAATCCTTCTACTTAAATCTTTGCATAAATTTAATCACCAATTGCAAACACATGAAGAAAAATCAATCACACATAACATAGATGTTTTTACCGGGAAATCATAAAGCTAAAAACCCCACTATCATATATTATGTATATCATGGATCATGAAACAATCTCATACAAAACTCTGCTCCAAAAGCTCTCAGTACAATATACAATCTTCTCACACTGTCATACAAAAATTGGCATAAACATGCACAAATTTACTGCCTCCTGACAGCCTGCCTCCACTGCGCAATCCCTGCTGATGAAGATCCCTGAATGAATTAGATCTTTCCTTGCCTTGACTGTGCAATACTCATTGACATATCCAATGTGTGTGTAGTTGCATTGAATGCACCACTATAGACACAACTGATAGTCAAACAGACCCTTTCACCTATCTCTCAACTGGGTCTCCACTGGATCTGACATGCATGTAGTTAACAATAGTATTTTTTCAGTCGCATGTGAGACCACTGCTTGTGAATTATTTAAATACTTAATTCACTCATCTCTCACTAGTGTATCTATAGTTACAATTAACACAACTGAGTTTAACTCACTTAGTTGAATTAAACTAAATAACAACTCACATAACTACACATCCAACTCTGTTACAACTTTGTATCAATCAGTTACAGTGAAGTCCACTCTGCATGTCCCACCAACCAACCTTAGAACTCGTAATTCCTTCAGTGAGCTGGTTTTCCACATCAGTTAACTGAAATCAAGTGCTTCAAGAGAATAGATTATTATTTATTGTCTAATTATTATTAAGGGCTAATAATAATTGACATCTGATCTATTTTTAGACATGCGATCTATAAATAGACTTCGCCCATGCACCTAAAAGTATAATCTCATCTATAAATAGAATTTTCTCAACCATCTATAAATAGACTCCCACTATAAATTGAATATGCTCACCATTCTAAAAATAGACATACACCTAAAAATAGCCTGTGGGCCCCACCTAGTGTAGGTGCTTAATTTTCACTAGGATCATCATCTTGTTGAATCTCAACAAATCCCGAATGACTTGGATCTTTGTTGGATCCACATGCACCCCCCGCTCATCAATAATGTATCCCAGATACTAAACCTGGGTCATGCCAAAAGTGCACTTCTCCAAATTGGCACACAACTTGTGTTTCTGCAGTGTTTGGAGGACCTGTCGGATGTGGTGGAGGTGATCTTCCCAAGTGTGGCTGAAGATCGAGATGTCATCAAAGTACACTACTACAAATGAGATGGTGAATGGCCGCAAGATGTCGTCCATAATCCTCATGAAGGTTGCAGGAGCATTCGTCAACCTGAAAGGCATGACCAACCATTTGAAAAGGCCCTCCTTGGCTTTGAAGGTAGTCTTCCACACATCGGACGGTTTGATTGGTATCTGGTGATACCCGGACTTCAAGTCGATCTTGCTGAAATATTTTTCCCCTTTGAGTTAGTGCATAAGGTCATCAATCCATGGGATCAGGTACCTATTCCAGATAGTGATCCTGTTCAGCGCCCGATATTCAATACAGAGTCTCCAAGTCCCATCCTTCTTCTACACCAACACGATCGGGCTCCCACAGGGCGATGAACTTGGCCGGATGTGACCTTTCTGCATCAACTCCTGAATCTGCCTCTTGATTTCATCGTTCTCTAGAACAGAGCGCCAATAGATCGGTCCATTGGGAAGCAACGCACCTGGGTTAGATCAATGGGGTGCTTGACCTAACAGTGCAGAGGCACCCCTGCAGGTGAGGTTAATATGTCTTGGTACTCCTCCACGACATTGACCATTAGTTGTTGTCATGCAGAGGAGCCCTGTCTGGAGGTCGTGGCCACAGTCTTCTTCTTGCCCTGAGGGTGGATCATCAGCAGAACAAATTTCTCGGTTTTGGAAATGAGCTTACTGCATTGCTTTGCAGTAACCAAAGAAATAGCGACATGCGGCGGTACCTCTGGTATCCTGTACAACTTATTTCCCAAAGTAACAATAACAGCGTGAGGTCGGGACTCATACACAGCGTGTCGCTTCCACATGTATGGTTGGCCTAATAATACATTAGAAACATCAAGAGGAGCAATGTCACATAATACCTCATCGGTGAAGGGCTTGATGCTGTAGGGAAGGCAACACTACTGGCTGACGCAAAGATCTCATCCTTGGTGAAGCCACCCGATGGTGTACGACTGTGGGTGTGTTTTGGTCGGTAAATCCAACCGCTTCACGACCTCTGCTGAAATGAGGTTCTTTTGGCTCCCACTATCGACAATGAATTGTTGTGGGGAACCCTTTACCTACATCTGGGAGTGGAAGAGACGCTCTGGATCTTTTGGTTCTTCCTTTTGGATCTTCGTGGTGGAAATGATGGCGTTGGGCTCCACATCGATAATCTGCTTCCCTTTGTCATTCCCCTTCTCGGGTTCTGATTCAGTTTCAGAGCATGCATATGATTCAGAAGCCTTCATCTCGGCCACCCGTGACTGCTTGGCCTAACACTCACTTGTGTTGTGAGTGGAGCTCTTATGGAACTCACACCACTTTCCCTTATCCTTCTTCGACTTTGCAGTGTTGTTCTTTGCTTGCAGCTTTGGCAGGGTGTCTTGGGCCGCCCTCTCCACTATACCATATTTGGCATTTACATCAACAAGCTAGAAGGTTGTTTAGAGGAAGCAAGTTGTGTTGGCACGATCTTAGCTGGAATAGTCATCATCCTTCTTCTCTATGCTAACGGCATTGTTCTTCTGGCAAGGTGCCCATCTGATCTTGATAAGCAACTAAGACTTCTTAAGAATTTATGCTCTACCATGGGTATCACTGTTAACACTAACAAAACAAAAGTTATGATTATCAAATCCAAGAAGGACACTTATGCTAATTTTGTGTATGACAATAGCAACTTGGAGGAAGTGTCTTCTTACAAGTACCTGGGAATTGATATTCATCACAAGCTCAACTGGAACTATAGCATTGAGAAAATGATTAATGGAGGGTGGAAAGCTTATTTTGGTCTTGAAACTATTTGTAAAGTAGCAAACCTTGTGATGTGGGTTAAAAAATAGCTCCTCTTTGAAACTTTAGTCACTCCTGTTATCTTGTATGGATGTGAGGTTTGGGGTTGCAACATCTCCAGATAATCCTGGAGAAAGATTGAGCAAATCCAGAAGCATTTTATAACATATAACCTCAAAATTAAAAGCAATACACCCTATCCTATTCTCCTTATAGAAGTGGGTCTTTCCCCTATTGAGAGCCCAACTATGACTAGGCTCCTATTGTACAAGCACAAAATCAATAACATCGGAGACCATAGACTTCCTGAGCTAGCTTTAAATTCCAGCCAAAACCACCTAAGGCTCAAACGATGTTGGTATAAAGATACCAGGGCTTGGTTAAACCATTGGGATATCGACGAAAATGTTACATTGCAAAATATTAATAACATTAAAAATATTGTTACTTCTAAGTTTAAAGAGAAAATGTGAGAAAGATTTAGAGGTTAAAATAAAATTAAGATATTATGAGGTCATCAACCCTACTCTAGAAGATCAAAAGTATCTCTCTGTTTTAACTAGGTCAAAGAAAAAAATTAATATAGCCAAGATAAGAACGAACTCTCATGAGCTCCATAATGAAACAAATCGTTGGGTAGTTCCTAAAACACCATAGGTGGAAAGGATATGACATCTCTGTGAGAATATGAACATTTAGGATGAAAATCACTTCCTCTTAGAGTGCCCTGCGTACACCCACATTAGATCTCAGTTTCATAAGCTTTGTTGCAATATTGACCTTCCTAACCCTTTAACATGTCAAAATTATAGTGAGCTCGAGACACTTCTCTCCAAGCTCTTTGAGCATAGGAGTACAATTTTAAAACAAACTAAATAATTCGTTTCTTTAGGTTCGATAGACCAAAGTTTGGTCTCAGTAGACGTTAACCATTATCATCATCATAAAAAGAGGCTTTATTTATTTACCATACCTCCAGTTTATTTATATTTTTATTTATTTACCATGTATCATTTTTAGTGTTCTTAAAGCTCTTTATATTTTAAATTTATATTGTGTTTATACATAATAATAATTAGATTGATTTTTAAATAGGGCTAACATTAGATTAAAAATGTTAAATGTTAAACATTACATTTACATGTTTTGATCTACCCTATACTGGGTTGTAGGGCGGATGCAATGAAAATATTAAACCATTTTGAGTAGGGAGAAAGAGGTAACACTTATACAAGTGAGGCATAGAAAGAGGCAACACTTGTATAAGTGAGACAATTCAATCCTTTAATTTATATGGTTAGACTTGTATTGTTATGTTGTAAGCATTGAAATCACTTTGCTAACTAAAAATAACATTATTTTATTATTTTTCACAATTTATATAAGATCTAATTTATTGTTTTTTATTCTAACTTCTTCTTCTTTTTATTGAAATTTATTGATATAATTTAAATAAAATCACAATAATTTATCATTTATTTTATATTTTGAATGTAAAAATAAAATAATTATAAATTTCATTATCTTAAAACTATAATTCTCTTAATTTTCTTAAAACTATAATTTTACATTTAAAAAATGATATTTAACTATAATTTTAATTTTCTTAAATCACTAGGAAAAATACAAAAATTGAATTTGAAGGTAACTTTTTATCTCCTCTTGCGACTCCATTAAAACAGAGGTCAATGACAGAGTCTTTGCGAAGCTACCATTCTAATAATAATAATAATCCATTCTAATAATAATAATAATCTTTAAGTCTTCGCTTAAGGTTAAGCTAGACACCTAGACATCAAGTTTGTGTATGAGACTCCTTGTTTGTGAAATTGGAGACCTACCTGCTGGCAGAAATTTGACTGCTAAATGTATGAAGGCATACATATTCTACCTCCCTCTGGTTTTGAACTTGTGACTTCTTAGAAGGAAAGAGATGCTCTTAACCATTAGCCCACTCAAACTATATAAAATGAAGTAGGCCCAGTCTACTAAGGCAGTAAATTAGCTAAGAATCCCTAAATATAAAATAAAGTAGACCCTGTCTACTAAATATAAAATGAAGTAGGCCAATAAATTTGTCTAGATTGTTAAAAATGGCTGGAATGTAGTATTTTTTTTCAACAAATTTGGCAATAGAAGTGTTTGAAACTTGTTTGTGTTTTTTTTTTTTTTTTATGGTAGAAACAGATTCTGTACAATCAAAAGCCACTATAACACCCAAAATCTTGACAACTATAACCTCAATTTACAATAACTTCAGCTAAATTTTATCAAAATCTTACTAGAAATTTTGCTAAACAAATTTAAAACCCTATTAAAATATTGCCACACATCTTGGCTAGGTTGAATTCCCCAAAATGGTACAATGTACAGTCAAATCCCTAAAAATAAAATAAAATGAAGAACACAACATTATGTTGAAAATATTTCAAACTTTTTGTGAGGAAAGGGAAGATCCATAAATTGATTCAGCCTCTGCACGGCTTCTAAGCTTCTAACATCAAAACACGTTTGCATTCATTCAAATATAAAGTAGTACAGAAATAACACCATACGGTTCAATGAAATTTACAAATAACACTGTAAAACAACAGAAACCCTAAATCAGCCAACGCCAATGTAATTGTAATCTGTTAAATCCAATGTTATTGTAAAAAATGATGAAATACAATAGCAAGTACCGTGAAGATATCTCTTTATAACTAAGAAATAATGATGAATAAATACGTGCACCAAATGCAAAGTACTCTTGTCTATCATCCACAAAATAATAACCTCCACAAAACCCCTGCCATGATGTCATATGCATAAAGGATATGGTATATTATCAGAGATAACACTGGCCACCTCTCTCTCATCATTTCAAAAGAAATGGACCAAAGACTCAGTAAAATCGAGAAGCCAAGAAGGGGATGAATGAGGCCATGACGGCGGCAAATAAAGAGGGAACGGTGGCCATTGAAGCGGCGCCTGCTTCCATTGACGGACTCGGAGATGGTGCACTCACATCTGTTGCTGCTGCTGCTCCCACCATTATGATCACAAGGGCCAAAAAAGCTCCAAATGCGTAGTTGCCTGCGCCTGCCATTCTTGCTCGCACTCACAACACGCCTGTTACTGTTACTGCTAATTGATGCAAAAAAGCCGAAACCCTTAAGCGCAATTCCTGCCGAAACCTTAATCTCAAAATTCGAAGAGTCGATCTTTCTTGTTTGAGATTCGAACACTCGACACAGAGATGTGCGATCACAAAAATTGCACAATGTCAAGGTTGAGAGTTGCGCCTATTAATAATCCTCTCCGCCCCATTTTTTTGTTTTAAATAGTATTAATTTTGCGGAACGCGTGATTTGTGAGTTGGCAACAGGTATGGAGACAGCATGGCTATGCGTGGGTGTGGGCAGGATACGCACTTTGTTTCTTTTCCGTAATTTTCGTTGACCTATCCACACCACGTGGCAACAAGTAAATTGGTGAGGGCACTTCAAAGGAAGTAGGTTAGGGCACGGCATGTGAGTGTACATAGGCTTCAACCGAGTCTCGCCATGAGGTGGGTACACATTTTGGTTGCTTAGGCTCCGAGTTACCTCGTTTCGCAAAATCCTCCCTACAAAGTTAGATACATGGAAAATTTCAACCACAATGAGCATTTTACGATTATATTATTTTGAATATTTTTGGAATATTCTAACTTCAAAGTTTGGTCACATGACAATTTTCAAACAGCAAATTCTCAAAGACGATTTTAGTTTTATCTTCAGTTTGAATACATTGGGGTTGTTTATGGCAAAACTCAAGTTCCTTGTTTAAAAGTATTGCAAACGAACTCACTATGGTTAAGTTCCTATCAAATACCTTGATTTTAAATCATTTTCACCGCTCATAAGGTGGTGTTTAAATGATGTTGGAGATAGTTAATTATAAAAATAATAATTTAGTTATAAAAATGCATTTTATAATTTAATTTGGAAATATATGGTAAATGTATTTTTAAAATTAAGTTTGTTAATTTAATAGGTATCTGATAATCAAATCACAAAATTAAATTAAAGATTGTTAGAGTGGACATTTCCATATATCAAATTGAGTAAACATTTTATTAAATCAATAGAATCATCTAAATTTTGACTCTAACGAGTCATGAGAAGGATCAAATTTCTTAATATGTAAATCTCTTTTTGAGTGCAAAATTTGAGAAAAGGTAGAGATTTATTCTAGTTCTTAATAATATTATTTATATTTATATAAATTTCACATATATATAATATAAAGGTATTCTTATTTTTAATAATTTTTTGCAAGTAAAGATATTCACATTATATTAATAGTACAAAATACATAGCATATAGTCTGGAGATCATGGGGGTCTATGCCCTTCACCCGTTGGAAAGCTCTGCCCCAAAGTCGTGAAACCAAAGGTGGAGATGCAAAAAAAACTCTGCCCTTAAGAGGGGAAACCAAAGACAATAGCTGGAAACACTCGATTTAAACAAGTCATAAAAAGAGACAAAATTCCCCCTACTATGGACTGAGTGGCATTGGGCCACCAATCGATCAGCCTTGACGCAAGAGTCGAAATGCCAAAGTGGGCAAACTTGATGAAAAACATATAAGACCTGAGAAATTAGCGAGAACTTGAAGAGTCAACTTTCTAGAGATGAACATAAGACATGCTAGACGACCTAGCCGCGTTGCTTGCTTCTTCTAGATTCTCCTCAATTATGTAACATCTGAAGGGGATGGGAAATGGAGGAGAGGAAGTGACGACTAGAGCCTATCCAATGGCCAACAACGGAACTGGAACAAACTCTCCACAGACCGAAGAGGGACAACAAGCAGGGGCCATGAAATGGAGGGAGAGGCCAAGTGCAGGGTAAGGAATTGGAAAACGAAGGAGCTAGGGAGGAGGGGGACGAAATATTCGGAGGGAAATCGATTTAAAGGTCACGGGAGATCCGCTTGAGAGAGGTGGAGGTGTGGCTATGGTAGGCCAAGAGCTCAACAATCCAACAAGTTGTCTGATACTTTTCCTTCTCACGCTCCTTGAGCTGGTGAGCTAGTAAATTTTACAAGGCATGTAGTGTGTGCTTATCGTGTCTAGTTTCTTCCTCCTCAAACTAGAGCACCTGACAACGGATATGAGGAGGGATGTCATTATCAAACAGAGCTAATTCTACATTGTCGTCAAAGGTGGTCAAGGGGAAAACTTCACCTTCCACGACTGGGTTGACGCCCCCTACCTCTCTCACGGCTCATAGCGAAGCAACAAGGTGCAAGGGGCGGTGAGTGTGGCTCAAGGGAGGCACAGGATGTTGAACCAAGTTTGGTGAGTTGGATGGACCACGATCTGAGCAGGAATACAAGAGGAAGATGGCACATAGTTTCCATGGAGCAGAGAAATAAACACTAAGAGGAGTCAAGTGAGGTGTTAATCTAGGCATGTGAGAACATGCCTCAAGGAGCCAAGCTTACATTTTTATGATATACGAAGGCCAATTGTGGTACTAGGAAAGTGACAAACGCCAAGTGGAGGATGCCACCGTTCCTCGATGGCATGTGCAGCATGAGATGAGCAAGCACCCGGATCCAGGGGATTCTTATTTTTAATATTATTAAAACCCTAATAATATATATAGTTACATATGTTGGTCAATAATTGTCATTGATGTTAATATGAGCACTATTTAAGGTCATGATGACATGGATGACTATTGGAGGTCACACTTGGAGCCCTAGTGAAGATTCCCTAACCCTTATCCTAGTCCCAATGACTTTATGCATGAATAATCCTCAAAACCCCAAGGTCTATACTACAATTCTTGAATAGTCATAAAGGAAAATATTTTTATTGACATTTTGAGACATCATTTTAAAATGATTCTTTCACCAGCTTGTAGACTACATTTTCCCCTTTCCAACAAGCCCTTACTCGTCCCCTAACTCTTCTCAATTTGTAAGAAAATGATTTTTTTAAATGATATATTATATTGTTCACCCTAGTTGACCTAAGCCTACTTGTATAAGTCGGCTTCACCACCATGAGACATGTCCCTTCATTTATGATTGCAAATCAGTATAAATACAAGTCTAAACACTTCATTTCAAATCATCATTCGATGAAGATCATTACAGAGATACACCGCAGTTCACAAGTCATGAACTAGGGACACCGAGAAGGGTTTGAAGAATTATTGTTTGGGTTATATATGAAATTGGATCATCATTACCTCGAACAATAAGGAGTATAGACCTCGATTTGTTGTATATACTAGTCACCTGTGACAAAAAATTCAGAGCTCGGATCTATGTTAGCGCTCAAAACCTTGTGAAGAGAAGCATACCTCCTGTGGCTCAAATTTGTTGCTATATTACAGTTCGAGCTATTGTACAAGCACCTGAATCTCAGACCTGTAAAATTACAGTGACTTGATTAGGATCAGAACTATAGAATTTAGCCTCAGACCCTGGAAATAAGTTTCATAACTGTGGTCCTATACCCTGAAATTGTGATAGGTATACATCTGCGGTAATATAACTATGGTGATACAATTGTGGAGGTCGAGATTGATTGGGTTATTTCTCTTTAGGTTATCATTTGAAGATAGATGAAGAAGGTACGGATATCTAAAAAAGTGACACATTGGAGGGCTCATAATTGAAGGAACATAACCTTGGAACCTTACCCATTGGCTCAAACATGTGAAACATTGAATTGTGGATAATCACCAGCGTTGAAGGATCAGTTAAGGGCTACCTGTGTTGATATCAGACCGTTGATTGTGGTAGAATGCTCAAACATATGTGAAGGATATTGATCATACAATTCTTGGACCCGTGTTCTCAAGATTAGGTATCATTTGAAGAAAACCTTGAAGTGAGGTATTAGGAGCTTTGAATAGTGAAATTAATTGGAACCTTGGGCAATGAAGTGTTTGAGCTTTTGAAGAGTGGGCATATTGAAAACCTGGAGCAGTCTTATGGAGAAGATTATTTGATGAAGTAAGTCTTACATACATTTTATTTGTTAAATATTTGAAGGGTTGGAGCCTCTAAAACGAGGGTGGAGCCTTGAGAAAGATAGGTTTGGAACCCTAGAGTTTGGTGCCTCATAAAGCCCAAGTTAGAGCTTGGAAACAAGTTGGAGCCTAGTAAATTTGAAGGGTTGGAGCCCTCAACATCATTGTACTGAAAATTTTGTAAAAAGGGGTTTGGTGTCCTCATTTGTTCCTAATAAAATTCCTATTATTTATTTTCTGATTATAATTGTGCAAAATATTAACTGGTAAAAATAAAAATTGAAAAGAAATATGGATTCACGTCCCCTCTCAGTATTTCCAACAATTAGTATCAGAGCCAGATTCTTCATAATCATCCTAACATCTGGAAGAAGGATTCTTAGTCATACTGAAAAATTAGGATTCAAGAAAAATCCCCCAATTTGATGGAACAATTTTTTCCTTTTGGAAATGTAGGATGACATTTTATTTAATGTCTCTTGGACCGGAAGTATGGAAATCAGTTCTAGATTGATATAATGTTCCATATTCCCCACCAACAGATCCGGATAGAAGGAAAATTCCATATTTTCGTAATCTTCCTGAAAATGTAACATGACAATAAACTATTTAATTTTTATATTGATATATGAAAATTAAATATAACAAAAGTGATATTTATAAATAATTCTAAACAAACATTTAAAGGAATATTACTTTTTCATTCATTATTTTTTTGTTGTTGTACATTTTTGCTATTAAAAGTTTGACATGTCTCATTTACCAATTCTCTGGAAACTCTTCCTATAGTTTAGATAAATTTTGGTTCTTGGAATCATTGATTGGTTTTTGTATTTTAAGTGGAAAGAATGTCTATACATTTGTTCCACTAGATCTCTCAAACTTTTGTAAAATATTTTCCCCCTTTCGTTAACCTCCAGCACCACTCCAAATGAGCTAAGGAGCAATTCAATTTCATTTGCATGTTCTATTTGTTTTCTTTTCTTAGAACAACATTCCTTTTCTAATTTGTGTTAGTAAACTTGACTCGGGATAGAGTCAATGTTGACTAGGGTAAATAGTAGTGGTTTTTGGGGTACATGGTATTATGCACCCACGGTTTTTCGGCCCATGGTATTGCATGTAATGGAGCCTATAAAAGGCTAGGAAGACTTCATTGTGATGTAGGCTGGAGGTGAGCGGTGAAGGCTCACTTGGCCGAATTGGCCAGGGTTTTGGCCAATGGTTAATGAAATTTCATTGGTTGGGTTTTTCCCCAGATTTGGGGTTTTCCCGGATAAACATATGTGTTTATGTTAATGATTTTTTGCTGGCATTTTATGTTTATTTCTCTCAATAAATTCTTTATTTATTCCTACGGTAAATTCTAACAAGTTGTTGGTCCCTGTAGAACATTAAACAAATGTGAATTAATAGACTATTTGACACATGTTATCTAATAATTTTAATTATATTATTAATGAAAATTAAAAAAAGAAACTCATATTGGATCGATAGTATTTTTTCATTCACCTGATTCATCCTTTTGCAATTTTTCCATCAAGCGTTTACGCTCTTCTAGTCCTAGATCAGAAATAATATCATTGAGCTTCGTCATTTTGTGGCTCTGCATGATACACAGTAAACAATACATATTAGTTAAACTTACATATAGTTCAAAAATAATATTTTTTTTTAAATAATTTACAAAGAACTTGCCTTTTTTGCTTTTCTTGATGTGTTATCAGTACTTTTGTTACTTGATCTCTTTTTAGTCATATATTTATCAATCTCAAATGTGTACCATATCATTCATTAATATCTTTATAAATAAATTGTCAACTTTCATGTAAACAAATAAATCTCAAGAAACTGGTGCGCCATTCATGGTGTACGCACCAACGCCGGTGCGTGGGGGTCTTAGAAACACACCACACAAATAGTATAATAGACCATACGGTGCTCTATGTCAACAAGGAGCACCAATGCGTTACATGTCAACCACTGCACCGATTAACCATGATAAAATAATAAAAATCGTCCAATGTTAGTTTTTGTAGCATAAACCGGTGCCATATTTTACATATGACGCATTGATAAAAAAAAAAAAATTTAATTTTTTATCACATTACTTTCGCGGTGTGCTTGTACAATATAGAGCACTGGTGTGCTAGATTACATCGGGCGCACTAATGAAAAAAAAAAAATTTCTTTTTTTTTTTAATTCACACAAGGGCCGACATGGATTGGGATCCGACTATGAAAATCGTCCTGTCGGTTGGATATTTTAGATCTATATTTAGCAATACAAACCCTATAAATCTAAATTAAAAAGCCTTAATTCTAAAATCACAAAAAGAGGGAGAAGAAAGGGAAAAAACAAAAAGAATGTAGGGTTTGTATTTTTTGAAAGTGTTTTTTTTTTTTTTTTGTGAAACAGAATGTTCACAATGCGCTATAATGAAATAGCGCACGGGCTACATGTTTTACAAATGGTGCACTGAGAAAAAATATTTTGTTTTCTTAAATTTTTATAACAGTAATTTCGCAGTGCGCTGGGATAATAGAGCGCACCGGTGCGCTAAGTTACGCAGGGCACATAGATGAAAAAATAATAATTTACGCAAGGGCCGAAATGAATTGGGATCTGACTATGCAAGTCGTCCCGTGGGTTGGATGTCTTAAGCTTATATTTAGCAATATAAACCCTATAAATATAAATTGAAAAGCCCTAATTCTGAAATCACAGAAAGAGGGAGAAGAAAGGGCAGAAACAAAAAGAATGTAGTGTTTATTTCTAAAATGGATTTTTTTGTGCGAAACAACATGTTTGTGGTACGCCATAATGAAATAGCGCACCGGTGCCATATGTTACATATGGCGCACTGATAAAAAAATATTTTGTTTTTTTAGTTTTTTATCATTGTACTTTCACGGTGTGCTGGTATAATAGAGCACACTGGTGCGCTATGTTACGCAGGACACACCGAGGAAAAAAAATATTTTATTTTTTTTTAAATTCATGCAAGGGCCGACATGGATTGGGATCCAACTATGCAAGTCGTCCGGTGCGTTGTATGTCTTACAACTATACAAACCCTATAAATCTAAATTGAAAATCCCTAATTCTGAAATCACAGAAAGAGGGAGAAGAAAGGGCAGAAACAAAAAGAATCTAGGGTTTGTTTCTAAAAATGGTTTTTTTATTTTTTTATTTTTTTTCTAAAAACTGCAGAAACAGTAAAAAAAACTGCAAAAAAAAGTTTAAAAAAAAAACAAAATTTGATTTTGTTCTTTTACTGCATTAAAAAAAAAAAAAAAATGCAATAAAAGTTTAAAAAAACAATAAACTTTGATTTTTTTCTTTTACTACATAAAACAAACTGCATAAAAAGTTAAAAAAAAAACAATAAACTTTATTCACAAGATCGTTTGAAATTATATGCTACAGGGTTTGAATCACCAGAGGTTTGGAATTCTGATTGTCTGAATACTTTTGTTCAAACGTATTTCCCTAATCCACAATGCTCTCGTGCTATGTTTGCTCCAGGTATGTCTCCTGCAAATCTCTGGCTGAAATCTTTTGTAAAAATAGTGAAATAATGAAAAGTGTTTAGTATTTAAAGAAATGTTTTATGAAATTATATTTTCGAAAATATTTTGTCGCCCATTTTTCAATTTACCGCTTTTTTTTCCACTTAAAGAAAATAGAGTTGCATTTTTTTTATTTGCAGTTATTCTTCACCGGTGCATCTAGGTATAAAATGGCTCCGGTGTGCATTACCAAAAACGCACAGGTGCGGTGATCTGTACATTAGGCACCGAAATTAAATTTAGTTGTGTGCACCAAAATTTATTGTTGTTTTGCTCAAATGCAGGGAGAAAATATCATAATTATATCGAATGGTCAATTCTTCAAAATCCAACTCGTTCCATAATATTTCTCAAAGTCCATCGTGGAGTTCTCCCTATCCATCTCGAGACGTAATATTTACTTCAGATTTTATTTATGTTTTCACTATCTAATTGAATTTATGTTTTTTATCCATGCATTCAATCATGCACAGCTTAATTAAATTTATAATGCATACAAAGTTGCAGGTTCATGCAGATTCAACATTGAGTTCAGATGCACAAAATATTCAAACTGCTCCAAAATGTCGGAAGTTCTTATCAAGAGTTGCATACCACAAGGAGTATTTGGTAGATGAAAAGCCACTTCACCCTGCCAATTGTAACAATATTGCGTCTTCTAGCCACAATCTCGGGATAATGATGGTAATAATTATAATTGTTTGGTATATATATATTGATTAATATGTAATTATTTTAACGTCAAACCAATTTATAATCATGCAATATTGTCAACATGGTTACTAATTGATATCATATATTTTGTACTAATCATGTTCAATTTTTTTTTTTTTAATTATTAGGATTCTAGTGATGATGAACGGCCTACCTACCATCTTCTGTTGCACCCCACGACAATGTCAAATCAAGAGAATACTGAATTAAGAGAAAAAAAATGGAGAGGAATGATACCAAGGATGGTTGAATCAACCACTGATTCAATTCCTGCTACGTCCAGATTCACCAATTAGGAATGACTACAACAATAGTAGTTCTTCACAATCTGGCAATGGAGGCAATCAAATAGAGGTTGGTATGGATGATTACTTAAGAGATATGACTGCCATGGAGACAATGTTGTTAGATGCATTCCAAAACGATGATCATCTAGGGGATTATGCTCATATCGCTAACACCTTTTTCGAAAGCCTTAAATTTGCTTCCACCACCCCTCTCTTTGGACCTGGCGGTCAGTCAAAGTCTACCCAGTTGGGGACAACGATGTTACTGTACAACTTGAAAGCAAATTTTGGCTTGTCGAATGCATTTTTCTCGGAACTTTTGAGGTAAGTTACCATAAATTACTCCCTTATATAAATTTGAAATATAATCAGTACACTGCAATGAACATTACAAATGGTAAATTTTATGAGTGTTAATAATTATATCGACATTAATGTACATTTATTAATATATTTTTCCATGATCACCAACTACAGGTTATTCAAAGATAAGGTTCTTCCGAGTGATAATGTCTTGCCCGGTAGCTGCAAAGAGGCAAAGAAATTGTTGAAAATGTTGGGTGTTGAGTACATATCATATCATGCATGTCCAAATGATTGTATTCTATATAGAGGAGAATATGAAAATAAAGATATGTGTCTGAAATGTGGGCATGACGGGTATGATAAATAAAAAAATAAGGGTAAATCACGTATTGGTCCTCCTTTTAAGATATTGAGGCACATGCTTATAATCCCAAGGATTCAAAGGCTCTTTCGTTGCAAAGAATTAGCTATGTTGCAAGGATGGCATGCCTCACACAGAAGTAAGTTGGGAGTTATGCGAATCCCAACTGATTCAATAGCCATGAAGCATATAGAGGATACATGGCCCGAAAAATTCAAGGATGAAGTACAAAGTCTACAACTTAGCATAGCCATGGATGGCATCAACCCATATTCCCTCCAGAACACCAACTATTCTATTTGGCCTGTAGTAGTGATAAATAACAATATACCCCCATGGTTTTCCATGAAGAATGAACATCTTATGTTGGCTCTCATAGTCCCTGGTATAAGACAAGTGAAGAATATGGATGCCTACTTACAACCACTGGTAGATGAATTGAAGGAATTATGGGATGGGATAAATGTATACGATGTATCAAGACCCATCGCAGCAGAGAGGAGTTTTACGTTGTATAGCATATGTGCTTACACGACACATGATTATCCAGGATTAGGAGTTTGCTCTGGTAAATTACATGTTTAATTTATTGATTTGTTTATATATAATTTAACAATATTCTTTCACATATTAGTTATTTAATTCGTTGTAATAATAGTTGTTCTGATCTTCATGATATTCTTTAACGTTCCATGCATATTAATTAATGTATACAAATATAATCTTGCAGGTCTTGTAACAAAAGGGTATTTTGGATGTAAATGTTGTGGACCTTCTCTGAAAGCTAGATGGTCTAAGGACCTACAAAAGCCAGTGTATGATTGCTCCAGGATATTCCTACCAGAATAACACCCTTACAGAAGAGCAGCATTTGCTTTCAATGGTAAACGAGAGAGAACCCAAAGGCCTCCAATAATGACACCAGCTGAATGGCTTAGAGCATATGAGAGAGAGAAGGAGAAGGAGTTTATAGAAATGTTCGATTCAAATGGGGAGCCTAAGTTCGATGATCCAGATTTCTTCAACACCTATGTTGAGAAATTTCCAATTGGGATGAAAAGGAAATCTATATTTTGTTGAGATTCAACAAGATGATGAGCTTAGTGAAAAGAGTCGCCTTCACTAAGTGGACCCACAGGCTATTTTTGGCGCAAAGTTTATTTTTAGACATGTCGATCATATTCTATGAGTTGCAGGATGCTATTTGTGGATGGTTGGTCAAGTTGGCAAAATAGATGGACTTCTATTTTTAGACATATTGGGTGAAATCTATTTTTAGATTGCCAGTCTAAAAATAGATATATCGAATATTATTAGCTCTTAATAATATTTGGACTCTAAACATTATATTATTCTATTGGATCACTTCAGTTAAGTGCACAGAGTGGCACATCAGCTGACAGAAGGAATTACGCTATTCCTGAGGGTTTAGTGGAGCTATTGCATGGAGACTTCAGTTAGAACTCATGTGACAGAGTTTGGTGGAGTAGTAAAAGTAGTTGGTGGAGTTGTGTTCAGTTTAACTCAGTTAGACACAGTTGAGCTAGTTGTATCTAGTCTAACTGATTGATACACTAGTGAGAGTGGTGTGAATTAATTAATAATTAATTCACTAAATATTAACTCATTAATCAACTGAAGAATAAATCATTTAACTATAGTGCATGGACAGTTTCAGTGGAGACCAATAGAGAGGTAGGTGAAAGAGCAAGTGTGACTATCAGTTGTGACTATAGTGATGCATTGATTGCATCCAACACTCAGTAGAGATGCCAATGAGGATTGCGCAGTGAAAGCCAGGTGGATTCGAGTTCATTCAAAACCATTCTTCAGCAGGGATTGCGCAGTAGAGGCAGGCTAGCAGGTGCCAGAGATCGGTGCATGGATTTTCTAGATCAAGCCTGATTAGTGTGTAGCGATTGTATTGCACTAAGAGCTTGATAAGATCAGATTTGTATGAGGATTGTTACATGATATCTATGACATATATTATATACAGATAGTTGGGGTTTTTAGCTTTAGGCTTTCCCGTTAAAACACTGTGTTCATATGTGTGAATTTTTTATGGTTTCATGCGTGCTTTGCAATTGATTTAATTTCCGCATGTGATGATCAATAGTGGAATAGATTCTGTATTGTGCATGAAGTTAAAATAGTGTGTGATCAGGAGAATCTTGGATATATAACACATAAGTTATATAATATCTACATGGTATCAAAGCGATATTGATCAGAGCAATTTCAATTATTGAAGCGGTTGAGTTTTGTGCTAGTGGAATTCAAATTTGCTGCAGTGTTTTCTTGGTGTCGAAGTTAAGCATTCATTGAAATTTATTTCAACGGATTGCGATTGGATTATGCCCTTGAGGGCAAATCGAATTATATTTCATGGAAGGACAGGATGGAGGTGATTCTTGATGTTAATGGGTTGAAGGAGTTCATAGATGCAGAAATTCCAAAACCTGCTTCTAGCGATGCTACCACACTTGACGCATGGCAAAAGAAGACAACAAAATGTCGAAGGATTATGTTGGAAGGTGTGAAGGATCACATAGTGTCCAGCCTTCGTGGGAAATCTTCTCCATTCTTGATGTGGAAAGCTTTGACAGACTTGTTTCAAAGCAGAAGCGACCAGAGGAAGTTGGCGCTTAAAGACAAACTCAGGAAAATAAAAATGGAGAAAGGCGACAATATACCCAAGTACCTCACGAAGTTTGTCCAGTGCAGGGATGAGCTGGGAAGTGTGGGGGTTACTGTAGATGAAGAGGAATTGGTGAGCTTGGCTCTCCTTGGGCTTCCGAAGATTTGGCATTCCTACGAGGACTCTATCAATGGTCAAGAGAAACTACCAGGATGGGAGCGACTTTGGTCAGATCTTGTGCAGGAAGAGATAAGGCGGGGTACCAAGGATGGATCTTCATCGAAGAATGAAGATGAAGAAAATTGTGTTGTGGCTGCCAAAGCAAGGAAAGGGAAGGGAAAGAAAAATCCTTCTCAATCTGGTGCGAAAATCAAGAAGCAGGACTTGTCCAAGGTGAAGTGCCTTCACTGTCACCAACACAGACATTACGCCACTAATTGTCCACAGAAGAAGAAAAATAAGCAGGCTACTGAATCTGTAGCTGGAGAGGCCTTAGCCTCGCAGTTTGAGCTGGATTTTTTGCTGATCACATGCTTGGTCTCAAGTGTGATGGGATCATTGTGGTTTCTTGACAGTGGTGCGTCTTTTCATATGACCAGAGACAAATATTTGTTCAGTGATCTAGATGAGAAGGATCTTGAAGTGCACATCGAGATGGGTGATGATGGTAGATACAGTGCGATTGGTATCGGGACCATTTCCTTTGAGAGGGAGTCTGGTAAACCTTTCATATTGAATGATGTCATGCATGTTCCAGGATTGAAGAAGAATCTGATCTCTGTGGCTATGTTGGAAGACAAGGGATATGATGTTGTCTTTAGCGAGGGAAAGGCTTTCATGCGCAGTAAGGCAACTGGTGAAACCCGAAGGATAGGGGTTCGAGTTAAGAACCTTTATCAATTACAGGTAGATGGCTGTGCAGCAATGGCAGGCAAAGCAGAAGGAGTGGTGAGCCGGGATGAGGGCGAATTGTGGCACAGGAGATTGGGCCATCTTCACCATGGCGCTTTGAAAATTTTGCAGCATATTTCTACCAGGCTTCCCAAGGGTACACTTGCGTAGTCATATCAGTGCAAGGGATGTACTTTGGGAAAATTTGTGAAAGCCACCTTTGATGAGAAGGATAGTCGCGCCACGAAGATCCTTGAGAGAATTCACACAGATGTGTGTGGACCTTTCTTAGTAACTTTGACAGCAAAGCACAGGTATTATGTGATATTTGTTGATGATTTTTCTCGTAAGTGTTGGATCTTCTTCATGCAGAAGAAGAGCGAGACATACTCAAATTTTTGTGAGTTCAAGGCACTGGTTGAGAAAGATTCGGGGAAGCAGGCGAAGGCTCTTAGGAGCGATAATGGTGTTGAATTCATCTCTTGCGAATTCAAATACTTTTGCAGCGCAGAAGGAATTCGAAGAGAGCTCATAGCGCCTCATAACCCACAGCAGAATGGGGTCGCGGAGCGAAAGAACAGAATGATTGTGGGTGCTGCACGAGCGATGTTGCATGATCAGGGCCTTCCCATACACTTGTGGGCAAAAGCATGCAACACTGCGGTTTATGTGCAAAACTGTTGTCCTCATAGACTACTTGGCATGAGTACACCCGAAGAGGCGTTTTCTGGTAAGAAGCTTGATATTTCTCATTTGAATATTTTTGGCTCACCTGTTTACATTCATGTGACAAAGGATGCCAGGAAGAATCTGGACCCAACCGTAGAGGTTGGGATATTTGTGGGGTACACAGAAACACCCCACAACTATCGCGTGTATTTTCCAGACAGTCGGAAGACTTTTGTACGACGAGATATCAAATTTCATGAGGAGAAAGCCATGAAGTTGTCGCTTGAGAGGGAGCTACACTTGCATGCAGATTAGGAGCTACTAGTTCTTAAAGATGAGCCTCAGGATGTGGATCAGCCACAAGAGGAGGTTCATGGAGTGGAAGAAACCACTCATGCAGCACCAAACATCAGAGGGTGGAAGCGCACTACAGAAGTTGAGCGACTGAATCTTGATGCAACGTAGAATGTAGGAGCCCCTACATCACAGTGTAGACAGAGACAATCACCTGATTGATTTACTAGATACATGGCTCTGATGAGCAAGTGTATCGTGACAGAGCGATCCTCTTTCGAGGAAGCTGTGGAGGACCCTGCATGGGTAGATTCAATGGTGGAAGAGTATGAAACAGTGCATGGGAGATTGTCCCAAGGCCGGAAGGGAAATCAGTGGTAGGTTCGAGATGGATCTACAAATTCAAGCAAGTTGCTGATAGGAGCATTGAGAAGTACAAGGCAAGATTTGTTTCCTGAGGCTTCTCACAGATTGAGAGGATTGAATATGAAGAAACCTTTTCACCTGTCACAAGGTATTCTTCCATACGGAGCATCCTTTCTCTCTCAGCGCAGATGGGTTAGCACATTCATCAGATGGATGTGAAGATTGTGTTCCTCAACGGAGTCATTAAGGAGGAGCTGTACATAGAGTAGCCTGAAGAATTCGAAATCTTCAGCAGTGAGTCACATGTGTGCAGGCTCAAAAGAGCGTTGTATGGGCTGAAACAAGCACCTCGTGCTTGGTACACACAGATAGATAGTTATTTCACCGGACTTGGTTTTACCAAGAGTGAGGCGGATCCTAACCTGTACCAGATTGTGGTTGAGGGTAAGTTTCTGATCATTGTACTTTATGTAGATGATTTGATACTGACAGGTGATGAATTGTTGATACACTCATGCAAGGCTGATCTTGCAAAGGAGTTTGAGATGAAGGACTTGGGCCTCCTTCATTATTTCCTGGGATTGGAAATTTGGCAGCGGAAGGGTGGACTGTTTGTGTCTCAAGGAAAGTATGCTCGGGAAATAATGGAGAATTTCAACATGCACGGCTGCAAGCCTATCGACACTCCTCTTCCTGGTGGTTGGATGAAAGAGGATGCTACATCAGCAGATGTAGTGGATGCCACTGTTTATCGACAGTTGGTTGGTTCGCTCATGTATCTAGTCAATACACGACCAGACATATGCTATGTTTTTAAACAAATTTTACAAGCTATGGTTAAGCCTACCAAGATCTTTTGGAAGGCAGGCAAGCATGTTCTGAGGTATCTCAGAGGCACATCAGGATATGGATTATGGTACAGACAGTCGGATGAGGTGAAGTTGCATGGCTTCACAGATGCAAATTGGGCAGGGAGCACATCTGGAGGGATATTCAATATTGAGTCTACAACAGTTTCTCGGTACAGCAGGAAACAAATATCCGTGGCACTCAGTTCAGCGGAGGCCGAGTACATGGCAGCAATTTTGGTTGCATGCAAGGTTATATGGATGACGAAGATCCTGGTCAGATTGTTCGGTTCACACTTAGATCCTACTGTGATATATAGTGATAATCATAGTTGCATTAAATTCTCAGTTCATCTAGTATTTCATGATAGATCTAAACATATTGACATCCGATATCATCATATCAGAGACTGTGTGCAGCGGAAGATCATGTTACTATCTTAAATTCCTATGGAGGATCAGGATGCAGATATTCTGACGAAGGCGCTCACCAGGAGAAAATTCGAATACCATAGAGACAGGATCGAGGTGGCAGATAATCCCTATCTTGTTGAGAGGGAGTGTTGATATTCAACAAGATGATGAGCTTAGTGAAAAGATTCGCCTTCACTAAGTGGGCCCGCAGGCTATTTTTGGCGCAAAGTCTATTTTTAGATTATGTCTATTTTTAGACATGTCAATCATATTCTATGAGTTGCAGGATGCTATTTGTGGATGGTTGGTCAAGTTGGAAAAATAGATGGACTTCTATTTTTAGACATATTGGGCGGAATCTATTTTTAGATTGCCAGTCTAAATATAGATATGTCGAATATTATTAGCTCTTAATAATATTTGGACTCTAAACATTATCTTATTCTCTTGGAGCACTTCAGTTAAGTGCACAGATGTGGCACAGCAGCTAACAGAAGGAATTACGCTATTCCTGAGGGTTTAGTGGAGCTATTTCATGGAGACTTCAGTTAGAACTCATGTGACAGAGTTTGGTGGAGTTGTAGAAGTAGTTGGTGGAGTTGTAGAAGTTTAACTCAGTTAGACACAGTTGAGCTAGTTGTATCTCGTCTAACTGATTGATACACTAGTGAGAGTGGTGTGAATTAATTAATAATTAATTCACTAAATATTAACTCATTAATCAACTGAATAATACATCAGTTAACTACAGTGCATGGACAGTTTCAGTGGAGACCAGTGGAGAGGTAGGTGAAAGAGCAAGTGTGACTATTAGTTGTGACTATAGTGATGCATTGATTGCATCCAACACTCAGTAGAGATGAAAATGAGGATTGCACAGTGCAAGCCAGGTGGATTTGAGTTCATTCAGAGCCATTCTTCAGCAGGGATTGCGCAGTAGAGGCAGGCTAGCAGGTGGCAGAGATCGGTGCATGGATTTGCTAGATTGGGCCTGATTAGTGTGTAGCGACTGTATTGTACTGAGAGCTTGATATGATCAGCTTTGTATGAAGATTGTTACATGATCTCTTTGACATATATTATATATAGATAGTTGGGGTTTTTAGCTTCAAGCTTTCCCGTTAAAACACTGTGTTCATATGTGTGAATTTTTTATGGTTTCATGTGTGCTTTGCAATTGATTTAATTTCCGCATGTGATGATCAATAGTGGAATAGATTCTGTATTGTGCATGAAGTTAAAATAGTGTGTGATCAGGATAATATTGGATATATAACACATAAGTTATATAATTTCTACACTTTTATGACCTCCCATATTGGGAGCATCTTAAGATTGCCCACTTATTAGATCCCATGCATATATTTAAAAATGTTTCATCTTCTTTATGGAGGCACATATCATCAAAAAAAAGTGACACATTGGATGTTAGGAAAGATCTTATTACTTAAAAAACTAAAAATAAATATTGGCCAAGAAGATTAGAAAGAATGAGATCAAAGGTAGGTGTTGGTCCCTCTAATTCATGGTTTTTCAAAGAAGGTAATGTCCCATGGATTTTTAAAAATTATGATATATCTTGGGCAAAGGAAGTTATAATGGATGTGAGGGTGCCAACTTCATACAGTTCTTCACTACGGCGTTGCTTTACTGTGGATGACCATTTTTCGGGGTTGAAATCGCATGACCATTTGAATCTTCTAAAAGTACGTATAATGTCAAAAGCATGATTTTATTATTTGTTATATTAATAAATTTTATCCCATGCAGGGATCATAAAACATAACTAATTTTGTATATTATTGCACGTGTTTATAACTTTGCAGTGTCATTATCCTTTGTTCGTGCATGGGTGTGTGAAACCTTAATTCCCTAAAGGCATAGGATGTTCCATATCTAAATTATCTACATTTGTACATTGGATCACGTCAAAGGAGATTCATGTGGCTAGCATTCCACGGTGGCGTCAAGAGATAGTTGAGTTTGTTTATATGTTTGAGAAGGAATTGCCGACGAGTTTCATGGACTTACAGGTTCATCTTCTAATCCACCTAGTAGATGAGATTGAATTAGTTGGGGTGGTTTCTTGTCATTGGATGTTCTTCTTAGAGAGGTACATGAAGAAATTGAAAAGTTATGTTCGACAAAGGGAAAAACCTGAGGGGTCTATGGTAGAGGGGTACATATCGTATGAGTATTTATATTATGCCAGTGAGTACACCAAGCAGATCGACAACATACCAGGTGCGGTGATTTGGGACGATGAAAGGGATGAAGACAAAAGAGAAGGGGAGTTGCTCAAAACAAGTGGAAAAAAGTGTTTCATAAAGAGTAAGCGACATATAATTTTTTAAATTTACAAAAATTAATTAATATTCATGTTGAACTTTGATATAATGTATATTTTGATCTCTAAGTACTACATAATGTTGCTTTGATTTCATCAGTGAATGTATAAATTGAAGCAATCAATAAATTCGTTCTTTACAATTTTGAAGCGACACAATCGTGGGTCGCATTACATGAACAAAAGAGGATGAAATGGGATAGTGACAGGAAATAATTCAGACGGTTGAATGGTAGAAGTGTGCCTTATCCCAGTCATTTAAAAGAAAATATGCCAAAAATATGCCCCAATAGTTGGGTTGTTGACCAAATCATAAAGAAATACGGTGCTACCAGTCATTACCCGTGTGCTGAAGAGGATGCGCTAAACGTAGGGATTGGGTGCAGCAACTCGGTAATAATATTTTTAATTTATATGTAAATTTTAAACTTATAAGACATCTACATTTCATATTTTAATTGTTGGGTTATTATAAGATACATGACACTGTGATTTTTTTAACTTTTTTATAATAGGTGCATTTGTTCCCATCTATGCAGGCATATATAGACACCATTTTCGTACAGAAAATGTCGATGCTGGAAATATCACACAAGCCTATGGAGTGGAAGTCGAGTTCAATCAATCTAGTCGATCTAGCCACCATGATCAAAACCTAGTACAAGGAACGTTAGGTTACGTCGGAAATATACAAGAGATCATTGAAGTGGATTTCTCTTCTTTCCAATGTTTTATTTTTAGGTGCAAGTGGTGGGACACCTTTGATCGGAATAATGTAAAGGAAGATCATGATAGTAGGCTGATATGTATCAACTCTAGAAAGATGTGGGATGAAGCTAAGGAGCCTTATGTTTTCCCCAAACACTGCAACCAAGTGTTTTTTTACCCAGATGTGTTGGATAGGGATTGGTGGTTCATATTGACACATGACCCTAGATCAAAACATATTTTTTAGAACAATAGTGTTATCATGCCATGCGAGTTGGAAGATAATGAAGGTGATCATGAGAACCGAGAGTGATATGGTACATGTGTTATTTCATCAATATTTATACTTTTTAAGATGGGTTTTTCGAAACATTATAATATGTATTTTGAATTAATTGGTAATTTGCATTGTGTTAATGTTAAAATCAATAATTCACTTGATAATTTGCAATTATGTTGATCTCAAAAACAATGGTGTACTGTATAAATTAGTTCTTTTTTTTGTATCTAAGATCATAATAAAATAATGATAATTCTAAAGTACATGAATTTATTTGCATTATTTTCTAAACTTTATTATGTTACAATAATTCATATTATTCTAGATTTATTATTCTACAATTACTTAAAATTTACAAATTTTAATAAATTCATTTCACATTAATACAATTAAAATTTTACAAATATTTTACATACAATTACAATTAAAATTAGAATTAGAATTACAATCACAATTACAATTTTACAATTTCACATACAATTATAATTACAATTTTAGAATTTTACATACAATTACAATCAATTCACAGTAATACAATTAAAATTTTACAAATATTTACGCTGTAAAGCGTTCTTATTTGAAAACAACTTTGCTAAACTGCCAGATGTACTATTTTACACCATAGATTTGGATGTTAGACGATTGAGAAACTTTCTACCTTACGATTAAAAACCGTTATTATTAATTAGTTAAAAGAAACAGTTTTATAAATAATGGACTTCTTCCATTTCGATCAGCGAAAATGTGAGAACACTGGGTGCTCCATTCTCATGATGATGAAGGAAAACCCTGACGCCCTCTGTGGCCATGTCCTGGAGATCTCTGATGGCTGCAACCTGGTAGGGAGCTTGGCCACCTTCGTCTGCAGAAGGAAACAGCGAATTTGTGTTCTAAGCGACAGCAAAATCGTGAGCAATGTTAGCCTTCGCCGACCTGCGCGCTAGGCACAGTCCTGTCTCTACGACGTCGAGGTCCATTGCCCAGAGGTTTTCTGCAGTTTTATTTTGCTTTTGCAGTTTCCTTTTTCCGCTGATTATGTGATTTTGGTATTTTTCTGTTAAATAGACTCTAACACTCTATCTGCGTTGATATGCATATGTATATAAAATAGTTCAATATAATATAGAAAAAAATATCGAAAAACTCAGAGATACGGCTACAATTTACCCAACATAATTGTCAAGATACGGTTATCATACTTTAACTTTTTTTCGGTATAAATTGCTGAATATGGCTCTGTCTTTATGCATAGGCTGTGTATCTGCTGCACGTCTGTGTTAAGAAGGTTGTATATCTATATTAAGAAGGTTGTTAACTATGGGCGGAATCACACACAACAAAAAGCTGTTGTACATCTGTAAACGATAACTACGTGCAGAATCCGACAATAAAAGACAATTCAATAGACTTGGAAAGATGTTGGATAAATCATTTTTTTGATGTCTATTGACATGAGTATTCTTCCCTCTTTACCTGCCCTATTAATATTTAGTTTGTTTCCCTACTACTATTTCATAACGGATCAGTTATTTGATCCTGGTGCATCATTAATAATGGTTTGAACAATACAGAATAAATAGATGGTTAAGGCCTGTAACTCTTGCTGCAACTAATTTTGTATTGTTCCATCTCTAGATTCAAACTTTTATTAGGCTGTCACCATGTTCAACTTTCCAGTATCCACTGTCATCTCTGTTGATGATAATGCGGACTTATTACATTTTGTTAATGCTTATAGTCACTGATATACGTTATTAAATTTGACATTTAATTGCAGGTTCATGATTAGCACTGGGATACCATACTCTTGCTTACAATTCGCTACATTGTTATATTCCAAGGTCCATTACCCTTTAGTGTAGTGGTAACTAAGCTTGTTTGATGCCCTTCCACTGATAAGTGGCCATTCAAGTAAACTGAAACAACTTGGAATATTTTGAGTAGTCAAATGTCCGGTGTTCTTCATAAAATGTAACATCGGAAAAATCCACCTGAAAGCATTTGTCATTATAATATTTCTCTGAAGGCGTATCTAAAAAGTTTTCTTTGGAAGTTATCGGAACTCTTTTGGTGTTATTTATTCACATGTAAGTGATTGGATCCAACAAATGCTTAGTCAAACAATGCACAATATATGAAACGATGGTTGGATATATTGGTTCAATACTATTGAGAATATTACCTTTTTGGGTTTAGCCATTTTTATTTTTATTTATTTTATTTTTTATCATTCTATCTGAATTGGTAACGATGGTTCTCGTACTCGAGTTCCTACTAGATTCGCTAAGCATCCTTTCGTCCATGGCGTATTGGCAGGGGTCAACGCAGGTGGTCGGGTGTATCTATGGCGAAAACACTGAAGTAAGTCAATAACGCTCTCGATCTCTTGCGTTTTCAATAATGGTGCATTAAGCATCTTTTTGCAATGGGAAAAAGAAATATTTGTCGATGTTGGATTTCATAGATAACATGTAAATTTATTCCACCTTCCTTTTGAAATGTGTATTGAGTATATGGAGTTCGTTTACATATATTTGCACAAATGGAACTGGAGTCATATAAAATGGCAAGTGTCTTTCTCATTTCCATTTTGTAACAGCGTTTATAAGTATAATGGTGTTATAGATCTTGATTATTTAATTAATGAAGTAATCACTATGCATAAATTTAGATTGAAAATTAAATTTAACCTGTAAAACTGAAACAACTTAAGCAAATGCAAACAGAGAATTAGTAAAATACTTCTAACACTGGAAAATTTATAGTAATCTTGTAGCAATCCTATATTAGTCCAATCTTCCAACAACTGTATGAGTTTTCTTGGAAAACCCCTGCATTGGCTAGACAATTTGCTAGGGTGTTGCCCTTTTGTTTTCCATGGGAGGGAGTTACCACCTGAATTTTCATGATCATCTTTGCCACCTTCACCAATTTTGATGTAAGACACCAATTTCTTCATACCTTAGTTGAGTTAGAGCCATTGATAAATCTTTTTAGAGTCGCTTTAAGGAGTTGAGAGTTGCCTTTAACTATGAAATTCATGATTCCTTCTTGTTTCACAATATGCAAACCGTGGAGGATCTTCTGTTAGTTCTACATATTATTTGTGTTATAGAGTAATCCTTTCGTTAACATAAGGACTATTTTGTTGTTGGAGTCTTTCAATACCCCTGCTTCCCCATATAAACTTGGATTACCCTTCGATGCCACACTAAATTTTAGTTCTGTATGGAATACCTGTGGGGGGACCAGTGAATTTGTGTTCTAAGCGACAGCGGAATCGTGAGCAATGTTAGCCTTCGCCGACCTGCGGCGCTGGGCACAGTCCTGTCTCTACGAGGTCGAGGTCCATTACCCGGAGGTTTTCTGCAGTTTTATTTTGCTTTTGCATTTTCCTTTTTCCGCTGATTATGTGATTTTGGTATTTTTCTGTTAAATAGACTCTACGGTGTATTCTTGTTTTTATGCGCTTTAGAATTTCTACTTATGAGCGTTGGGTATCTGGTTGGCTTCAATGCTGACTAAAATCGAAGCAACTGAAATAAATCGAACAAAATCTTGAATCGCTCCACTAAAAGAAGCATTTGGAAAGGCATCGTTAATGTACAGCACCGAGTCTTGGCCGCTGTGAGGACTGCTGCATTGTTCAGGGGATTTTCGTATTTTTCGAGTTTTTGGTAATTATAAGTGTCCAAATGTGTGGTTGATATATGAAAAAATATTATATTGTTCATGCTTTTGTGATTATTGGGTTTAACAAATGTTTATTTTTAATCATTAAGAAAATATATCTTAATTTTAACTATAAAGAGATGTATATAAAATTTTATTTATCAAAAATATATATATAATTAGTTTATAATGTGTAATGTGTAAATAAATATTTAAATGATATTATAAGGGGTTGTTTGACCAAGGGGCGGACTTGCCCCTACGCCTGCCTTCACGGCTTTACCTATTAATACGTTAAGATAGGAGGGGTTTCCCCCTCTCCCTGGGGCTGCTCATGGAACTAACCAGCAAATTGGATTTTCTGCGATCCCCATATATGACACTACATAGGCGAATCAAGATCTCTATGCTGCGAAAACTGTACCGGCAACCAGCAAATCACCTGTCGCTCAGCATTCTCAGGAGCTTTTCCGACTCTCGATAAATAAAATAATAATTATATATAAATTAAGTATATAGTAATTAAATACAAAGTAAGTATGAATATTATTTATAAGAGTGTAATAAAGGTACTCACTTATTTGTATAATTGGTCAATATTTAATTCTTAAAAATAAAAGGTTATGTAAGGTTGATTCAATAGTTGAGGTGGGCTGTTAACATTCTGGACATCCATGTTAACTTTTTGAAATGACAATATTTAGGGCGTATTGTTCGTGATTAATACAATATGTTTTAAGGTGTCTCAATTGAATTTATGTCATGTATTTAATTTTTATTATTGATTTTTATATTAGTATTAGAAGTTAAAATTATATAGTCAAGTTATATGAAGTTATTTTAGAAATGAAATATATAGCCAAAAATTTACAAGACAAAACTTAAAGGGTAGGCTAGATTTAAGAGATATTATTCAACTATGGATCACCTTGTTACACTTAAAACCATTGTGGAAGAGTGTTATAATAATAAAATCAATCTCTTGTGTCTTTTTTCAGTTTTATTTAATATTTAATTAAAAATAGTTATAGTTATAAATTTAGATTCATGTGTGGTTGATATATGAAAAATAT
The DNA here is from genome assembly GCA_034641835.2 of Pinus albicaulis. Taxonomy (NCBI): domain Eukaryota; kingdom Viridiplantae; phylum Streptophyta; class Pinopsida; order Pinales; family Pinaceae; genus Pinus; species Pinus albicaulis. The sequence goes on along the minus strand of CM076569.1, from coordinate 65,546,207 downwards.
TATATTGTTCATGCTTTGTGATTATTGGGTTTAACGAATGTTTATTTTTAATCATTAAGAAAACATGTATATAAAATTTTATTTATGAAAAAAATATATAAAATTAGTTTATAATGTGTAATGTGTAAATAAATATATAAAAATTGAGAAAAAAGTAATATATTTTGATTTTTTTAACTATATTTTTTCAATTTTATTTAATATTTAATTAAAAATAGTTATAGTTATAAATTTAGATTCATGTGATAACATTTTCTCTATATTACTATTTCCTATGTTATTGCTTATACAAAATTATATATATGAAAATTATATATGAAATTAGTTTATAATATGTGTAATGTGTAAATAGATATATATAAAAATTGAGAAAAAAGTTGTATGTTTTGATTTTTTTAACTATATTTTTTCATTTTTATTTAATATTTAATTAAATATGATTATAGTTATAAATTTAGATTCATGTGAGAGAATTTTCTCTATATTAATCTTTCCTAGGTTATTGCTTTACAGCGTTTCCTTTGCAACATATGGTGCAATTGCTAGTTTACATACAATTAGAATTAGAATTGCAATTACAATTTTACAATTTCACGTACAATTACAATTACAATTACAATTTTAGAATTTTACATATATATAATTACAATTTTACAAATTAAAAAATTACACTTACAATTACAATTTTACAAATTTACATATATACCATTAGAATTAAAATTTTAGAATTTTACATACAATTAGAATTACAAATATTACAAGTTTACAATATCATGATCATTTAATATTAAATTAATTAATAAACATCACGTTCATGATAACCATCGTACAAACATCATATTTGACTAAAAAACACATTCAAAATTGCTAACATTATTGTGATCATGATCATCTAACAAAACACAATTAACATTATATATTAACATCATCGCAACACAAACATCAAATATACATCTCATGTCAAATAACTCATACTATCACATACACATCTATCTGCAAGTTGCACATTAAATGAACATATCTAACATGACCTAACAATATACACATCATGATGATCACCAACATGTAAATTAAGTACAACTGCAACATGAACATAAAATACATGGACCATATATATATATATATATATATATATATATATATATATATATATATATATATATATATATATATATATATAACTGAATAATGTTAAAAATATACAACTGTAATATAAATTTCATGGATCAGCTGGTGGTAATAGAACATCAATAGCAATACTAATGGAGGCCTACTCAGTTAATGGTGCAGCCTCGACGGTTGATGATCTAGCCTGGTCATGATCATGAGTACTGATGGATGCTGCAGGTTGTTGAAGGGATGTGGCCGATGGTCCAGCCTCATCTCCATGATGACTGCTGCTAGATGCTAGTGGAGGCTCATGCTCATCTGGTGCAGCGCAAGGTGAACGATAATGAGATGATGAGTCGCTGCTCACGGACTTTCCATCACGTGTTGCGGCTTGACCATGCCTATAATGTGCAATAGTCCTCCTCAGTCGCATAACAGCTGTCGTAGCTCCTACAACATGCCGCATCAGGTTGTACATGTCATGCAGCATGCCTCTCCACATCTGTAATAGCCTATCATCGGCCTATATGTATCTGTAATGAGCGGGCCTGATGCCCGCCTCAACAATCGATCCACTGATTTGGTCACCCAACTCCATCCTGTATCCAGCATCAAGTCAACCGCGCCTAGCAAAAGGCGGTACTGACGCACCAGCAGGAGCAGGTCTCTCTACACCGGCCTCCTGATGATCCTCGGCATATGGCATGCCCTGATTGTCATCAAGATCCACACCTGGATCATGGGGTGGTGCCGACATCTCCTCGCGATCAAAATATCCAATGTTTACAAAATATATACAAGTACACAACAATAATTAGAAATTTTCATTACACAATTTAATAAAAACAAGTTAAATAACATGCTAAAATAAATTTAAATAAAACAACAATATTACCTCTATCATCTGGCGGCTCATCAGCTGTGAAGAGGATGTTGGCACACCCTCGCCAATCCAAACCTGCATAAGTACAGGGGACCATAATGAAGGGATGCTTATCAACACTAGCTAGCAACTCCAATGCATCATGTGATATCCTCGCTGGAAACAGAGTCTCATCCGTTTTGGGCACCATCTGCCCCCACATGTGCATACGTGCCTCAAAATTGACCTACGAGGTTGTTGAAGAAAAGTAAGTCTCGTCTCTGGAAACCTCTCAAAAAATTTAAAAAAAAAATCTCTGAAGTAAAAGGGAAGTTGACCCTCCCTTGTGCATGAGCACGACATCTATCTAAGGTTGTACAGAACTGCTACAAAAAATGGCAGACCACTTGACAAGTCGTGGCCCCTGTACTAAAGAATCAACATAATATCGAAGCGAGCAACTAATGCGTTTCCCGTCACTGGTGTTGTGCGAAATGGTCGAAATGATAAGTGAGAGACACTACACCTCCTCACTACCAAATGCACCAATACGTAACTGACCTCCAGCAACCTGAAACTCTGCAAGAGACAGTACATTTGCTCCAATGTATCTCTGGGAGTAAAATAACTGACTCCCTGCTACACAGCCAACTGGAACCTCTGAGAATGAGGGAAAATCCACCCCTCGCCTCGATAGCCCTGCAATGAAATATATATCCTCCTCAGTGGGTGTGTACCACTGGTCGATACCAACCCAGAAAGCCTATTTGTGGGCATTCCACCTTCAGATAAGATGTCTCAAAAACAAACTATAGCCCTTTAGGGAAGTAGCCTCCTCATAGAACTGGAGGAGGTCTACCTGCCTTAGGAGCCCCAGTGTAGCTGCTGTAATAGGGCGAGGGTATGCATCTCTCTCCCTCTCTCATGCCTCCCACAGGAAAACCATGTTATACTGCTCTGCCTGTTGTTGTTGTTGTTCCCCCTCTTCTCTCCTTTCACATCTCTGAATGATTGACATATTAAACACAATTTTTTTATTAAATGAGACATGTATTTAGAAATATACATATATAAAAACTTTTTCAAAAAAAAAAAAAAATAGTCGGTGCACCAAAAACACAGTCACGCACCGGTCCTCGTGTGTCTTTCTATGGAGCGCACCGGCGTCGGTGCACCAAATAATATTTAGCACACCGGGGGCAGTGCTCCAGAAAAATTTGTAGTGCACCGTTGACTATGTACGGTTTGAGGAGGGCAGTGCACTGACTAAACTCTTCACCTCGGTACGTATAGTTAAGTCAGCGGACTGACCTCCTGCCACCATGACATAGTGAACGGTGTGGTCTTTTAAAAGGCTGCACCATTAACGCAGGTGAAATATGGAAAGTCGTGCACTGACAAAAATAGTTGCCGCTGACAAAAATGGCCATCCAGGGGCAGCTATTTTGGTCAACGCACCGCGTCGCCGCTATTCCACTAGGTCAATGGTGTGGTCGGGTAACCAACCGCACTGCACTTTTAAAAAAAAAAATAATAATACGGTGCGCCTTCGGTGCCACCCCAGAATCGGTCCGGATATAGTTAGCAGTGATTTACCAGGACGAACTGTTGACCCTGTCAAAATGCGGTGTGCGGTGCGCTGATAACATTACCCACCCTAGGGCGGATAATTCAGTCAATGCATCATTTTTCTGCTATTCCACATTGTCAACGGTGCGGCCTCGTAAACGACCGCACCACACTTTTTAATTTTTTTTAAAATAACACGATGCACCTTTTGGTACCGCCCCGGAACCAGTGCGGATACCATTAGCACTGGTTGCAGTGCGGCTTGTAAATTTATAGGTAGCACTGCAAACTAGTACGAGCCGAATGGCTCGAGCGCACAACGCGACAATTTTTTTTTCTTTCTTTTAAATGGTTAATTTTAAGGTTATTTGAAATTATAATCCGCTAAAAGGATCAATTATGGAAAAACAAGAAAATTACCTGTACATTTGGCCGTCGAGGAGGCATATTGGCTGTAGAATTTTCAAAAGAAAATTTATCCACTGTTTTGCAAAATTTAAGTTGAAGATTGGTGGGCAATGCACAGCAGTAGTGCATGCAATGAGTGCAATGGGAGCACCGATGTCAGGGCGGCTCAGACAAGGATAATTGCACCAGTGCTTGAGAGCTATGTAGCACTGACAAAAGTGAAAAATGTGGTTTTTTGGCTGTATTTTTTTTTTTCATTTAACCATGTTCCGGTGCGCAGGGTTTTATTGGTGCACCAGTGTGTTTGCTTCATGCTGCACTGGGCAGTTTCTGGTTACGCGCAATTTTTATGAGGCACCAGTGTGGAAGTGTTGTAAAGAACTAGTGCACTACAGTAATACAACACACCGGGTGGGTGTGTACGAAGCGCATGGTGTTTGGTGTGCCAATGTTTTGTGCGGTTTTTTGGCCGTAATTTTTTTTTTATTTAACCCTGTTTCGGTGCGCGAGGTTTTATGGGCGCACCGATGCGTTTTCTTCATTCCGCACAGGGCGGTTTCTGTTTTCACGCACTTTTCATGAGGCACCGGTGTGAAAGTGTTGTAAAGAACCAGTGCGCTACACTAATACAATGCACCGGGCAGGAGTGTACGAAGCGCACGGTGTCCAGTGTGCCAATGTTTTGTGCGGTTTTTTTGCCGTAATTTTTTTTTTATTTAACCTCGTTCTGGTGTGCGGTGTTTTATGGGATCACCGGTGTGTTTTCTTCATTCGACACCAGGTAGTTTCTGTTTACAAGCGATTTTTATGAGGCACTGGTGTGGAAGTGTTGTAAAGAACCGGTGCGGTACAGTAATACAATGCACCGGGCGGGTGTGTACAGAGCGCATGGTGTCTGGTGTGTCAATGTTTTGTGCGGTTTTTTGGCCGTAATTTTTTTTTATTTAACCCTGTTCTGGTGCGCTGGGTTTTACAGGCGTGCCGGTGCATTTGCTTCATTCTGCACCGGGCGGTTTATGTTTTCGCACACTTTTTATGAGGCACCGGTGCGGAAGTGTTGTAAAGAACTAGTGTGCTATAGAAATACAATGCACCGGGCGGGTGTGTACGGAGTGCACAGTGTCTGGTGTGCCAATGTTTTTTGTGCACCAATACTTTCTCTTGTTGAACGCACCGGCGCATTTTACGGTAATAAGCACACTAGACCGAAATACATCTGCAAAAACCTCCCCTGCCAACATCCTCTAGTAACCTCCACTAGAAACGGATGTATGGGGTGTTTTTATAAGGGGTTCCTCAAATACATCCACTAGAGGGTATTTTCCTTGTAGTGAATGTGACAACCAAAGACAGGAACTGTAATATTCCCAAATCAGGACAGCTCAGCAAACCTGCTAAAATAACTCACTTTTGAGAATTTTTTGCATAGAAATGAGTTTTCAGCTCCTGGATCCCTTAGATCAGCTCATCTAAGATCTAAATCCAAAAGGAGAGAAAAAAAAAATTAGAGTAGGTGGGTTAAACAGATCTCCCACAAATTAGTCTAGCTGAAAATCACCCAAAGAGAGGGGCTGCAGCTATATGCAAAGGACTGCTTCAGAAATAATGTAGATCCACTGAAGCACATTATGAGGCTGATATGTAGGTTCAGAAATCAAATATATAACAACAAATCAGATGTTCTTTACGGCCCATACAGTATACAAGAGAAAGAATGATTTTATATAGCAAAAATCCTCAGAAATGAGGTGCTACAACCACAAGAAAAGACTGCATAACCATGACACCATTATTTTTAGGGATGAAGTAGAAGTTTATTAATTCTTCAGATATAGAGAATATTTTTACATAAAAATTTATATCTAATATAGATCTGTGTACAAGAAATGTTGATCTATACATTCCCCTTGGGGTTTTGTGCAAAACATGAAGCATAGAGAGTAGATCTGAGATATAAGCTTGCAGATCTGTAGAATGATTCAGAAATTTCTGAATAATAAAATGGTACAAAAAATCAGATCTGAAAGTAACATGGATTGGATGGCCAATCCATGGATCACCACAATGAGAGGAAGAATCCCAACATCGGAGATCTCTCCTCCAAAATGTAGACAAAACACCTTGCAGTTGTAGATCTGCAAATAACGCTGCCCAGGGAGAGAAACGGCATTGTAGCCTCTGAGAATGATTTGGCCTGATGCCAAGGTGTAGATATGAAGCACAATCAACTAATGAACTCTTCCAGGAGGTTAAAAGACACACTCACTGTGAAGAGCCACTAGTATAAGCTAGATCTGAGTAGATCTAGTGTCTTCCACTGCTGCAACTCACAAAGACAGCTCAACCCTCAACAAGAGCAGCGTTGTAGATGTAAGGTGAGCTTGGCCTAAAAGCTTGATGTGGAAAGGATAGCACAAGTTTCCTCCAAGAGCTGCTCAAGGAAGGAGGTGGGATTCCTGAACAGGAAGACCCAACAAGGGATGTCTAAGTAGACAATACCTTCAGAAATGATAATCTTCAACAACCCTCTCTTGTTGATCTCCTCCTCCTTTTATAAGATTGGAGTCTTGGTAAAACCCTAAACCACTTCATTGGTTTAGCCCTTTTCACATTTAGAATCTCCTTCTAGAAATGCGTTGTCCCTCAAGGAGGTTCAATGCATCTAGACTGCATTGTTGACTTGGTCAAAGGTGACCCATTCTTGTGATTTAGACCCATTCACACCTGCAAGATGTAATTTACATAGCCCAGATATGTCTCTGTTCACATAGGCATTGATTTATTCTTGGTTTTCAGGAGTTTTACATGTCCTCCTTTACAATTTATTCATTAATCATGAAATGCAAAATAAACAAGGCAAAATTAATATTCCTATTAGTTGCAGCTAATTTAGGAATATTACAGTCTCCCCCTCCCAAATGTTTCTTATCCTCAAGCAACTGCAAGGGTGCTGCAAAATCTCGCCTTCTTCTCTTGTGGCCTCCTCATCAAATAGTCTCCACCATTGCTCTGAATTTTTTTCAATACTTTTGTCTCCCAATGGTCCTTCCTCATTGTGCAAGTTGGCCCTTGGTGAGTAAACCTAATGGCTCTCATTATAAAATAATGGAAGGTTGTTTTGGAAACCCTCGTTCTTATCCATGGCCTCCTCAAGATAGAAGTGATGAAAATCATGGGGATTTTCATGATTCATGAAAGACTCCCATCTCCATGCTATCATTCAAATGAAGTGGATCACCTCCCAGCTTGGAAATCCATAGAAAAACTCCTCCCTAATACACATGAGAGGTATGTTACCAACAAACATATGGCTCACTCTACAAAGGGACAAGTGATCTATCACAGTGGCCATAAAAAATCTCATGCTCCCCTTGAAGCATGCAATGCAAAAAGAATGGGAAACTCCTTTCCCCACGGGCACCTCCAACAAGTGTACCTCTCGTCCAAATATGCCCCCAACAAAGATAAGGACATATTCAACTTGTGGGATCATGATTAGAATCATGCTAGATGCCATGTATGATAAATGAGAAGGAAGATGTTCCCTCATGTGTAACCAGCGCAGTTTTATCCTCAATTGCCATAGAATAGGATATGTCAAGTTCCTTCCCCAACACTTGTTTGTTGCATTATCTCTTATGAATGCTTGGAGGAAATGCATGATAATAGGTGTAAAGGAATCACACCATGAAGAATATAATAGCTTGCCAAGATCCTCCAAGGAATGACCTGCATCAACATGGTTCATGGCATTGGGTAGCCCATGAAACCCATCATAAATAGTGCCCCATCTTGGCACAATATCCTGCAAATGAGTGTTATAAAAATATAAGCATATAGGAGATACATTATAATGCTCAGAAATACAAGCCTCTCTATATACTTGCTTTACATTAGTGGGGTAACTCATGGATGAGTTCCCTCTCACACTCAATGGGTAAGGAGATGTGAATGATGGCTCTTCACAAGAGCTATGCTTCTCCTCCTCTACCAAGTATTCCATGCACATCTGCATATGAGAGTTCACCTCTTCTTTGAAACCTTCCCATATGAATCCACCCAAGAGAGTATGATATGCTCTAATGAAACCAGTGGGTTTGGAAAGCTGGATCTCATAGGTGGCATCTAGTAATCTCTCCTTGAGCTTGGAGTCACTAACCAACAGAATGAGATTATAGAAATAGATGACTCCATCAACCACATTAAACCTCTCATCCTTTACTTCCCCATCAAGAATCCCCCATGTGAAAAGGTCCTTGGAGTATTCCATCATGAGTTGGGAATCCCAATAAGGATCCAAGCTCTCTAAGAATGATAGCGCTGTAGAGGTCTGAAATGCAGCCCCTGTCTTATCATGGCTCCCATATTTGACATCTTTGATATCAAAATAACATTTTGGAGCATCATAATATCTCTTTTTCTGCCCCATTTGCAGCTGATCTTGCTCAAGACAAGATTGAAGCATATGGAAATCAACTTCCCCTCGGAAAGTCCATGTCTTCCAAAACTTCCTCATTTTGGCCCATATATACAAGAGGGTTAGGATCCCCTTGCCATCTTCAGAAATCTTCTTTGTGAATGAAAAGATCATGGGCTGCCCCAAAGATATGGAGTTGCCATGTGTCCTCATGCTCATGCCATCATAGATCTCTAATTTCTCCTCTCTCAACGCAGATATCTGAGTGGGAGTTAACAATGCCCCTTTCAGGAAATTTCTCATCTCTCTTCTGAATTCATGAGAGACTCTCTGCACTATGCTAGCTTCTCCCAAGGCTCCCTCCTTAGCCAAGTATGCATATGCTACCCATAGTTGAGAGAACACTTTAGATTTCCTCCTATCAAGAGGTGCTCCAGGTAAAGTACCTCATTGCAAAGAGGTGTCAAGGCATAAAGTAGAATGTGGATGTAGGTAGACAGATTTTCCCCTACCTTTAATGCATAGGTCCTCTTTCTTTCTTTGTGGTTCCAAGCTTTGAAATAGAGAAAGGTCCATGCTCTTCTCCTTGTGATGCGCTTCCTCCTCTTTTCCTTCTTCTATCTCCAAGATCTCATCATTTGAAAATGATGGTACATGTTGCTCATGTGTTATGCCAAGAGCTCTATGTGTGAGACCTTGTGGAACTCCTTGCAAAATTGCAAGAGTTTCTTCTCTTGGAGCAAGTGCTCCAACTTCATCTTCATGAGGTGCTTGAGGTGCCTTTGTTGTAACTGCATTATCATCTCCTGTCTTCTCTTCCTCTTCAATAGCTGAGATTGTCTCATCATCAATAAGAGACCTTAGATCTTGGTCATCTATTGAAGGAGAAACCTTCATGCTTTCCTCTTGAGAAGAGGACCCTTCACTTAATGGAGATCTTTCCCTTGGTAAGGCATCAAACAAACTTACACCTTCTTCCATGGTCTTCAGAAATGGAGTTGGATTCATAGACCCTTCCAATTCATGCAAAAGATTCATCTGATGTGGTTTGATAGTGTCAACAAAAGATGTTACACATGGAGCTTCATCAAACCTTTCTATCAAATTTGCAATAAACCTTGCATAAGTAGGTGTATTGGCATTCTTCAAGGAAAAAGACTCAAACAACTACCAAGCATATGCTTTACCTTCAAAATGCAGCGCTGCTGCTTTGATGGCTTCAATCTCTGAAACTTGATGTTGTAGCAAAAATTTATCTAGCTCCTCCACCCAAACCCTAACTGGACAATTAGGTGATCTATCAAAGATAGATGGATAGAATCTACCCTTACCATGCTGCTCCTCCTTTGTGAATTTTCTCTCCTTGATCTTGCAGAACCCTTCGAAGTTCAAGTTATCTTTGAACTCCTTGGATTGAGCTTCATACTCCTCAAAATACTTGTTGAGATTCAACAAGATGATGAGCTTAGTGAAAAGAGTCACCTTCACTAAGTGGGGCCGCAGGCTATTTTTGGCGCAAGTCTATTTTTAGACTATGTCTATTTTTAGACATGATGATCATATTTCAGAAGTTGCGGGATGCTATTTGTGGATGGTTGATCAAGTTGGAAAAATAAATGAAATTCTATTTTTAGAATATTGGGCGAAGTATATTTATAGATCGTCAATCTAAAAATAGATGCATGTCGATTATTATTAGCTCTTAATAATAATCAGAATCTAAACAGCAACTTATTCTCTTGGAGCACTTCAGTTTAGTGCACAAATGTGGCACATCCACTGACATAAGGAATTACGCTATTCTTGAGGGTTTACTAGAGCTAATGCATGGAGGACTCAAAGTAGGAATCCAAGTATGAGTTATGACACAATGGAAGAAGCAGTTATGGAGCTGTATTTGCCTTAATCTTACTAGACTAAAGCTATATTAGTTGTATCTAGTCTAATCAACATGCAACAGTAGATGTGGAGGAATTAATTAGTTAATTAATTCAAAAATAATAACTCATTAATCAACTGAAGAATACATCAGTTAACTACAGTGCATGGCAGTTTCAATGGAGACCAGTGAAGAGATAGGTGAAAGAGCAAGTGTGACTATCAGTTGTGACTATAGTGATGTATTGATTGCATCCAACACTCATTGGAGATGCCAATGAGGATTGTGTGAGAAAGGCTAGAGAAATTCGAGTTCATTCAAATCCATTCTTCAGTAGGGATTGCGCAGTAGAGGCAGGCTAGCAGGTGGCAAAGATCGGTGCATGGATTTGCAAGATTAGGCCTGATTAGTGTATGAAGATTGTACTGTACTGAGAGCTTGTGATAAGATTTGTATGTTTGTATGATATTGTCATATGATCTCCATGTTACATAATATATAGTTGGGGTTTTCAGTTTCAGGCTTTCCCGGTTAAAAACTGTGTTATGTGCGATTGAATTTTTTTGTTTATGCTTCACATGTGTGTGCAATTAATTTTTCCGCAAAATATTAACAAGTGGAATAGATTCAGTATCTTGCATAAAGTTAAATAGTGTGAGATCAGGTGTATCTTGGAAATATGCATGCTTAGTGCATATAATTTCTACATGGTATCATAGGATTGTTGATTGAAGATTGCAATTGTGAAGTGAGTTTGTCAGGACAATAAATTTCTGCCGTAAGACTTTGGTGCAGAAATCGAGTATACATTGAAATGTCTTTCAACGGGTTGAGATTGGAGTATGCCCTTGATGGGAGCTCGAATTACATAGCCTGGAAGGACAAGATGGAGGTGGTGCTGGAGGATAATGGGCTAAAGGAGTTCATCGATAGCGATGTTCCTAAGCCGGGATCTAGCGATGCTGCATTACTCGATGCATGGCAAAAAAAGACTGCAAAGACGAGGAGAATTTTGTTGGAAGGTATGAAGGACCATATTGTGTCCAAAATTCATGGGAAAGCCACTCCATTCTTAATGTGGAAGGCTTTGACAGACTTGTTCCAAAGCAAAAGTGACTAGAGGAAGTTGGCCCTTAAAGACAAGCTCAGAAAAATATAAATGGACAAAGGCGACAGTATTCCAAAATACCTCACGAAGTTTGTCCGATGCAAGGATGAGCTAGGAAGTGTGGGGGTTAGTGTTGATGAAGAAGACTTGGTGAGCTTGGCTCTCTTTGGGCTTCCGAACAGTTGGCATAGCTACGAAGACTCTCTCAATGGACGGGAGAAACTGCCAGGATGGGAGCAACTTTGGTCGGATCTTGTGCAGGAAGAGATAAGGCGGGGTACCAGGGATGGATCTTCATCGAAGAATGAAGATGAAGAGAATTTCACTTTGGCTACCAAAGAAAGGAAAGGGAAGGGGAAGAAATCTTCTTCTAAATCCAGTTGAAAGGAAAGAAGTAGGAATTGTCCAAAGTGAAGTGTTTTCATTGTCACGAGCATGGACATTTCACCACTAACTATCCACAGAAGAAGAAGAATAAGCAGGCTGCTGGATCTACAGCTGGAGAGGCCTTAGCCTCGCAATTTGAGCTGGATTTTTCCTTGATCGCATGCTTGGTTTCAAGCTGCATGGGATCGGTGTGGTATCTTGACAAAGGCGCGTCTTTCCATATGACGGGAGACAAAGAGTTGTTTAGTGACTTGGAGGAGAAGGACCTCCAGATGCATATATAGATGGGCGATGATGGTCGGTACAGTGCGACTGGCATTGGGACCATTACCTTTGAGGGGGAGTCTGGTAATCCATTCTTGTTGAAGAATTTCATGCATGTTCCAGGTCTGAAGAAGAAATTGGTCTCAGTCGCAATGCTGGAAGACAGGGGTTACGATGTTTTTTTCAATGAGGGAAAAGCCTTCCTTCGACATAAAACAACAGGTAAAACCAAGAAGATAGGGGCTCGAATTAAGAATATCTACAAGCTGGAGGCAGATGGTTGTGTTGCAATGGTGGGCAAAGTAGAATAAGTGGTGAGCCGGGATGAGGGAAAATTATGGCACAGGAGATTGGGCCATCTTCACCATGGCGCTTTGAAAATTTTGCAGCAAATTTCTACTGGACTTCCCAAGGGTACTCTTGCACAGTTAGATCAATGCAAAGGATGTAAAATGGGTAAGTTTGTGAAGACCACCTTTCATGAGAAGGAGAACCATGCTTCGGTGATCCTGGAGAGAATTCACATAGACATGTGTGGACCATTCTCGGTTGCTTCAACAGCGAAACACATGTATTATGTGATATTTTTTGATGACTTTTCTCATAGATGTTGGATCTTCTTCATGCAAAAGAAGAGTGAAACATTCTCAAAGTTCTATGAGTTCAAGGCATTGGTGGAGAAGGATTCGGGGAAGCAAGTGAAATCTCTAAGGAGTGATAATGGTGGTGAATACATCTCTGGCGAATTCAAAGACTTCTGTAGCAAAGAAGGAATTCAAAGAGAACTCATAGCACCTCATAACCCACATCAGAATGGGGTCGCAGAGAGAAAGAACAGAACGATTGTGGGTGCTGCATGAGCGATGTTGCATGACCAGGGCCTACCGATGCACTTGTGGGTGGAAGCATGCAACACTGCAGTTTATGTGCAAAACCGTTGTCCTCATAGAGTACTTGGCATGAGTACACTCGAGGAAGATTTTACTGGTACAAAGCCTGATATTTCTCATTTGAATATTTTTGGCTCACCTGTTTACATTTATGTGACGAAGGATGCCAGGAAGAAGTTGGAGCCGACAGAAGAAGTTGGGATATTTGTGGGGTACACATAAACACCCCACAACTATCGTGTGCATTTTCCAAACATTCATATGACTGTTATGCGACAGGATATAAAATTCAATGAGGTGAAAGCCATGAAGTTGTCGCTTGAAATGGAACTACACTTGCATGCGGAAGAGGAACTTCCTTTTCCCAAAGATGAGCCTCTGGATGTGGATCAGCCACAGGAGGAGATTCATGGAGTGGAGGAGTCCACTCATGCAGAACTAAACATCAGACAAGGCAAGAAGCGTACCACAGAAGCTGAGAGACTGAAGCTGGATGTGGCACAGAATGTAGGAGTTCCTACATCACAGCGCAAACAGAGACAGTCACCTGACTGATATACTGGATACATGGCTCTTATGAGCAAGTGTATTGTGACAAAGCCATCTTCTTTTGAAGAAGCAGCGCAGGAGCCCACATGGGTAGATGCCATGGTGGAGGAGTATGACTCCATTGTCGTAAGCAAAGGCTTGGAGATGGTTCTAAGGCCGGTAGGAAAACTGGGCCAGAGGACTGGTGATGGAGAATTCCCACACAACACAACTATTGATGGGAGCGTCAAGAAGTATAAGGCAAGATTTGTTGCCCGAGGCTTCTCACAGATTGAGGGGATTGACTATGAAGAAACCTTTGCACTTGTCGCACGGTATTCTTCCATACGGACCATCCTTGATCTCTCAGCGCAAATGGGTTGGCACACTCATCAGATGGATGTGAAGACTGCATTCCTTAATGGGATCATTGAGGAAGAGGTGTACATTGAGCAGCCTGAAGGATTTGAGATCTTCCGCAGTGAGTCGCATGTGTGCGGGCTCAAAAGAGCGTTGTATGGGCTAAAACAAGCACCCTGTGCTTGGTACACTCGAATTGACAACTATTTCACTAGACTTGGCTTCCCCAAGAGTGAGGCGGATGCAAACCTGTACCAGATTGTGGTTGAGGGTAAGCTTTTGATCATTATACTTTATGTTGATGATTTGATACTAACAGGTGATGAGAAGTTGATACACTCATGCAAGGCTGATCTTGAAAAGGAGTTTGAGATGAAGGATTTAGGCCTCCTTCATTATTTCCTTGGATTGGAAATATGGCAGCGGGAAGGTGAACTGTTTGTGTCTCAAGGCAAGTATAACCGGGAGATACTGGAGAAGTTTCACATGCAAGGCTGCAAGCCTATCGACACTCCTTTTCCAGGAAATTGGAAGAAAGAGGATGCTACATCGGTAGAGGTAGTGGATGCCACTGTTTATTAACAGTTGGTGGGTTCGCTCATGTATTTAGTCAATACAAGACCAGACATATGCAATGCGGTGAACCAGCTTTCACAAGCGATGGTCAAGCCTACCAAGCTCTTTTGGAAGGTGGGAAAGCATGTCCTGAGATATCTCAGGGGCACATCTGAGTATGGTTTATGGTACAGATAGATGGATGAGGTGAAGTTGCATGGCTTCATGGATGCAGACTGGGCAGGAAGCCCAACAGATAGAAAGAGCACGTCAGGAGGGATTTTCAGTATCAGATCTACGACAGTTTCTTGGTACAGCAGGAAACAAATATTTGTGGCACTCAGTTCAGTGGAAGTAGAATACATGGCAACAAGTTTAGCTGCATGTGAGGCTATCTAGATGAGGAAGATCCTGGTTGGTTTGTTCGGTTCACATTTAGATCCCATGGTGATTCATTGTGATAATCAAAGTTGCATTAAACTCTTGGTTAGTCCTATATTTCATGATAGATCTAAACATATTGATATCCGGTATCATCATATCAGAGATTGTGTGCAGCGGAAGATCATGTTGCTTCAGTGCATTCCCACAGAGGATCAAGATGCAAATATTCTAACAAAGGTGCTCACCAGGATAAAATTATAATACCATAGAGGCAGGATCAGGTTGAAGGATAATCCCTATCTTGTTGAGAGGGAGTGTTGAGATTCAACAAGATGATGAGCTTAGTGAAAAGAGTCGCCTTCACTAAGTGGGCCCGCAGGCTATTTTTGGCACAAGTCTATTTTTAGACTATGTCTATTTTTAGACATGATGATCATATTTCAGAAGTTGCAGGATGCTATTTGTGGATGGTTGATCAAGTTGGAAAAACAGATGAAATTCTATTTTTATAATATTGGGCGAAGTCTATTTATAGATCGTTGATCTAAAAATAGATGCATGTCGATTATTATTAGCTCTTAATAATAATCAGACACTAAACAACAACTTGTTCTCTTGGAGCACTTTGTTTCAGTGCACAGATGTGGCAAATCAGTGGACTGAAGGAATTACGCAAGTCCCGAGGGTTTACTAGAGCTAATGCATGGAGGACTCAGTTAGAACTCAAGTGGCAGAGTTATGACACAGTTGGAAGAAGTAGTTATGGAGTTGTATTCAGTTTAACTCAGTTAGACTCAGTTGAGCTAGTTGTATCTAGTCTAACTGATTGATACACTAGTGAGAGTGGAGTGAATTAATTATTTAATTAATTCATAAATAATAACTCATTAATCAAATGAACACTACATCAGTTAACTACAGTGCATGGCAGTTTCAGTGGAGACCAATGGAGAGATAGGTGAAAGGGAAAGATAGACTATCTGTTGTGACTATAGTGATGCATTGATTGCATCCAACACTCAGTGGAGATGCCAATGAGGATTGTGCAGTCAAGGATGGAGTAATTCGAATTCATTCAAAGCCATTCTTCAGTAGGGATTGCTAGCAGGTGGAGGCAAGCTAGTAGGTGGCAAAGATCAATGCATGGATTTGCAAGATTAGACCTGATTAGTGTATGACGATTGTACTGTACTGAGAGCTTGTGATAAGCTTTGTATGCTTGTATGATATTTTCATATGATCTCCATGATACATAATATATAGTTGGGGTTTTTAGCTTCAGGCTTTCCCAGTTAAAAATTGTGTTTTGTGTGATTGATAATTTTTGTTTATGCTTCACATGTGTGTGCAATTAATTTTTCCACAAAAGATTAACAAGTGGAATAGATTCAGTATCTTGCATAAAGTTAAATAGTGTGAGATCAAGTGGATCTTGGACATATGCATGCTTAATGCATATAATTTCTACAATACTCTCTAGGAGTCTCCTTTTTGGGCACACCTCCTTTCTTCCTCTTCATGAAGAAATCACAGACAGAACGCTGAAGCTTTGGAGATATGGCTAAGTGCATAGATCCATGAGATGAGGATTCAAAATTTTCCTCATGTATAGATCTTTTAGATCTTATCTGAATATCTTCCTGCTCTTGAAACTTCCTAGGAGTTTCACTGCTTCTTCTCTCTTCTTCTTGTAAAACCTCCTTGGAGAGGTTCTTACTGGATCTGAAAAGTGATGAGAGTAAACTCATCTTCTTCATCATTCTTATATTTCTCCTTTCTCTACATCACTTTGACTTGAAGCCACAGGCTGAGCCAAAGATCTTGCTTTGATACCACTGTAATATTCCCAAATCGGGACAGCTCAGCAAACCTGTTGAAATAACGCACTTCTGAGAATTATGTGCATAGAAATGATTTTGAAGCTCCTGGATCCCTTATATCAGCTCATCTAAGATCTAAATCCAAAATGAGAGAAAAAACAAATTAGACTAGGTGGGTTAAATAGATCTCCCACAAACTAGTCTAGCTGAAAATCACCCAAAGAGAGGGGCTGTAGCTATATGCAAAGTACTGCTTCAGAAATAATGTAGATCCACTGAAGCACATTAGGAGGCTGATATTTTGGTTTAGAAATCATATATATAATAGCAAATCATATTTTCTTTACAGTCCATATAGTATACAAGAGAAAGAATGAGTTTATACAACAAAAATCCTCAGAAATGAGGTGCTACAACCACAAGAAAAGACTACATAACCATGACACCGTTATTTTTAGGGCTGAAGTAGTAGCTTATTAATTCTTCAGATCTAGAGCAGATCTGTACATAAAAATTTAGATCTAATACAGATCTGTGTACAAGAAATATTGATCTATACATTCCCCTTGGGATTTTGTGCAAAACATGAAGCACAAAGAGTAGATCTGAGATCTAAGCTTGCAGATCTACAGAATGATTCAGAAATTTCTGAATAATACAATGGTACAGAAAATCAGATCTGAAACTAACATGGATTGGATGGCCAATCCATGGGTCACCACAGTGAGAGGAAGAATCCCAACACCGGAGATCTATCCTCCAAAATGTAGACAAAACACCCTGCAGCTGTAGATCTAAAAATAATGTTGCCTAGGGAGAGAAACATCATTGTAGCCTTTGAGAATGATTTGGCCTGATGCCAAGGTGTAGATAAGAAGCACAATCAGCTAATGAACTCTTCCAGGAGGTTAAAAGACACACTCACTATGAAGAGCCACCAGTATAAGCTAGATCTGAGCAAATCTAGTGTCTTCCACTGCTGCAACTCACAAAGACAGCTCAACCCTCAACAGGAGCAACACTGTAGATGTAAGGTGAGCTTGGCCTAAAAGCCTAATGTGGAAAGGATAGCACAAGTCTCCTCCAAGAGCTGCTCAAGGAAGGAGGTGGGATTCCTGTGTAGAAATTAGCTGAATAAATCACTTATTCAATGGAGATTAACCTGATCACACATCAATTTCGAATTGCATGCATAACACATAATCTCTTCTACAATTAATTGTCACATGCGGAAAGAATAGAAGCCATAGCACATCAAATCATCACACACATTAACACAATATGTATGGGGAAAGATTATAGCTGAAAACCCCCAGCTATTCTGTATATTATATGGAGAGAACATGCAGCAAATACATAGTACAAACTCCTCACAACTACTCAGTACTATCTCCCAAAGCTACACAAAAACTAGCTTGGTTTTGAACAAGTCACAGGTTCAAAACACACCCACTAATTTCCCTGCCTCTATTGCGTAATCAAGGCTGGTCTAAATAGAGATCCAAGTTTGAATCTCACTGGCTCCAACTGCGCAATTGTCATTGGTAATTTCCTCCAAGTGTGGTGCAAATCTCATGCACAACTGATGTCGCAACTGATAGCTAACTCAACCCTTTCATCTACCTCTTTCACTTGTCGCCACTGAACTGTCCATGCACTGAGTTAAACTGATGTGTTCTTTAGTTGAATAATGATTTAATAATTTGTGAATTAAATAATATTTAATTCACCCAACTCATCTCTAGTGTATTAGCCAGTTAAACTAAATACAACTAGTTCAACTAGTTAACCAGAACACCACCTCCATTAACTTTCGCATCAACTCCACTGAACTCCGCCACTTGAGCTCTAACTGAATTCAACCATGACTTAGCTCACTTAACCCATAGGAAAAGTGTATTTCCTTCTGGCAGCTGCATGCCCCACCTCCGGGGGTCAAACTGAAGTGCTCCAAGAGAGTAAACTGAAGTTTAGAGTCCAAATATTATTAAGGGTAAATAATATTTGACTGTTCTATTTTTAGCCCGCCAGTCTAAAAATAGACTTCGACCTAAATGCTAAAAATATAGGTCCATCTATTTTTACCAACATGACCAATCCTCCAAGAATAGCATACTGCAGCTCCCGGTCCATGATCCATATGTCTAAAAATAGACATAGTCTAAAAATAGACTTTTCAACAAAAATCACGTGTGGTCCCCACCTAGTTTAGGTGATCACTTTCCAACTAGGATCAAGAAAGATGTTTCAGGAGGCCTCCTTCACTGTTTCTTGTTGCCATTTTCAACACTCCCTCTCAACAAGAAAGGACTGTCATTGCATGCGACATGCAACTCCATGCATTTGCCCTGCAACCTTCACAAGCGCCATGCAACTCCATGCATCTGCTCTGCAACTCCTCTGAAACTGAATAGGCTCCAAACAACTCAATCAGTCTTGATGCATCTAGCATCTATCATCAAAGTCTTCGACTTCTGCTTGGCCAACTACACATGTCATCAGGAACCACTGCGCTGTTGAACTCTTGCACCCATGCACTCTTGCACTTGCTGTCAACTCTGATCCGTGCTCCAGTATCCGACACTGTCACTTTGATCTGCCTGCATCACTCCAACTAATCTTGCTACTGCTGCGTTGTGGGCACCTCGTAGCCAGGTTCAATTCATGAGATCCACACCATCTCATGAATCTGCCCAGAAATCTCCTCATGGGATTAATCATGCATGTCGCCCCACCTCACACCTAGTGGTATAGCTGCATGCACTCCCTCTGCCCGTCTGGCACAAAATTTCTCTGCATGAGTGGTCTCTTCCACTCCATGATCCTCTTGTGGCTGCTCCACATCCCGAGGTTCACTATCGCCTGCATGCAAACCTCGCTCCCTCTCAAGCTTCAATTGCATGTCTTTCTCGCCTGCATGCAACACTTGCTCCCTCTCAAGCTTCAGTTGCATGTCTTTCTCCCGCTCCCCAACAATAGGAAGCTCCGTAGACATCCCATCTACTTCAAGTCTGTAGAGATTCTTTGCCCGAATCCCAACCTTCTTGACTTGTCCCGTTGCCTTGTGCCGAAGGAAGACTTTTCCTTCTCTGAAGACAACTTCATACCCTTTATCCTCTAACATTACGACTGAGATCAGATTCTTTGTTAGACCTGGTACATGCAATACATCTTGTAAAAGAATGAGTTTACCTGACTCCCTCTGAAAGGTTATGGTACCAATGCCGGTCGCATTGTATCGTCCACCGTCGCCCAACTCAACATGCATCTGGAGACCTTTCTCCACCAAGTCACCGAAAAGATTTGCATCTCCCGTCATGTGAAAGGAAGCGCCACTATCAATATACCACCCCGATCCCAATGCACTAGACAACATGCATGCGATCAATGAGAAGTCCAGCTCAAATTACGAGGCAAGAGCCTCACCAGCTGCAGTTCCCGCAGCCTGCTTGTTCTTCTTCTTCTTTGGGCAATTCGTGGCGTAATGTCCATGATCGTGACAGTGAAAACACTTCACTTTGGACATGTCACGCTCTTTACCATCCGCACCGGATTGAGAAGCCTTCTCCTTGCCCTTCCCTTTCCTTGCTTTGGTAGCCAAAGCGTAGTCTTCTTCATCAGATACCTTTGATGAAGATTCGTCCCTGGTAGTCCTCCTGATCTCCTCTTGCATGAGATCTGACCACAGTCGCTCCCATCCCGGCAACTTCTCCCGACCATTGACACTATCCTGATAGGAATGCCAAGCCTTCGGAAGACCAATGAGAGCCAGGTACACCATGTCCTCATCTTCAACAGTCACCCCCACACTTCCCAGCTCATCTCTGCACTGAGTGAACTTCGTGAGGTATTTTGCGATGCTGTCGCCTTTCTCCATCTTGATGTTCCTGAGTCTATCTTTGAGCGCCAGCTTCCTTTGGTCGCTCTTGCTTTGGTATAGATCTGTCAAAGCTTTCCACATCAAATATGGCGAAGCCTTTCCATGCAGGCTGGATACAATGTGATCCTTTACGCCTTCCAACAGAATCCTTCGACATTTTTCTTGTTTCTTCCGCCAAGCTTCCACAACAACAACATCATTAGAAGTAGGCTTTGGAATCTCTTTCTCCACAAATTCCAACAGCCCATTATCATCTAATATAGCCTCCATGTGATCCTTCCATGCAACATAATTCGAACTTCCTTCCAAGGCATATTCGAGTCGCAAACCGTTGAAAGACATTTTCGCCGCGGCACCAAGAACACAAATCTGAAAATTCGAATTTCACCACCAGCTGATAACTCAATCGCTTCCGATCTACACTTGAGAACAAATTATTTCCAAATCAGAGATTGACTGCATGGGCTTTTACCAGACCTTTCACTTTCCAAAGAAAGATGAATCTGGAGGCTATCTGGCCCGTATGCAGGCTCTGTTCGAGGAAATAAGTTTGCAATCACCGTAATAGATCTTGACAGTTAATATTGCTCCGATACCATGTAGAAATTTGCTGAATAAATCACTTATTCAATGGAGATTAACCTGATCACACATCAATTTCGAATTTCATGCATAACACATAATCTCTTCTACAATTAATTGTCACATGCGGAAAGAATAGAAGTGATAGCACATCAAATCATCACACACATTAACACAGTATGTATGGGGAAAGCTTATAGCTGAAAACCCCTCAGCTATTCTGTATATTATATGGAGAGAACATGCAGCAAATACATAGTACAAACTCCTCACAAGTACTCAGTACTATCTCTCAAAGCTACACAAAAAATAGCTTGGTTTTGAACAAGTCACAGGTTCAAAACACACCCACTAATTCTCTTCCTCTATTGCGCAATCAAGGCTGGTCTAAATAGAGATCCAAGTTTGAATCTCACTGGCTCCAACTGCGCAATTGTCATTGGTAATTTCCTCCAAGTGTAGTGCAAATCTCATGCACAACTAATGTCGCAACTGATAGCTAACTCAACCCTTTCATCTACCTCTTTCACTTGTCGCCACTGAACTGTCCATGCACTGAGTTAAAATGATGTGTTCTTTAGTTGAATAATGAGTTAATAATTTGTGAATTAAATAATATTTAATTCACCCAACTCATCTCTAGTGTATTAGCCAGTTAAACTAAATACAACTAGTTCAACTAGTTAACCAGAACACCACCTCCATTAACTGCCGCATCAACTCCACTGAACTCCGCCACTTGAGCTCTAACTGAAGTCATCCATGCATTAGCTCACCTAAATCATAGGAAAAGCGTAAATCCTTCTGGCAGCTGCATGCCCCACCTCCGGGGGTCAAACTGAAGTGCTCCAAGAGAGTAAACTGAAGTTTAGAGTCCAAATATTATTAAGGGTAAATAATATTCGACTGTTCTATTTTTAGCCCGCCAGTCTAAAAATAGACTTCGACCTAAATGCTAAAAATAGAGGTCCATCTATTTTTACCAACTCGACTAATCATCCAAGAATAACATACTGCAGCTCCCGGTCCATGATCCATATGTCTAAAAATAGACATAGTCTAAAAATAGACTTTTCGACAAAAATCACATGTGTGGTCCCCACCTAGTTTAGGTGATCACTTTCCAACTAGGATCAGGAAAGATGTTTCAGTAGGCCTCCTTCACTGTTTCTTGTTGCCATTTTCAACATCCTGAACAAGAAGACCCAACAAGGGATGTCTAAGTAGACAATACCTTCAGAAATGATAATCTTCAACAACCCTCTCTTGTTGATCTCCTCCTCCTTTTATAAGATTGGAGTCTTGGTAAAACCCTAAACCACTTCATTGGTTTAGCCCTTTTCACATTTAGAATCTCCTTCTACAACTGTGTTGTCCCTCAAGGAGGTTCAATGCATCTAGACTGTGTTATTGACTTGGTCAAAGGTGACCCATTCTTGTGATTTAGACCCATTCACACCTGCAAGATGTAATTTACATAGCCCAGAAATGTCTCTGTTCACATAGGCATTTATTTATTCTTGGTTTTCAAGAGTTTTACATGTCCTCCTTTACAATTTATTCATTAATCATGAAATGAAAAATAAACAAGGAAAAATTAATATTCCTATTAGCTGCAGCTAATTTAAGAATATTACAGGAACAGACTGTACCAGCTCAGGGGTAGCTGAAGTTGTGAAATTTTTAGTATTTCACTTTCTATACACGGATCCGATGAAATACAATCAGGTATGTACATGAGTTCTTTTACAGACAGTCGAGTATCAATTTCTATGACAAAATAACAGTGGGACGGACTCAAGAATGGACTCTGATATGCTTCTGATAGTTATGATTTGATTTTCTTGGTTTGATGTTGATGGTTACAGTCTGTTGATATAGTATTGGGTTGTGATGATCTATGAATTTGACATTGATGTTTATCTTATTAGTGAAGATGCTCTGATGTATGAATTGATATGATCAGTGAACATGTAGCACATGGTCAGGGGGAGCATTAGCCTTGTTGGTTATAATTCATTGTTGGAATTATGTTTGCTTAAGTTGTTGCTGAAGATGCTCATGGGTTTGATTGATGATGCATATATGAAGACCTTTTGATGATGATGTCGCTATCATGGATGATACTACATTGCCTTATCTTATGTCATGATGTTATGCTGCTGTCAAATTCTCATTTGATGATCTCTCACAATTGAGGTATTTTGGTCTTGATTATGAATGTCATATCTGTCATTTGATGTAAAGGTCATGTAGAGACCTATGATGTAATAATTGTCATATCCAGCCATGTATGGACTTTTTATCAAATATGTAATCCCACTTGGTTGGGTGATTGAGTCAAATATTTAACCCCACTTGGGTGGGTGATGGATGTAAATGTGAGTCCTTGGTGATAGGAAAGTTCACATTCAGTTGAGTCATAGAGTCATGTACTTCATTGAAAAAAAAAAATCAAAAGATTCAGCATATGCTCAAGGGGAGCATGGTCAGTATATAGTGCAGATCAAATATATAGTGCTCATGTCTCTCAAGGATAAAGAAGCCTTATTTCAGCATTGGCCTACTCTTTTCCCTTGATGTCAAAGGGGGACAGAAACTTTGATCTAAATAAGTTATGTTAGTATTGTTATGTTAATTCCTCTTTCATATTTTGTAAACAATGTATTATATGTGCTTAAGGGTTCATGTTCTCTTACAAGTGATTGAGTCTCATGAGTGATTTTTATGTTATTTTTATGAACAATTTAACATAAAAGAAATATTGAACAGTAGCAAATGAAATTATAGTACATCACCATATCAAAACATCAACATAGGGATTTGATGAAGAATTTCACCCCTCCTGGGCCACATCTCCTTGGTCAAACTTCAATGGCTCGGGCCTCTATATTGTGCTCAAATTTACAAAATGATGTATTTACAATGCTTTTATATTCTTGAAACCTGCATCAATGAGTTCAAAATGCCCAAAAATGGTAATCTAGCCTCTTTATGTTCCTAATTTGGTCAAAAAATCCAAAATTTATGCCCTCTAACAAGTTGTCCACAATTTTCTGCCTAAATTTAGCTAATTGAAGCTAAATCGGGCTAGTTGGCGCCAAAGTATTAGTTCTGCCGGATTTGGCGGACCACCAAACTAATCTGTATTAATTAAAATAACCTGTATTAATGTTCATTAAGTGTGTTTAGTGCTTAATCTGCACTTAGTGGAAAATCAGGTTTAACATTAATAAATGAGGATTAGTGGTTAATAAAATGTGGGTTTATATGTTAATCATCATGCTTAGGGTTAAGCTCTTAATGATTTGCTGGTGGTCTGGAGGTTTTGGTCATGTGCTAGGGGATGGCCCCCACTTCCCTTATCGGTGCAACGCTGTAAATTCAAATATATGCGGAAATGTATATAGGCTAAGATCTGATGTGTAGGCAGAATGGTAAACGGTGTGTGTGTTGCTTGGAAGGTCGTGGGGTAAAACCTCGATGCCTTTGCCCAGACTATAACAAAAATTTTAAACCACCATGGGGGGGGGCACGTGGCGGCCTTAGGCTGAGCCACATGTCCTCTTCCCATTGGCCCTTCTGAAAACCAATCACAAATTTCCAAATCACCACAAAATTTGAACCAACCAGATGCTGCCACTTGCAAAACTATCATTCACTACTGGAAAATTGACCAAAATTGACCCTACCCAGTCATCATGCCATGTCAGCAGTACGGACTATTAACTGGGCTCACTGTCATATTTTTTTTCCTGTTTAGCAAAGTGAACAAAACTCATTTCTGGGAGAATACAGAGTCCATTTGGCGCAAAACGAGTTGCACCGGATTCACAACAGCGAGTACTACGAGGTCATTCAGGTTTCACGTCATTCTAAGAAATTTGATTTTTTAGCATAATTCTAAGCATATAAACATTCCTCCCCACTAGAATCCTTTTGGACCCCAAAATATCTTTCATTACTAAATATGTGGATGAGGGTACAGTTCCCTCACCCTTCTAGTCTCAATCCACTGAAATTTTCCTAATTTCATCAATTTGATCTTTTCATAAAAACTAATATTTTTCCTTGATTCTAGATACCTTGTCTTGCTGTTGTAGACACCATCATGCTACAATTTCATAGAATTTGCAGAACAACAAGTTGTCCTTGAAGAAACAAACTTGTTCCCACCTCGATCTTCAATCAAAGGAAACTCGAAAACTGTCTCACCTCGAACACTGTTGACATAGTGATTTTTCGCTTGTCTTGCCTTGTACTTGCATCAAATTTTGACCAAGTTCTTTCGCCATTTCCATGTACCATTTTGAAACCAAAAACAAGTACTTTTGGAACCTATGCCTTCTTTTTCAAATTGTTTTTTCCCTTTCTCTTTGACCTTTGCACTCTCTTGCATCGAAATCTTGTTTCCATCACTGTTCAACAATGATGTGGACCGCTGCAAATCTTTCTCATCTTATTTACATATTTTCAAAGGAAACATGTTAGAGCCCTGAAACATCTTATTAAAAACATTATCAACTTCAATGAAATCATCTTGTTCATTTGATGCATATTTTTGAAAGGTCTCATTCAAAACATCATTATGCTTGAACATTAACAAAGCCAATTTTGACTTGCATTCACTATTCTCTTCATTTCTCCTACATGTATAAGAGACAAGCTCCTCTTCTTCTTATGCGCTCTAACTATGTACTCAATTCCATTCTTGAACAAGTGGTACTTATTCTCATGGCGATGAAATATTTCCCCTCCTATCATAAAGATAAGGACGTCCCAAAACAATACCTGTAATCTCAAGCAGAACTACATCAAGTTCAACTTCGTCAAGAAAGTTTGAATTGATTGCAAGCCTTAGGATACACTTCCTTGTTACCTGCAAGTTTGCATTCTTGCATATCCAGCCTAAACGATAAGGTCTTGGATGTATAACAGTTTCAAGATTTAACCTCTTAACTAAGTCTTTAGAAATAAAATTAGCTTGAGAACCACTATCAAATAGTGTGTCTATTTTGGTATGCTTTGAAACAACTCTAATATGACAGAGCTCAATTCTTGTATCTTCATCTTAAGTTACATTAGAAAAACTTGAAGAACTAGTGCTTGCTATTTTCTTACCTTTCAAACCCATTCCTGCAATCTTGGCTTCATCTCCTGAATCTGAACCTAAGTCACGTTCAATGATTGCAGTTGTTTTCTCCTTCTCTTTGGTTTTAAGTTTGTTTGGCTTCAACTCTATATGGAGTTGCCAACAATGGTCTTCATCATGGCCATTTTTCGAACAATGTTTACATGTGAGTTTCTCTTTCTCTATTTTAATAGAACCATTTTTATTTCCTCTTCCATCAAACTTACCCTTTCCATTACCTTCATACTCAAGGAAAATATCACTTTTCTCATCTGCACTATGTTTCCCTCTTGCTTCTAGATGTGTGGCTTGAATGCAAACCTCATCTAAGTTTGTGGGATTGAACATGAGAATAGTATTTCTAAGATAGTTGTGCAAAACCCCAATATACTTTAACAAATTTTGTTGAGAAGATAAATTAACACCCAAAATAAGAGCCCTTCTCCTAAAGTCATGTGTGTAATATTGCACACTTTAACCTTTCAATTGTCTAAAATTCTTCTAGTCCATAATGGATTTTTTCTTGTAAGCTAGAGGATAAAATTGTCTTTTAATGGCAGCAATAAAATTAGACCACTACATTGAGATCTTGCCGTGATTTTTAATATCATCTTGAGTCCTTGCTTCCCACAATACAAGTGTTGCACCCTCCATTCTCAAGGAAGCCAATTGAATCTTTATGTCATCCTCTTGAAGGTTATGAATTCTACAATAAACCCCCAATTGATGAATCCATTTATCCAGATTCTCTGCATTCACTTTTCCATTATACATCGGTAGCTCAAATTTGACATCAAGTTTAAGTAAGAGTGATTTACCAATTCCTTTTGAAGTATGTGGATGAACATACTGAAAGGTTGTGTTAGTGGTAGTGGAAGATGATGAAGAGGAAGGTGAATATGGTGGTGAGGATGGTATTTTATTACCATCTCCATGGCCTCCTCCTCCTGAATAACCCTCTCCTCTTGGAGGCCTAGAACTTTCTCCTTGCATCCTTAAATTCCTCTTTTCATAGAGAAGCTTAACCATCTCAGTCATATCAAAAAATGCCTTTCTGAATTCTCTCTCATCTTCTGTCATGGTAGGTTCTCCTTCACAAGACATGATCACTAAAGAAACAACTTCAAATTGAGGATGTGTTAGTGTTTAAGACTGGAAACCTTTCCCTTCTTCCTCTTGGCCCAACTGCACAGCTTTCAACTAGCTTCCCTTCTCCTCTTTTGAGTTTTAACCTTGTAAGCATGACACAAACTTGTAAACAATTAGATCCCTTCTTACACAACAAAAGATAAAGATCTGACACCAAAAATGATCTAAATAAGGTATGTTAGTATTGTTTTGCTAATTCCTCTTTCATATTTTGTAAACAATGTCTTATATGTGGTTAAGGGTTCAAATTCTCTTGCAAGTGATTGAGTCTCATGAGTGATTTTTATGTTATTTTTATGAAAAATTTAACATAAAAGAAAGACTGAATAATAGAAAATGAAAGTATAATACATCACCATACAACACATCAACACATGGATTTGATGAAGGAGTTCACCACTCCTGGGCTACATCTCCTTGGTCTAGCTTCCATGGCTTGGGCCAATATATTATGCTCAAATTTGCAAAATGATGTGTTTACAATGCTTTTTTTCTCCTAAAACCTGCACCAATGAGATCAAAATGCCAAAAAATGGTAATTTAGCCTCTTTATGCTCCTGATTTGGTTGAAATCTCCAAATTTTATGCCCTCTAATAGTCTGTCCATAATTTTCTGCCTAAATTTAGCTAACTAAAGCTAAATCGGGCTAGTTGGCGCAAAAGTAGTAATTTCGCTAGATTTGGCGGATCGCCAAACTATTCCGTATTAATTACAATAACTTGTATTAATGCTAATTAAGTGCATTTAGCGCTTAATCCGTGCTTAGTGGAAAATCCGATTTAACATTAATAAATGAGGATTAACGGTTAATAAATTGTGGGTTTATATGTTAATCCTCGCGCTTAGGATTAAGCGCTTAGCACTCCTCCGTTGGTCCTGCGGTTGCGGTCATGTACTAGGGGCTAGCCACCACTTCCCTCACCAGTGAAACATTATAAATTCAAATATATGTGGAAATGTATATAGGTTAAGGTCTGATGCGTAAGCGGAATGGTATGTTGGCCCTCAATTTTGGTCAATTTTTCTTATCAAAAATCCACCTAATTTCCATCATATTCCACCTTATATCATCCATATATGCCTCATTTTGACCTTATTATGCATATTCAAGTAATTAATTTTTTTTTTCAATTTTTAGAGATTTTTGTAAAAATTGGGTTTTAAGAGTATTTTTGGACTGCACTAAAAATTCCCGTAACAGCTTCATGGAATTCATATGTGTAGGACACCTGGGCACGAGATGAGCATAGATTTGGAAATATTGGGAATCATAGATGGAAAAACACCTATTGGTTCGGTCAAACTGAGCTAAAAAATGTCCGGTCAATGCTGGTCAAAGTTGACCTGTTTTTAGAAATCCCTAAGAAAAAGGGCAGAATTAGTGGTTTTTGGGATTTTCCTGATTTTGTGAATCTGAATGGATGATTTCGACCTAGATGGATGGGATTAAGATGGATAGGACTGTTAGAGTCATTATAGCTCAAATTTGTTTATTATTTTCTTATTTAAACCAAGCTTTTGAATCATTCAAGCATGTAGAATTTGTATAATTTTCTATTGAGACTTTTGAAGAATTGGAGATAATTTGAAGAACCAGTTCCGTTTCCTATTTGTTGTTTATGTTTTGGATGATTGATTAATCTTTCTATAGCTGAGAAGTTCTTCAAGTGTGCAAGGTAAGGGTGGAGGGCCCTTGCACCAAGCTAAGTACACTTTTTGGTTAAATTAGCATTATTTTCATCAACTAGTTTTGCTTCAGATTTATTCAGTCATTTAGATGTATGAATATTTCTTATGGTTGTTGCATGATTATTAGTTTAATTCTAATTTTCATATGAAGGGAAAAACAAATTTAAGTTAAATTCTCCTTCTATCTGATCATGAACAACAACTAAAATTCATCCTCTTTTCCTTGCTTGAGTTATTTCCTGAATTTCTAGTTTTAATACAATGGTAACAATGATGGAATATAATTGTAAAGAAGGAAAACCTGGACCTCCTAAGTTAGGATCCTCTTCTCCTACTTTTTATACATCATAAAATATTGTTAATCATTTATTTGGTTTCTCTTCATAAAGGTAGTGATGTGGGGAAGAACAATCAAGATCTCCTAAGTTAGAAGCCTATTCCCTCACTTATTACATATTGAATCATAAATGACTTAGTTATATTTTATATTTGTAATATGCATTTCTATAAATCTTATAATTTAGAATATATTTGTAATATGAATTTCTTTCAACTTCTACACTTTGTCTTCTAAAATTGATTGCATATGAAATGCATATATTTTGGACATGCTTCCAAGTCTACAAACCCAGATTGATAAGTAAAATATATTTGTTAGTTTACGTAGTAAATTGACCCAACATTTTTTCTGTCGTTGCGGGGGAAGATACTTCAACAAAGTCAATTAGGAAGATTTTAAAATAAAAAAACACAAAAATAACAACAAAATTTAGTTTTTCTTTCAGTTATGTTTCTTTATGCTTAGAGAAAGAGATCAAAAAGGTAGATTTACTAAGCAAAACCCCCCAACAATTCAACCACCCATAGGAGAAGGACAATCGGGAATAATTACACCAGTTGGTAGGAGACCAACTTTAGAGGAATTAGAAGAAAAACAAATATCAAGACAAAGATTGACTCTTATTGAAATAAAAACCTTGCTAGCTTATGAAGTGAAAAGAAAACAAATATTGAAAGAAACACCTTTCATAGAAAAACAAAAGGAGACAAGGAAACCAATTGTTAAACAATTAGAGCAACCAGTTCTTGAACAAATAGAGAAAGTTGAGGAAACACCAATTCAACCTCTTATTTAAACATTACAAAAAAATTGAAAAGAAAATGACGGAGAAAGAAGAAGGATCTAATATACCAATAATGAATCTGGAACAAAGAATTCAATATGAAAGGCAACAAAAAGAATGGCAGAGAAAACGAAAGGAAGAAAGGAGAATAGAAGCATAGAGAAAAAGAGAAGAAGATGCAAAAATAAAATATGATAATAAGAGATGTAATGATATATAACCAGACAATGATCAGGAAGCTACCTTTGGCTTCCCAATTCTAGACACAAGTGAAATTCCTGGAGAGGAGGTAAAAATGAATAATATTTCACCTTCTGTTTTGCCTAATTTTTATGGAATGTCTACTAAAGATCCTGATTCATTTATGTTTGAGTTTGATATCTTATGTCGTACTTTTGGATACTCAAATGACACACATAAACTTCGCCTCTTTCATGCTACTCTTAAAGCAATTGCACTAAAATGGTTTATAGGATTAGGAGAAAACACTATTGCCTCTTAGGATGCCATGAAGATAATTTTTCTTAAGAAAAATCAAGCCTATTACAGGCCTAGAGATTCAAAGGAAGATATTTACAGGATGTCTCAACAAGAATATGAGAGTTTGGAAGAATACTTAGAATGATTCCTTTACAATTTGCAAAAATCAAAACAACACTTTTTTAATCTTGATACCATTCACACAATTTTTCTTGAAGGTATAAGAGATGAATACATTGATATTCTCAATGTAATGGGAAAAGGAGACATATCAAATTTTCCAATTTATGAAATTGTTGAACTATGTTAAAAATATTCTAGGATAAGAGCAAAGATTGCAAAAAGAGATGTTCATTCAAGAGCTTCCAAATCAGCAGCAGGAGGAGTAACAAGAGAAGAAATAGGGAGTTTGTTAGAAAACTTTAAAACTAATATTTTGAGCACTTCAGGAACACAATTTTATGTTTTTAAATCCAATAAAAATCAAGATGAACAAGATCATATATTATCAATCTTTTGTCCTAAGTGTAGAAAGAAGCATCCACTAAGAGAATGTCCTTTGGATAATATTCAGGTGTGTGGACTTTGTATAGAAAATAATTCAACTGAAAATTATCCAAATTTTAAGGAATTACAAGTAAATTCAATGGAATAAGTACAAGGGATTGATTCTCTTTACTATATGGCACCAAGGAGACCTTGGCAGCCAAGGATTCCTCAACAATTTTATC
This sequence comes from Pinus albicaulis, assembly GCA_034641835.2. NCBI lineage: Eukaryota > Viridiplantae > Streptophyta > Pinopsida > Pinales > Pinaceae > Pinus > Pinus albicaulis. Next base: position 65,514,899 of record CM076569.1, on the reverse strand, counting down.
AACAAATCCCTCAGAATTATCAATATGTGTGTGGACTTTGTATAGAAAATAATTCAACTAAAAATTATCCAAATCTTAAGGAATTACAAGTAAATTCAATGGAATAAGTACAAGGGATTGATTCTCTACTATATGGCACCAAGCAGACCTTGGCAGCCAAGGATTCCTCAACAATTTTCTCAACAAATCCCTCAGAATTATCAATATCCTCCTCAAAATTCATGGAATGATCTGATGCCATGACAGGCTTGGCCTCCACAACAATACCAAAACCAACCTAGACAAGGTTGGCGAGGATATAGTTATGGAACCCAACCACCTCAACAAATCTATCCTCAACAACAATACCAACAGCCATATCAACAACCATATCCCCAACAAAAATTTCAATATCAACAATTCCAGCAACATCCTCAACCAATGCCATTTCCACAAAAAAATCTTTCACCCTTACTAACTCAACCACAACAGCTTCAGTTGCCTTATAATCAACCCCCACCTAGACCAACTCAATTACCAGCTCAACCAGTAGCAAATCCGAGTAACAAGGTGGAAATACCAGCATATAATGTGGAAGCAGCAACATATTTTCCTACATATTATATTCTTCCTATCCAAGATGTCCACTTAAGGTCTGGGAAAGTATTACACAAATATTCTCCATCAATCGTAGAAGACAAAACTGAACAAGGAGAACAATCTTGTAGGAATTTACAGGGTAAGTTCCGTAGATCAAGAACCAAAGGTCACCGCTCACAAACAGATCACAAATTAGTACACCAGTATAATTACGTGGTTAAAACCCTCAAAGAGGGAAACATTCCATGGCCTGAGCCAACGTGGCCACTTTAGGCAACTTATTAATATAAAAAGAAAATTTATATATGTTTCTCTCATAAACGGTTACCGAACAAATGACCCTCCATGCTCTTTAAATAGAGATCATGGACCAATTAGGTGTTAAGCCATAGATCAAGTGTCGTTAATACTGAGGTGAGAGATAACCTTCAGATCACTACAAATCGTGACCGTTGGATTATAAGTTACAAATGTACATGGTAAAGAAACACACTTTACCTAACTCTACACTAGACTAATTTAATCTTAACTATTTCTTATGTGTCGAAATATCCTAACATCCCCTCTTAAGAACAACTTGGGATAGGATTGAAGGATTTACAAAGGTGACACAAAAGGAGCCTATTTCCTATGTGTCGAAATATCCTAACATCCCCCCTTAAGAACAAATTGGGATGGGATTGAAGGATTTACAAAAGTGACACAATAGGAGAAGGAAGGAGGCATTAGAGCCTATCCCCCCTTAATGACAACTTTCCTGAACTCCAAGAATGGATCGAAGTTTGGTAAACTTTGCTTCTGTGAGAGCCTTCGTAAAGATATCGACTACTTGATCATTGGTTGGACAGTACTGCACTTCAAGAACATGATCATGAACGAGCTTTCTAATGAAGTGTATGTGGAGTTCAATGTGTTTCATACGCTGATGCTAAACCAGATTTTTACATAGCTGAATGGCACTCTGATTATCACACCAAAGTGTAGTTGGATGTTGTTGATGAAGACCAAATTCAGACAGGATATGACAAAGCCACATGGCTTCCTTGCTGGCTTCAACTGCACCACGATACTCTGCTTTTGCTGAAGAAAGAGAGATGGCACTTTGTTTCTTACAAGACCAAGTAATAGGTCCTGAACCAAGAGTGAATACATATCCTACAGTAGACTTCCGATCATCAGGTTCACCAGCCCAATCAGAATCAGTGAAACCAATCAACAATGGGGATGCTCCTGCACTGTAATGAATCTCGAACTGAATTGTACCTCGAATATATCGAAGTATTCTTTTAGCTGCTTTCCAGTGACTTTCATGAGGTTGGTGCATAAACCGAGCGACAAGACCAACAACAAAGGAGAGGTCAGGACAGGTATGGGTTAGATACATAAGTTTACCAACAAGTTGACGATATAAGGTAGCATCAACTTCAAGAGTAGTACAGTTGACTGAAAGCTTGACTCCAGACTGAAAGGGAGAAGGGGCTGGCTTATAGTCTTCCATGTGAAAGTGGTGTAGAAGATCACAAACATACTTGGACTGAGAGAGGGTAATGCCTTCCTTGGATTGCAAGACTTGAAGACCAAGAAAATAATGCAACTGTCCTAAGTTTGTCATTTCAAACTTCTTTTTGAGGCTAGACTTCACATGGTTTATATGGTTTGTATCACTACCAGTAAGGATAAGATCATCAACATAAAGAACAAGGACGGTGAAGGACTTACCCACTTTCTTAGTGTAGACAGTGTTGTCAAAATGGCACCTAGAAAAGCCATTATCTAAGAGGAATCTATCCATTTTGGCATACCAAGCTCAAGGAGCTTGTTTGAGACCATAGAGAGACTTCCTAAGGCGACAAACAAGGTTGGAGTCTTTTTGGATAAATCCAGGGTGTTGTTCCATGTAGATTTATTCATGCAAATATCCATCTGCATCTGACAAGTTTTCTTACTTTTGGAAGAGGAACAAGATCCCAAGTAGCATTCGCCAATAAGGAGCGATATTCTTCATTCATATCTTCATCCCAATCTGGATGATTGGAGGCTTCTTCAAAGGTTTCTGGATCATTTTTTTTCTGGAACTTGAGCCAATAAGGAAGAAACTCTTTCAAACTGAGAACATGTATGTCATCAATTAGAAAGGTCACTTGCAAGAGAACCTACTGCATCCCGAGTAGAGCGGACCCATCTTGGAAGCGGTGGAGTATAAGGAACAATTTCAAGAGGTGGAGGAGAATTTTCATCCTCACTGTCATCATCTGAACTAGAAGGAATGCTATTAAAAATAGAAGAGAGAGAGAGAGAGGTGGCACATATGCCGAATCAAGCTCGTAGGCCAAAGGTGGCACACCCGCCAAACTAGGCTTGCAAGCCAATATATTTTCATAAAATTTTACATCTCTTCTAATGACAATATTTTTGGATTTAGGTTGAAGAAGTCTATATCCTTTGACATCTTCAGAATATCCAACAAAAATACACTTTTCACTCTTAGGTTCTAAGGCTTTACGTTTCGCATCTGGAATATGGGCCCAAGCATCACTTCCAAAAACACGAAAGTGACTTACATCTGGTTTGATTGAGCTCCAAGCTTCTTCTAGAGTTATATTCTTTAAAACCTTAGTAGGAGTGCGATTTACTATGTAATTTGCATAGTTAATGGCTTCTTCCCAAAAAATAGAGACCAAGTCCTTTAGATTGAAGCATACAATTAGCCATTTCTTTTAAGGTGTTATTCTTCCTTTCGACTACACCATTTTTTTCTGGAGTATATGGAACAGTATGTTGCAATTGAATGCCATGCTCGGTGCAAAAGCTGATTAAATTTTTGTTAACATATTCTCTGCCATTATCTGATCTTAACTTAAGAATTCGATATCCAACTTGTTTCTCAACAAAGGCCTTAAAGGCCAAGAACATGTTAAAAACTTCACTCTTGAGTTTTAAGAAATATACCCAAGTGCGTCTAGAAAAATCATCAGTGAAAGTTAAGAAGTACTTGCAACCAGAGAAAGAAACAATAGGAAGTGGACCACATAAATCACTGTGCATAAGCTGCAAAGGGGTTGATGTGTGCCAAGAGGCACATTTGTCAAAACTATCCTGAAGATGTTTTCCGAGTACACGTCTGGAGCAAACACCATCTCGGCAAGATACCATAGGAAGGCCCGTCACCATATTTTCCTTAAATAGAGTTTGAAGAGAGCGATAGTTTAAGTGATCAAATCGCTCATGCCAAAGTTTGCTCACATCATCATTATGAGCATAAAAAACATAGGGAAGAGATGATGACCCAAAGTTGTCAAACTTACACAACCTTATGGAATCATCAACAATGCCAATAGCTAAAATATGTTTTGGATCTTTGAGGTCCTTGATTACAACATCATGAGGTGAGAATTCTACTATTTTCCCTTCGCCTGAATGAGTTATCTGATAAATAGATAAAAGGTTGCATGACAAGGTAGGAACACATAGTACATCATTAAACTGACCATTATCTAGATGAATGGTTCCATATCCTACAACACTAAGAGATCTATCATCACCAACATAAATGTGTTTGGTGTTACAATCATTTAAAGAAGAAAACATGGATTTATTTTTAGCTATGTGGTAAGAAGCTCCAGAATCAATGAGCCACTCATGAGAAGGAGAAGAAGAAGATACATTTAATGCATAACCAGATCTTGATGCTTGACAACCACAAGCAGAAAGTGCCATGCTTGAAGATGAAGGTGAAGAGTGCTCCAAATTGATGGTGTGCTTCTTCATTGCTGCTTCTAAGGCTTCCATCTTCTTAAAAATTTGGACTCTATATGGCCATCCCGATTTCAAAAGTTGCAATGTCTATCTGTCTTCTTCCCTTTGTTTTGATTTGCCTTATTATTTTGGTGATTTGATTTTTCAGTTTGCGGGTGAAATTTCTTAGGGCCCTTGTTTGGTTTAGGACCAAATTTTTTAGGATACTACTTCTTGGGATTCTTTTGATATGGTTGTTGTTGGGTTGCTAAGGCTTTCTTAGAAGAATTTCCAGTAGTGATAAGACCAAGGTGTAAAATTTTTTCTTGTTCTCTTATCAAAGAATCGCAAAAGGAATCAAAAGAGGGATTCTTGTAGGTGGTTCCTGAAGAAATGATGGCTTCTCTAGTGATATGGAAGGCGGAAACAAATACAGAGTATGTAGGGCCAATCTTAGCAAGAATGAAATAGATGAGGCTACCATCGTCCTTTTTTATCTTACAACCTTCTAAAAGAATTATGAGGGTCTTAAATTTGGACAAAAAATATTCAATGGAGGAGAAAGTATTGGGGTCCAAAGTAAGCAACTCATTTTCAAGCTGGTGGGCCCTGATTTGATTTTGAATGCCAAAAACAATTTTTAGCTTTTCTAGGGCTTCATCAAGGGTGTCAATGTCAAGGATATGAAATCAAAGATCTTGAGCAATGGACATTACTATCAACCCTCGTGCTTGATCTTGTTTATTTTCCCATTTAGCAACTTTATCATCATCGGAAGGTTTAGTTTCTTGTCTTGTGGCTATTCTGTAAATCCATTTACTTCTAAGTATATCTACCATGTGAGGTAGCCATTGGAAATGATTGGTGCTGTTAAGAATAACCGGGCATGCACTTTCCATTTTTTTTTTTTAAATTGAAGCTGAAAAAAGCTGAAACTAACTGCTCCAATGGAAATATCTTGAAAAATCAGGCCGTTTCAAAAAACACAGCTCGAAAAATGGCTTCTAGATGAAGAAGTTATGCCTTTTGAAAAAACTGAGTTGTAGATTCCGAATAGTTACGGGAACGGGATGAAGTGCGGCTTTAAAAAAAAAAAATCGCCCCTTTGAACAAAACATTTTTACAAAATAAGCTTGAGAAGGAGACTTGAACCCAAGACCTCTATTCTCATAAGCTAACCCCTCACCAAGTGAAATAGTAAAAGGATCACGTTATTGTATGAAAGGAGGAAGGGGTTCTTCTTCTTCTTCTTCTTCTTCTTCTTTTTTAACTGTTCGGTGTGCGTGCCTTTTCCTGCACAAAAAAGCACAGAAACCAAGCAAAAAAAAAATTTCAAACCCTTACGGCATAATTTTAGGTTTTCAGTTAGCCTTACCAGCAACTATCACTTTTTTCACTATTTCTGATTTCCCGAGATCGCACAAAGACGCAGGGAAAAAGCATACGTAACAAAAAAAAAATCCCTTTTTCCTGTTTCTGATTTTTTGAGATCACACGCAGTGCAAAACAAAGAGCTTACACAGAGAAGAGGGTATAGATCTGGCAAATAAATAAAATCTTGATACCAAAAAAGAAGAAGAAGAAGAAAAGAAAATAAAAGCAGAACTATTAAAAAATATGACTGCAAAATAGATGCTTTATACCTCCAGATCTAAATTGTCATAACTTGGGCAGCCAAAAACCTTTTCGCATGAAACGAAAGGCATTCCTCACTGTAACAGATGCTTCGGACACAACCAAGCAGTTCTCCAAGCCTAAAATTGTTCAGAAATAGTAGATCAATAAAACGACATTCACATGTTGAACCTTCTCACTAACAACCAATCTCATCTCGGAAATTTTGCGTGCCTATGCTGCTGAGTCCCTGCAAACCCTAGCCGCTCTATCTGCGCGCTGCAGCCTTTGCGGCTGCGCTTCCTCTGGCAGGGCCTCCTGCCCCTGTCGCTGCTTGGTTGGAGCCCTTTGTCTCGGATCTGGCCTAATCCTCTGACCTCTGGCTGCGGCGTTTCTCTCTGCTGGGAAAGGGAGATATAGAATAATCAAGTGTTGGAAATTCAATAAAATTTCAGCAGTTATGCTGCCTGCGCGTTGATCCGGGTCGCGTTCTTGCTAGGGCTTGCGTCCATGGAGGGGCTGGGCTCTCCCCAGGGGCCTCGTCCCCCTCCCCCGCCCTCTTCGGCTGAGGCTTTCGATCGCTTATTGGAAGGGCTTCCCAAGAAGAAGAATGTTGAAGCTGCGAAATTTGTTAAGAAAATCGATGAAATACCTGAGATCTCTCTTCCACCAGAGACTCCGATTCAGGTTGCTTTATCCCTGGCTGAATGAGCCCTCATAGGCCAGTTCACAGGGCTTTGGCCATCTCCCAAAACCACTGAGAGTTGGGTCAACAGAAACTGGGCGCCTCTGATCAAAGAAAGCGTCACTTCTTATTTTTTGGGGAGAGGCTACTTTCTCTTTGAGTTCACTTCAAAGGATGACAAAGATCTAATATTCCAGAACGGCCCCTACTTCATGGGCCCCCAGGGTTTGTATCTAAATAAGTGGACTCCAGACTTCGACCCTGCTGTGGATGTACCCAAAGCGGTCCCGGTGTGGGTAAGACTCCCAAATCTGCCAGTCCATTGCTGGAATTGGGATTCTCTGATGCATATTGGAAATTCCCTTGGGAAGTTCATCGATCGAGCAAACAACAAGGACCAGTATGACTGTGCCAGGATCTGCGTGGAAGTAGATCTGGAGGTTGGGCTACCAGAGGCCATCAAAATCAAAGTCGGAAGCTGGACGCATGTGCAGAAACTGGACTATGAGCAGCTGCCCTTCAAATGCCGGAAATGCCATGTCTATGGCCACTTCGCCAGAGGCTGCCCATCCAACAATGAGGTTGTGCAAGGGAAGGAGGACGGATGGAACCAAGTCAAGCGCTCCAAAACCTCTCACAAGGCTCAAAAGCCGGGAGGCCCTAGTGGCAAAGGACCCCAACAGCCCCCTTCCCAGCAGATCCCGTTAAAGTCTACTCCTGAAAACAAGTTCGAACTCCTGAGCTCGCTCCAAGAGGACACCCAGGAGGTGAATGTTCAAAAGACTGCATCCTCGGTCAAAGGGACTCCCTCTATGTCTTCCAAAGACGGAAGTGCTGCAGAAAGCTCCAAAGGAATACCTGTTGAAGACGAGGAAGAGGTCCAGGAGTCGGAAGATTCGGAGGAGGAAGGAGAAATAGGCGACTCTCAGGCCTCTGTTAGGAGATCCACAAGAGGTCGCAAAACAGATCGGGAGAAAAGAGAGCAGGAAACGTACAAGGAAAAATTACAGGGCAGCCAACCAACTTTAGAAAAGTTGCTTGCCTCAAAGTCAAGGACGTTGAAAAATCAGACCCACGGCTCCAAGGGGGCCCCCCAGAAACATAAATAATGAAGGTCATCTCCTGGAATTGTAGAGGTATGGGGAGTAAAGTTAAGGAAGAAGCCATGAGAAGCTTAATAAGAACAGAAACTCCAGACATACTTCTCGTCCAGGAGACTAAGTTGGAAGACGCAGTCTTCCTGCAAGCATGCAAGAAATTTTGGTTCAAAAGTGAAGCAAGAGCAGTCTCTGCCCGGGGCGCTTCAGGAGGGATCGGCACTCTATGGAACCCTAACAAATTTGTAGTCACCTTTGAGGCTAGAAATACTCACTGGCTGCTGCTGAAAATGCAAAATCTAGACACCAAGGAAAACCTTTGCCTCTTCAATGTATATTCTCCAGTTAATATTGGGGAAAAAAAGGAATGTTGGGACACTATAAGGCAACAAGCAGATCTAACAAACCTGGAAAATATAATTATTGCTGGAGATCTTAATCTCACGCTCCACTCGTCTGAAAAAAGAGGTGGCAGCGCTGTTCATGATCCAGCAAGGGAATGGGCAGAAGATCTTCTGCAGGACTGGGACTTGCTAGATATCAAACCCTCTTCCGGTAAGTTCTCTTGGTCTAATAAAAGAGTGGGACCTGGTCATATCGCTGCCAGATTAGATAGATTTTTCATTCAAAGTTCCTTTCTGTTACTGGGCTTAGAACCCAGAATGCATATCCTTGCTAACAGCGTCTCAGATCATAAGCCTATAAAGCTCAAACTCCTGGCCCATTTAGACCTGGGTCCTATTCCATTCCATTTTAGTCCTCTCTGGGTCAAGGATCCAAACTTTATGCAAATCGTAAAAGATTGTTGGAGTCAGCCTGTCAATGGTTCTCCCTTCTACATCTGGGAGGAAAAACTCAGAAGGGTAAAGGGTGATCTAAAACGATGGGCAAAAACCCTGTCCAACCCGGTTACAGAAAGAAAAGACATCAAAGCCTCTCTCGCCACTCATCAATCTCATATGGAGCACGCTACTATCACAGAGGAGATTTTAGATCAAGAGGCTCATTTGCAACAACGCTATCATAAGGCCTGTCTAGCTGAAGAAGAATATTGGAGATTAAAATCTCGAAATCTCTGGCTCAAAGCAGGGGACAGGAACTCTGCTTTTTTCCACAAACAAACCCAAGTCAGGAAAAGCTTCAACACTATTTCTGAGATTAAGGAGGATAACGTCACCTTCAAGGATTTTGAAGACATTAAAAAATCAGCCTTCACTCACTTTCAAAACTTGTATAGTGAGGATAAGGATTCGGACCAATACTCAGATCTGCTTGACATCATTCCTTCTGCAATTTCTCCTCTTATGAATGAGACCCTTGAGGCCAAAGTCACCAAAGACGAAGTTAAAAAGGCCCTCTTTGATATGGATCCGGATAAGGCCCCCAGGCCGGATGGCTTCTCTGCCAGGTTCCTTCAAGTCTGTTGGCCGATTGTTGAAAAGGATCTGCTCAAAATGGTTCAGAAGTCTCAAAATGCTCAGAAAATAGGAGGTAGCACAAACTCTGCTTTTCTAGCTCTTATTCCAAAGGAAAAAGGGGCCAATAGTTTCAACAGATTCCGCCCGATTTCCTTATGCAATACTGGGTACAAGATTATCACTAAAGTTATTGCAAATAGACTGAAGCTCATTCTGCCCAAAATAATTCCGGAGAATCAAGGAGGCTTCATTCAAGGAAGGCAAATTGTGGACAATTTCACCCTTGTTCAAGAAGCAATCCACTCAAGTCTTCTTCGAAAAGAACAAGGTATGGTCATTAAACTTGATTTAGCAAATGCCTTTGATCGTGTAAATCATAGCTTTCTTTTAAAAGTAATGAGCAAATTTGGTTTTGGAGAAAATTTCATCAAATGGATTCGGGCATGCATCTCGGAGCCATGGATCGCTCCTCTTGTAAACGGAAGAGCCACTGAGTTCTTCAAAGCTTCACGAGGGTTAAGGCAGGGGTGCCCTCTTTCCCCCCTGCTTTTTGTCATCCAAGCTTCTGTCCTCAGCTACCTGTTAGACAAAAAGATGCAGGATCAAGATATCAGCGGACTGTGTATTGCAAGAGGGGTCAAAAATATAAACCACGCCCTATTTGCGGACGACACTCTGTTCTTGGGAGCTGCCTCACTCTCCTTCGCCTCTAAATTTAAAGCAGTTTTGGACGATTTCAGTGAAGTCTCTGGCAGCGTGGTAAATAAGAACAAATGCCATATCTACAGCTGGAACACCTCGCCCAGATTGCTTTCCGCTATATCTAGATGTTTGGGTTTTGCTGCCTCCTCCAATTGGATTTCCTTTAAATATTTAGGCCTTCCTGTCTTTCATAAGAAATCTACAAGCAAAGACTGGCTCCCTCAGCTGGAAAAATTCAAGTCTAGGATCCAAGCCTGGGGCTTCTCCTAGCTCAACACTGCTGGCAAATATGTCCTTATTAAATCGGTGCTCTCCAGTCTTCCCCTATTTCAATTCGCTGTGCTTCTCGCTCCGGCAGGTATTTTAAAAAAAATGGAAGAATTCATGCGGAGGTTTTTTTGGAAGGGAGGTAAACAGAATGAAAACAAGATTCCCCTCATCAGCTGGGAAACCATCTCCAAGCCCCTGAGGGAGGGTGGTTTGAATTTCAAAAATCTCTGTCAGCAAAACGTGGCTATGGCAGCCAAGATTATTTGGAGGATCATTGCGCCCAAGCCTGGCTGGGCCCAATTGGCTCTCTGGAAAAAGTATTTCAGGGGTCCTCGTTCCTCCTGTTTAGACAATGTAATCCATGTTCCTTATTCGTCTTTTCTCAAACTGTATGTTAAAGCTGCTCCCTTGATCAATGCGCACTCCTATTGGATTCCAGGAAATGGCAAAAAGATTAATATCTGGGTTGATAAAATTATGAATAATGACCCAATTGAAGACAGAGCCCCCATTAGAGCGCTGCGTTGCTGGATGGATAGAGAGGGGCTGTGTTCGCTGTGGGATATTTCTCTTTGGAAAGACTCTGCCTGGGCAGGGTGGAAACAAATTGAGGTGCCGGCCCACCTGACAGACGAATGGTCCACGCTGCTGGACCTTCTCCATGGCTCGGCACCCACGCGCATGAGGAAAAAAGATGTGAAAGGCTGGGGGTCGAATGCCAAAGGTTAAACTGTTTCCATGGGATATCACAAGATGAAAGAGAGGCCTTACGTCCCCCCTGACCCTGCTCCTTGGCAGGGGGTCTGGCATTCTCCTTCATGGCCCAAAGTCGACTTCTTTGCTTGGCTCCTCTGCCACGGCAAGATCCTTACGTATGACATCTTGCAGAGAAAAGGGTTCTATGGTCCCTCCATCTGCTCGCTATGCAATGAAAATGCTGAGACTGTTGTCCATCTAGTTCTTGAATGCATGTTCTCTAAGCAGATCTGGTCCTCCTTCACTCACAATTTGGATCCCAATTTTTTGCTTCCTCGTTCCACTGCTGAGATTTTTTCCAACTGGACAATCAGATATCCTGGCCCCCCTTCTAAATATCAGCTTATTAAAACTGCATGGGCTTTCCTTCCAAAGGTTATTTGTTGGCAGATCTGGCTAGAACGAAACAGAAGAATCTTCAGAAATATAAAACAGAATCACAAGGTCTTAGAAATCAAGATTAAATGTCACCTAAAGGAGTGCTTGACTGATATAAAAGATGATTCCAATCTCAGCCAACATGACATTGCTTGGGGAGCTTCCCTTGACTTGCAATTTCAACCAGCAGTCAGAAACGGCCCTCTTCTCAAAGACTGGCAAATAAGGAAATCCGAAACTGACCTTCAAGACTGGCTCAATTCTCATTCAAGGCACTCTCTCTTTTTTGATGGGGCAGCAAAGGGAAATCCGGGCAAAGCTGGTGCTGGAGGTGTTGTTGTAAGTCCAATTGGGGAAAAAATTCATTCCTTTGCTTGGGGGCTTGGATTCTCATCCAGCGTTCAAGCTGAAGCTTTGGCCCTCTACCAAGGTCTCAAGATCCTCAAAGACTTAAATATAAGTGAGGCAAATGTCATAGGGGATTCCCAGATCATTATAAACGCAATGGTTTCCAAATCCCCAGCCTCGGATCTAAAGTTAGCAAGGCTGATATCCAGAATTAATGGTATGGGAAAAGATTTTCAGAAGTTGAATTACTATCATGTGCTGAGAACTCATAATAAACAGGCAGACATTGAAGCCAATCAAGCTACTCTCCTCTCTGCCGGGGTCAAGATGAAAGACGAAGAAGAATCTTGGGAACCTATCCCTTAAGCTGTCCGTTGTCATGTTTTACTGTTGGCTCTTAAATAAATTTGTTTGTATCTTTAAGTTAGGGAAAATCTCTGAAATAGGAGTTTTAGATAGTCAGTCATGGAAGAAATTTGCAAGCTTCGGCTGCTTTTTCAATATTAGCAGTGAGATGCACCAGGATTCAGACATCCTCAATGTAATCAGATTTCTGGCATTCAGGCCAAGATGAATACTAATACCACATAACCGTTTCTGTCCAAAAAAAAAAAAAAAAAAAAAACGACATTCACATGCAATCAAGCCAGCTTCGGATTTTGATCAACAACAGATGCGGCCCACAAAATAACTTTGATACCATGTAGGAATTTACAGGGTAAGTTCCGTAGATCAAGAACCAAAAGATCACTGCTCACAAACATATCACAAATCAGTACACCAGTATAATCACGTGGTTAAAACCCTCAAAGAGGGAAACAGTCCACGACCTGAGCCAACGCGGCCACTTCAGGAAATTTATTAATATAAAAATAAAAGTTACATATGTTTCTCTCGTAAACGGTTACCAGAAAAATGACCCTTCATGCTCTTTAAATAGAGATCATGTACCAATCGAATGTTAAGCCACGGATCAAGTGTCATTAATACCAAGGTGAGAGATAACCGTCGGATCACTACAAATCGTGACCGTCAGATTATAAGTTACAAATGTACATGGTAAAGAAACACACTTTACCTAACTCTACACTAGAATAAGTTAATCTTAACTATTTCCTATGTGTTTGAATATCCTAAAATCCTCCCTTAAGAACAACTTGGGATAGGATTGAAGGATTTACAAAGGTGACACAAAAGGAGCCTATTTCCTATGTGTCGAAATATCCTAACATCCCCCCTTAAGAACAAATTGGGATAGGATTGAAGGATTTACAAAAGTGACACAATAGGAGAAGGACGGAGGCATTAGAGCCTATAAATCTGAAAAATTTAATCCAGAAAATCAAATTCAGAAAAGAAAATCTATTATGACTCAAACATCACCTTATCCAGAGAAGTTAGTAGAGCAGAAAAATCCAATTTCTCTTCCTGAATTCAATATTTTGGATGAATTAAAGAATTATTATGCAAAAATTCCTTTGGTGTAAGCCATAAAAGATATTCCAAACTATGCAAAAACAATAAAGGAATTATGTATTAAGAAAACTGGCAGAAAGAAAATAGATCCACCCACAATCCAAGTCATTGGAAAACTAGCTAGTCTCATGTCTACAAAAACAACAATTGAAAAGTATATTGATTCTAGGATACCTATGATTACCATTTCAATCAATAATTTTTCAGTTCCAAACACTTTAATAGATTTGGGAGTTGCTATAAATTTCTTGACAATAGAGACTATGAAATATTTAAAATTGCCCAATATTCGACCTGCTACTACACTTTTGGAGCTAGCAAATAGATCTAAAGTTGTACTAGAGGGAATATTATAATACATCATTGTTTCTTTGGATTCATGGGAATATCCTGTAGACTTTCTAATATTGCAACCAAAAATACATATAGGAGGCCATCCTTCAATTCTAGGAAGACCATGGTTAGCCACGTTAGATGCCTTCATTGGATGTAGATAAGGAAGTATGATAATAGCACATGAAGATGAAAGGAAACATGTTACACTCTACCCTCCAACACAATATCCTTCTTTATTATCATGTCTTGATGACCAACAACAACAAGAAACTCAATCTGTTATAAATATTAATCAAGTCTTTAATTTTAGAGAAGAGGAAGAAAATTAGGATCTAATAGACCTTTTCATCTCAAAACCTGATACTTCTAAGCAACTAAGAATAACATAATATGAAGCTGCAAATCATTTTTTAAACCAATTTTTTTAGGAAAATTGTACTATTCAATCATTGCAAAATTAATTTGAAAGCATTTTTCATGTTAGCTCAATTTGTAGAAATTTGAATAATAGCTGAATTATTCACTGAGATTATCCTGATTACACACTATTTAAGCTTCATGCATAATACATACAATGGTGTAATTTGCGGAAATAAAGACGATCGCATCTGCTCTGTTAAAAACCTATTCAAACTTTTATTGAATATGTAATGAAAAGCATGGGCTGAAAAACCCCAACTATCTGTATATTATAATGATAGAGAACATGTAACAATACATAGCACAAAGCTCTCACAGCTCTCAGCACTATCTCACATGCTACACACAAAACTAGCACGGAAGATGAACAAGTCACAGGTTCAAATCTCCTCCACAAGTCTGCCTGCCTCTACTGCGCAATCCAAGATGAATAATGATAAGATCCAAGTTCGAATCCCACTGGCTTGTACTGCGCAATCCTCATTGGCAATCTCAATCAATGTGTGTGCAAATCTCATGCACAGCCATAGTCACAACTGATAGTAGACTCACCCTTTCACCCACCTCTAACACTGGTCTCCACTGAACTGTCCATGCATTGCAGTTAACTGATGTGTTCTTTAGTTGATTTATGATTTAATAATTAGTGAATTAATTAATAATTAATTCACACCACTCATCACTAGTGTATTTTTCAGTTAGACTAAATACAACTAGTTCAACTAAGTCAAACAGAACACAACTCCACCAACTGTCTCATCAACTCCACCAAACTCTGCCACATGAGTTCTAACTGAAGTCAACCATGCAATAGCTCAACTAACCCTTAGGAAAAGCATATTTCCTTCTGTCAGCTGCATGTGCCACATCCAAGCATCAAACTGAAGTGCTCCAAGAGGATAAGATAATGTTTATAGTCTAAATATTATTAAGGGTTAATAATATTTAACTGTTCTATTTTTAGCTCGACAGTCTAAAAATAGAAACCGCCCAATGTCTAAAAATAGAGGTCCATCTATTTTTACCAACTCGACCAATCATCCATAAATAGCATCCTGCAACTCATAGGCCATGATCCATATGTCTAAAAATAGACATAGTCTAAAAATAGACTTTGCGCCAAAAATAGCCTGCGGGCCCACTTAGTGAAGGCGACTTCATTTCACTAAGCTCCATCATCTTGTTGCATTTTCAACACTCCCTCTCGACAAGATATGGATTATCTGCAACCCCTATCCTGCCTCTGTGGAATTTGAATTTTCTCCTGGTGAGCGCCTTCGTCAAGATGTCAGCATCCTGATCCTCCGTGGGAACATATGAAAGTAACATGATTCTCCGCTGAACACAATCTCTGATATGATGGTACCTGATATCGATGTGTTTGGATCTATCATGAAATACTGGATTAGCCGAGAGTTTAATGCAACTCTGGTTATCACAATAAATCACAGTAGGCTCCAAGTGTGACCCGAACAACCCGACCAGGATCTTCCTCATCCATATGGCCTCGCATGCACCCAAGCTTGCTGCCATATACTCAGCCTCTGATGAACTGAGTGCCACGAATCTCTGCTTCTTGCTGTACCAAGAAACTGCTGTCGACCCGATACTGAAGATCCCTCCAGATGTGCTCTTTCTGTCCGTTTGGCTCCCTGCCCAATCTGCATCCGTGAAGCCACACAGCTTCACCTCATCCTCCTGTCTGTACCACAAACCATATCCCGATGTGCCTCTAAGATAACGCAATACATGCTTGCCTGCCTTCCAGAAGAGCTTGGTTGGCTTAACCATAGCTTGTGAAAGCTGGTTAACAGCATAGCATATATCGAGTCGTGTATTGACCAGATACATAAGCGACCCCACCAACTGTCGATAAACAGTGGCATCCACTACCTCCGCTGAAGTAGCATCCTCCTTCCTCCAACCTCCAGGAAGAGGAGTATCAACAGGCTTGCAGCCATGCATTTTGAACTTCTCCAGTATCTCCCGGGCATACTTACCCTGAGAAACAAATAGTCCATCACTGCGCTGCCAAATTTCCAATCCCAGGAAATAATGAAGGAGGCCCAAGTCCTTCATCTCAAACTCTCTAGAAAGATCCTCCTTGCATGAAAGTATCAATAGCTCATCACCCATCAAAATCAGATCATCTACATAAAGTACAATGATCAGCAACTTCCCCTCCACCACAATCTGGTACAGGTTAGGATCCGCCTCACTCTTGGAGAATCCAAGTCCGGTGAAATAACTGTCTATTCGTGTGTACCAAGCACGAGGTGCTTGCTTCAACCCATACAGTGCTCTCTTGAGTCTGCACACATGCGACTCACTGCTGAAGATCTCGAAACCTTCGGGCTGCTCTATGTACACCTCCTCCTCAATGACTCCATTGAGGAACGCAGTCTTCACATCCATCTGATGAATGTGCCACCCCATATGCGCTGAGAGAGCAAGAATCGTCCGTATGGAAGAATACCTTGCGACAGGTGCAAAGGTCTCCTCATAATCGATCCCCTCTATCTGTGAAAAGCCTCGGGAAACAAATCTTGCCTTGTACTTCTCCACACTCCCGTCAGCTGCCTGCTTCACTTTGTAGATCCATCTCGAACCCACCATTGATTTCCCTTCCGGTCTCGGGACAATCTCCCATGCACTGTTTCTGACAATCGAATCATACTCTTCCACCATGGCATCTACCCATGCGGGATCCTCCACGGCTTCCTCGAAAGAGGATGGCTCTGTCACGATACACTTGCTCATAAGAGCCATGTATCCAGTATACCGGTCAGGTGACTGTCTCTGTCTGCGCTGTGATGTAGGTGCTCCTACAACCTTCTTTGCATCTTGAGCCAGTCGCTCAGCTTCTGTAGTGTGCTTCCGCCCTCTGATGGTTGGCGCTGCATGAGTGGTCTCTTCCACTCCATGAACTTCCTCTTGTGGCTGATCCACATCCTGAAGCTCATCCTTAGGAACTAATAGCTCCTCATCTGCATGCAAGTGTGGCTCCCTCTCAAGCGAACACTTCATGGATTTCTCCTCCTGAAATTTGATATCCCGTCGCACAACAGTCTTGCGACTGTCTGGAAAATACACACAATAGTTGTGGGGCGTATCAGTGTACCCCAAAAATATCCCAACCTCTGCGGTTGGCTCCAGCTTCTTCCTGGCATCCTTCGTCACATGCATGTAGACAGGTGAACCAAAAATCCTCAAATGGGAAATATCAGGCCTCTTACCAGAAAACGCCTCCTTCGGTGTACTCATGCCAAGTATCTTGTGAGGACAATGGTTCTGCACATATACTGCAGTATTGCATGCCTCCACCCATAAGTGAATGGGTAGGCCCTGATCATGCAACATCGCCCGTGCAGCACCCACGATCGTTCTGTTCTTCCGCTCAGCAACCCCATTTTGTTGTGGGTTATGGGGTGCTATGAGCTCTCTCTGAATTCCTTCTGCGCTGCAAAAGTCCTTGAATTCGCCAGAGATGAATTCACCACCATTGTCGCTCCTAAGAGCCTTCACCTGCTTCCCTGATTCCTTCTCAACCAGCGCCTTGAACTCACAAAACTTTGAGTATGTCTCGCTCTTCTTCTGCATGAAGAAGATCCATCACTTCCGAGAAAAATCATCAACAAAGATCACATAGTACCTGTGCTTTGCTGTCGAAGCTGCTGAGAAAGGTCCACACACGTCTGTGTGAATTCTCTCAAGGATCGTCGTGGCGCGACTATCCTTCTCGTGAAAAGTGGCTTTCACAAATTTTTCCCAAGGTACACCCCTTGCACTGATCTGACTGCGCAAGAGTGCCCTTAGGAAGCCCAGTAGAAATCTGCTGCAGTATCTTCAAGGCTCCATGGTGAAGGTGGCCCAATCTCTGGTGCCACAGTTCGCCATCATCCCGGCTCACCACTCCTTCTGCCTTGCATGCCATTGCTGCGCAGCCATCTACTTGCAACTGATAAAGTTTCTTGACTTGAACCCCTATCTTTCGGGTTTCTCCAGTTGTCTTACTGCGCAGGAAAGCCTTTCCCTCACTGAAGACAACATCGTACCCCTTGTCTTCTAACATCGCCACAGAGATCAGATTCTTCATCAATCTTGGAACATGCAACACTTCCTTCAATACGAAGGGTTTACCAGACTCCCTCTCAAAGGAAATGGTACCGATACCGGTCGCACTGTATCTACCATCATCACCCATCTCGAAGTGCACTTCAAGATCTTTCTCATCCAGATCTGAAAACAAATCCCGATCTCCAGTCATGTGAAAAGACGCACCACTGTCCAAGAACCATACTGATCCCATCACACTTGAGACCAAGCATGCGATCAACGAAAAATCCAGCTCAAACTGTGAGGCTAAGGCCTCTCCCGCTGCAGATCCAGCAGCATGCTTATTTTTCTTCTTCTACGGACAATTTGTGGCATAATGTCCATGCTGGTGATAGTGAAAGCACTTCACCTTGGACATGTCCTGCTTCTTGCCTTTCGCACCGGAATGAGAAGCTTTATTGCTCTTCCCCTTCTTTGCTTTGGCAGCCAAAGTGAAATTTTCTTCATCAGATGCCTTTAATGAAGGTCTATCCCTGGTACTCCGCCTTATCTCCTCTTGCATGAGATCCGACCAAAGTCGCTCCCATCCTGGAAATTTCTCCCGACCATTGATAGAGTCCTGATAGGAATGCCAACTCTTCGGAAGACCAAGGAGAGCCAGGTCCACCAAGTCCTCTTCATCGACAGTCACCCCCACACTTCCTAGCTCATCTCTGCATTGAGTGAACTTCGTGAGGTACTTGGCGATACTGTCGCCTTTCTCCATCTTAATGTTTCTGAGTTTATCCTTGAGCACCAACTTCCTTTGGTCGCTCTTGCTCTGGAATAGATCTGTCAACGCTTTCCACATCAAATATGGAGAAGCTTTTCCATGCAAGCTGGATACAATGTGATCCTTCACGCCCTCCATCAGAATCCTTCGACATTTCGCCATCTTCTTTTGCCAAGCTTCAACTTGAGCAGCATCAGTAGGCTTTGGGATCTCAGCATCTATGAACTCCTTCAGCCCATTATCATCTAATACCGCCTCCATTCTATCCTTCCATGCAACATAATTCGAACTGCCCTCAAGGGCATATTCCAGTCGCAAACCGTTGAAAGACATTTCAACTCCGGCACCAAGAAAACAAACTGCTGCAAAATTCGAATTCCAAGCTCAAAACTCAACTGCTTCTGGATTTGTGAGAACAAATTATTTCTAGCACAGAGATCGACTGTAAGGGAATTTACTGGATATATCACCTTTCAAAGAAAGGATGGATCCAAAGGCTACTTGGCCCGTTATAGACTCTGTGTACCGAAAATAATTGTAATCATTGTAATAGATCCGATGATCAATTCTACTTTGATACCATGTAGAAATTTGAATAATAGCTGAATCATTCACTGAGATTATCTTGATTACACACTATTTAAGCTTCATGCATAATATATAATCTCTTCTACAATTGATCATCAATTTGCGGAAATAGAAGCATTCGCATGCGCACATTAAAACATAATCAAGCACACATATAACACAGTCTGTAATGGGGAAAGCATACAGCTGAAAACCCCCAACTATCTGTATATTATAATGATATATAACATGTAACAATACATAGCACAAAGCTCTCACAGCTCTCAGCACTATCTCACTTGCTACACACAAACTAGCACGGAAGATGAACAAGTCACAGGTTCAAATCTCCTCCACAAGTCTACCTGCCTCTAGTGCGCAATCCAAGATGAATAATGATAAGATCCAAGTTTGAATCGCAGCATGCTTGCAATCCTCATTGGCATCTCCATCAATGTGTGTGCAAATCTCATGCACCAGTATAGTCACAACTGATAGTCACACTGCTCTTTCACCTACCTCTTCAATGGTCTCCACTGAAACTGTCCATGCACTGCAGTTAACTGATGTATTCTTTAGTTGATTTATGAGTTAATAATTAGTGAATCAATTAATAATTAATTCACACCACTCTCACTAATTGTATCAATCAGTTAGACTAGATACAACTAGCTCAACTAAGTTAAACTGAACACAACTCCATTAACTGTCTCATCAACTCCACCAAACTGTCTCACATGAGTTCTAACTGAAGTATCCATGCAATAGCTCCACTTAACCCTCAGGAATAGCGTAATTCCTTCTGTCAGCTCCTGTGCCACATCTGTGCACTTAACTGAAGTGCTCCAAGAGAATAAGATAATGTTTATAGTCCAAATATTATTAAGAGCTAATAATATTCGACATATCTATTTTTAGATTGGCAGTCTAAAAATAGACTCCGCCCAATATGTCTAAAAATAGAAGTCCATCTATTTTTCCAACTTGACCAACCATCCACAAATAGCATCCTGCAACTCATAGAATATGATCGACATGTCTAAATAGACATAGTCTAAAAATAGACTTTGCGCCAAAAATAGCCTGCGGGCCCACTTAGTGAAGGCGACTTCATTTCACTAAGCTCCATCATCTTGTTGCATTTTCAACACAATTACCAATTCACAAAGAAAAATCATTGAAATCAATCCTAGAAAGAGTCTAAATATTGGTAATAATCTACAGTCATCACAGAAACAACAAGTAATTTCATTATTACAGAAATATTCAAAATCTTTTGGTTGGGATTATACAAACATGCAAGGAATTCATCCAAAGATATGTATTCACCATATCTATATTGATGATAATATCAAACCAGTTAGACAACCACAAAGAAGAATGAATCCTATGATGAAATAAATAGTCAAAGAAGAACTGGAAAAATTGTTACATGTGGGATTCATCTACCCTATTTCAGATAGTCAATGGGTTTCTCCCTTAGTTGTGGTACCAAATAAAAATGGAAAATGGAGAATATGTGTAGACTATAGGGAACTGAATAAAGCCACATTGAAAGATCATTTCCCATTACCATTTATTGACCAAGTACTAGATGCACTAGCTTGAAAGTAATTATTTTATTTTCTTGATGGATTTAGCGGATACAATCAAATTACGATAGCATTGGAAGACCATGATAAAACCACATTTACTTGTCCATGGGGACATATGAATATAATTTTTTTCCTTTTGGGTTATGTAATGCACTCACTACTTTTCAAAGAGTAGTCCTAGCCATATTTTCTTATCTAATTCATGAATGCGTAGAAGTCTAAATGGATGATTTTACTGTATATGGAGGTACATTTGATGATTGTTTGAATAACCTTGAATTTTTTTTAAAGAGATGCATAGAGAAAAACTTATCCCTCAGCAACGAAAGATACTTTATGATACTAACTGAAGGGATAGTGTTGGGACAATAGATTTATTCTTAAGGAATCAAGGTGGACCCAGCAAAGATATAATTCATTGTATACTTAATGCCACCAACAACACAGAAAGAAGTAAGAAGTTTTTTGGGATATGCAAGCTATTACAGAAGGGTCATTGAAAATTTTAGTAAAACAGCTCTACCTTTGTTCAAGTTACTTGCAAAAGACATTGAGTTTCAATGGACAACAAATTATCAAAATGCATTTGAAATACTGAAATAAAAATTGTCAATAGCACCCATTCTTCGAGGACCAAATTGGTCATTTCCATTTCACATATCTACTGATGCATATGATACAGCTATAGGAGCATAACTTGGACAAAGATAAAACTAGTTTAATTATGCCATATACTTCATAACAAAAAATTTAATTTCGACATAATTGAACTATACAGTAACTGAAAAAGAAATGTTAGTTGTAGTGCATGCAGTCAATAAATTTAGGCATTATATAACATTTTATCAAGTGTTTATTCATACATACCATTCAACCATTAAATACTTAATAAAAAAATCAATTACCAATGACAGAATTACTAGATGGTTTTTATTAATGCAAGAATTCAATCTCACTATTCTAGATCGACCTGGTAAAGATAATCAAGTAGCCGATTTCCTGTCAAGACTTCATTCACCTGGTGATCCTATTCATGTTTCAGACAATTTTCTAGATGAACATTTATTTTCTATAACAGCTAAAACCCCATGGTTTGCATATGTAGCTAATATTTATCATTCGGAATATTACCATCCCATTTCACAAACAAGAAAAAATAAAAATAATCAGCGAAAGTGATATATATAGATAGGTCAATAGTGACTTATTTTATACTAATTCTAATCTTTTGATAAGAAAATGTGTTAGAGAAGATGAAATTCTTGATATTTTTAAAGCATGTCATGACGAGCCATGTGGTGGACATTTTGCAGACAAGCAAACAACATACAAGGTGCTCAAACTTGGCCACTACTGGCCAGAAATATTCAAGGATTCAAAAGCCTATGTTAAACGATGTGATAACCGCTAAAGAACTGGAAGATCTGTAATATCAGATGAAATGACATTGAAACCACAAGTACTTATAGAGCCATTTGAACAATGAGCTCTTGAATTTGTCGGACCAATTAACCCGCCTTCAAATGGAAAGAAGTACATTCTAGTGTGTATAGATAATGTTACAAAGTGGGTAGAAGCAAAAGCAATGGCAAGAGCACCAGAAGAAATAGTGGTTTCATTCCTCTTTGAAGAAATATTTGTAATATTTGGAGTTTTGAGACATATTGTTACAGACCAAGGAGCACAATTCACCTCTAAACTTGTCTGGGATCTTACAGAAAAAGTATAAAATCAAACACAGAAAGTCTACTCCGTACCATCCCCAAGCAAATGGACAAGTAGAATCCACTAATAAAGTCCTGGAAAACATCATGATAAAATCAAATGAACAGAAAGGATTGGTCAGAAAAGTTAAGAGATGCATTATGGGCATACAAAATTACATGGAACAATACAACTGGATTCAACCCATATCAATTAGTATATGGTAAGGAAGTTATGTTACCAATTGAATTTCAAATTCATACATTCAAACTTGTAGCAGAATTGGGATTGGACATGTCAAAAGCACAACAACAGAAATTCATGCAATTAAATGAACTAGATGAAATCAGACAAGAAGCAGTTGAGTATACATCACTAATGCAACAACAAAGAATCAAATGGCACGACAAATTTATAAAAAATAAAAATTTTCATAAAGGAGAGTGCGCATTACTTTTTGACTCCAAGTTCAAATATTTCAAAGCAAAGTTTACAACTCATTGGCTTGGGCCATATGAGATAGAAGAAATCTTTGATAATGGAGCAGTTAAAGTACAGACAATTGATGAAGAAGGAATTTCATTTCTAGTTAATGGACATAGGCTCAAAGTCTATAATAAGCCTATCAATAAAGAGGACTTTCTAAAAAGAGTCTCAACATAAAATAATATGGAAATAATGAAACAACATAGTGATATACCACACTTACTTCATGAATTAAAAAAAAAGGGGAGTTTGGTTGTGAATATCCAACTGGCACAATATAAACTCGAATTTATATCGGAAATCCAATTTGTTTGGCCAATATGAATTACCTATTTTGTTTTGCTTTTTCTCGCATTTTATTTTGCAAAAATCATCCTCCAGAATTCTAAGACTTGAGGACAAGTCTCAAAATAAGCAAGGGGGAATATTCATAAAAAACTATGCAAATAGTTTAAGCAACTGTATTGCAGAAGGGACCTGAGACATCATTCAAAATATCATTGCAAAAGGCATCTGAAACAAAATTCAAATATCATTGAAAAAGGCACCTGAAACAACATTCATTTATCATTGCAGAAGGAACCTGAACATAATCAAATATCATATGATTGCAGAAGTGACCTAAGACATCAATATTCATCACAAGGGACCTGACTCAATATCATATGCAAAAATATTTTGAAACATCATAATCTACATCAAGAGGATCCAATAAGCAGATACAAGCATCTACATTCCATCAGAATTCATCTTTGAATAAATATCATCATTAAAATGTCAAGCGTTGACTAACTAACAAAGGTCATCATCAACGAGCATTGACATTGAGCTATTAAGCGTGGAAGGGAAGTATTGTACATGTAAAAAGTGTTATTAAAACCTTTGATTTTGAAAAAAATTCTAGGATTTTTAAACTAATTTAACTAGATATGCAATACTCTTTCATGAATTCATCATCCTATTACATTTACCATCCTACACCATACATCATATTAAATTATTCTACCTACATCCTATATCATATTAAATTTATCCTACCTACATCCTACATCATGTTACATTATCCTACCTACATCCTACATTAAAAATATTACATTAACCTCATCTAACCCTCATAATAATCCTATTACATTCATTATCCTACATCCTACATAAAAAAAATATTTCATCATAATCCTACATTAACCTCATATACTCCTACATTTATCCTCCTACATAAGCATTTTTTACCAAAAATTGTGGCTCATTACCTCATAGGGAATTTCCTTGCTTGCCTACAAAACCAAAAAAGAGTTAGTGTCATTATAAGATAAATTTGACTTTGAAATGACCTATGTATATGGTCATTTCAAAAACAAATTAATGATAAGCATATAAAAATGAAAAATAAAGGAATCGAAAGGCAAATATATGAAATGCAACATGCAATATGAAAACTGCAAAAGGAATGAAAAGACAAACACATGATTGCAAATCCATCTAATAGTAGGCATACAAAGAAATACACGAAGATGCAAAATCCATGATGAAGAATGTGCATGAGACAGAGCGTGGGTAATAAAAATATTATGGCGACAAGACAAGCATGCAAACCCATGGAATAAAGGATGATCATGAAATAGAGAACGTATTCAAACTGTGACATGAAGAGGTTTTTTGTTACACCAAAATTCATAGATGTCGGTAAACTTCCAAACCAGTAACTAGGATCCCCATAGCGGGAATTACGGATTCCATAGAGGTGTTGTGATTACTCCAACACCCCCCTTCAAACGCATCTTGAGCGAATCGAACCTGGGTCTAGGCTCTGATACCATGAAGACGTTTGCCATTACACCAAAATCCGCAGATGTTGGTAAACTTCCAAACTAGTAACTAGGATCCCTAGAGTGGGAATTACGGATTACATAGCGATGCAGTGATTACTCCAACATGACACATAAGTAGCCATGAGTACAAAGGTCAGAGTATGAGTTGGGAGCGCAAGATAAACGATCAAAACACTTTCAAACAAACATACCAAGCTCTACGTACAATAGGGGAATTTTGAAGCCTAAAATGGGCCTCCTAAGAAAAATGTACAACCAAAATAAACTTTATAAGAATTAATAGGATTCAAGATGATGATGTCAACCATGGGGATGATTCACCATTTTTGAAGGAAAAATGTAAAAAGATTAAAAAATAATAAAATAATAAAACTACTTTTTCAACTCGTATTTTCAACTTATCTCCCTAAGTTTTTACTCAATTTTAGATTGGGAGTATTTTTTGGATGCAAAATTTAATTCCTCATCCAAGGAGTACCCGTATTGCATACTTTCGATGGACCATGCTACACAAAAAATGTGAAATACATGAAAAATGTGATGGCAATCACATTTCTTCATGTTTTTCTCATTTTACATGTAACAGGGTCCATTGAAAGTATGCAACATGGGTACTCATTGGATTAGGAGTCAAATTTTGCATCCAACGAGTGTTTCCATTTGAAATTTGAGTAAACCCATGGGGAGATAAGTATAGGAGTTGAAAAATTAGTTTTTTCTTTTTTCCCTCTAAAATTTGATGATGTAATCTAATCTTATTTTATTATTTCCACTGTTATTTTATAATTTCCTTAGGAGGCCCATTTTAGACATAAAAATCCCCCTAATGATTCTCTCTTCCACCATCGCAGCAAAAACCAAGCTCAGAAAATGAGAGTGACATAGTGCACTCACACAGCATAAGAAGAACCCTCGTGGAAGGAGAAAACATGCAAAGAACACAAAAAATGAAGAGAGGTATGCGTAAGTCAGAAAATTTTAGGGCAGATAAGAAATTGCATAAGAATTAGGCGAGGAAATTGAGAAGTCTGTGTGGAGAAATAAGGAGAGACACATCAATTTTAATGAGGATATTGACGTCATTATTTCCTTTGCACCAAGTTGATTGTGTTTCCCAAAAAAATCCAAAAATTCCGCAAGTGAAGAGGTAAGAATCAATCCCAGATTTCCATTAGTAGTTAAACAAATTCAAATGGTAGTTAAGCTCAAGATGTTGGTCGAGATATGTCATTATATGAGGGAACAAGACTTTAGTTACAGATTTGTAAACCCTGCAACCATTAAACATACCTTGCCACCTGTGTCATTTATGAATCTTTGAAGATGTTGAGAGGAGATTTAATTAAAATGGTATTGTTTAACACAGGAAGACGAGACATTACTCAGAAGCCTCTGCAAATTTTCTTCCAGTTAATCAAAGATCAAGTATTCTAGCTCGATTTTCTTCATGCATAATTGTTAAAATTGTTGCATATGAAAACACAGAGAGTCCTTTTTCATATACACAATGAGAAATTTTTAAAACAAAGATTGAGGCACGACTTTGAAGAGAATTAAAACAGTGTCGAGATGTATTATGGTCTTTTACAAAGTGAATTTTTTTTTTAATCTATCAGTTTTATAAATAGAGGACTTATTTTTGGTATCATTTAAAACATAGGAGAGGAAATTGAAGAAGTTTCAAGCAGGGGAATAATCTCATTTTTTTCAAAGAGCTTCAGAAATTAGAGCACAAACAAATGGGAACAAAAATTGAGCAAAAGAATTCAAGTTAGAGAATTGAGGGAAAGAAACCATAGAAAGACTATATCAAGTAGGATTGATAGGGTTTCTTCATAATTTTAATGGATACAATGGCAAAATAACACAGGAATTCATAAATCATTATGAAAATGGGAAAACAAGAGTGGGTGAGCTCTCCATACCACTAAACTTAGAATTTCTCTCCCAAGTACTAGATCTTTCCTTGAAAGGAGAGGAATATCACAAAGGATTACACTTCAAAGAGAAAGGATGGAAATTCTTCTTAGAAAATCAGAAGAAGATCCTTTGACAAGGAAAAAGGAATTCCAAGGGACTGGTTAAGTGAACCATGGTCTGAATTAGTTTTGATTATCCAAATATATTTTACCTGTGACAATCAGTTTAATGTGGTATATCTTTATCACATTATGTTTCTTCAACACATGAAGGGAGAGTCCAAGATCAATCTACCCTATCTCTTTTCAAGGAGCTTGATCAAAATGATAGAGAGTGTTAAAAAAAAAACTGAAGCAAAGGAAGAAAACATTTATCATCGAGGGCCCATTAAAATACTTGTGGAACATCATGTGAGAAACAAGGAATTGGTTTGGAAAAAAAAAAATTGGTTTAGAATCATCTTGAAGAGAAAACAACAGAAGAAAAACTTGAACAAATGCATGTGACAAGGAGCATTATCAATTCTCCTATGTATCCTAGGACTAGATCAAAGAAAAATTAGGATAGTGTCATGGTTGAAAAAGAAAGATCCTTCCTATCTGTTCCTAGGAAGCCTAGGAAGAAAATACAAGAAGAGCCAAGTGAGAAAGAAAAATACCTAGAGATTGAAATTGTTGAACCTCCAACAACATCAAAAAAAATTAATGAGATGTTACAAAGGATGGAGAGAGATGTCCAAGAAGAACCTTTGGAGAGGGACTCTTACTTTGAAAATGCTTGGGTAGGAGCTACCTCATCACATCCATTTTCTAAGGAGATTGTAGGAGAAGAAAGAGAGTTGCATAAAGAAGAACACCTTAAGAAGATATAAGAGTTGACAAGAGAGTTGGAGGTCAACAAAATCTTGGAAAGACATTTAAAGAAAGAGAATAAGATGTAAAAAGAAAACAATAAAAATCTAATCAAACAAAATGATAAATTGACCAAGAAACTTGGTAATCTTGAAACAAAGAACATCCTCATCTCTAAACAAGCTTATAGATGGCTCAATGAGAAGAAGACATGGCAATACAAATATGAGAGGCAGAAGGTAAAGGCTACCATCTACAAGGAAGGAAAGTATCAAGGTATTGATTGTCTTCTTCAGACTGCACAAAAGGAGACTACAGGATCAGGGACAATAGGGACATCGACACTCAAAAGATCAAAGAAGAGAAAGCAAGCGTGAGGACATGCTTGAAGATCAACAAGGGGGAGATGTTGGCCCTCAATTTTGGTCAATTTTTCTTATAAAAAATCCACCTAATTTCCATCATATTCCACCTTATATCATCCATATATGCCTAATTGTGAACTTATTATGCATATTAAGGTAATTAAATTAAGTTTTTCAATTTTTAGAGATTTTTGTAAAAATTGGGTTTTAAGAGTATTGACTGCACTGAAAATTCCTGTAATAGCTTCATGGAATTCATATGTGCAGGACACCTGGGTGAGAAATGAGCATAGATTTGGAAAGCTTGGGAACCAAAGATGGAAAAACACCTATGGGTTCAGTCAAACTGAGCAAAAACAGGCCCGCTCAATGTTGGTCAAACTTGACCTGTTTTTCAGAAGTCCCTAGGAAAAAGGGCAGAATTAGTATTTTTTGGGATTTTCCTGATTTTGTGAAACTGAATGGATGAGTTCGACCTAGATGGATGGGATTAGGATGGATAGGACTATTAGAGACATTATAGCTCAAGTTTGTTTATAATTTCTTATTTAAACCAAGCTTATGAACCATTCAAGCATGTAGAATTTGTATAATTTTGTATTGAGACTTTTAAAGACTTGGAGATAATTTGAAGAACCAATTCCATTTTCTATTTGTTTTTTATGTTTTGGATGATTGATTAAGATTTCTGTAGCTGAGAAGTTCTTCAAGTGTGCAAGGCAAGGGTGGAGGGACCCCACACCAAGCTAAGTACACTTTTTGGTTAAATTAGAATAATTTTCATAAACTAGTTTTGCTTCAGATTTATTCAATCATTTAGATGTGTGAATATTTATTATGGTTTCTGGATGATTATTAGTTTAATTATAATTTTCATATGAAGGGACAAATAAGAATTTAAGTTAAATTCTCGTTCTATATTATCATGAACAACAACTAAAATTCATCCTCTTTTCCTTGCTTGAGTTATTTCCTAAATTTCTAGTTTTAATGCAATGGTAACAATGATGGAATATAATTGTAAAGAAGGACAACCTGGACCTCCTAAGTTAGGAGCCTATTCTCCTACTTTTTATACATCATAAACTATTGTTAATTAGTTATTTGGTTTCTCTTCATGAAGGTAGTACTATGGGGAAGGACAATCAGGATCTCCTAAGTTAGGATCCTCTTCCCTCACTTATTACATATTGAATCAAAAACTACTTAGTTAGATTTTATATTTCTAATATGCATTTCTATAAATCTTTTAATTTAGAATATATTTGTAATATGCATTTCTTTCAACTTCTACACTTTGTCTTCTAAAATTGACTGCATCTGAAATCCATATATTTTGGACATGCTTCCAAGTCTACAAACCCAGACTGATAAGTAAAATATATGTGTTATTTTACTTAGTAAATTGGCCCAACATGGTAAACGATGTGCGTGCTACCTAGAAGGTCGCAGGGTCAAATCCCAACGCCTCCGCTCGGACTATAACAAACTTTTTACACCACAATGGGGGGCGCACATGGCGGCCCCACGTTGAACCATGTGTCCTCTTCTGATTGGCCCTTCCGAAAACCAATCACAAATTGTCAAATCACCACAAAATTCAAACGAACCAGATTCCGCCACTTGGTAGACTATCATTCGCCAGTGGAAAATTGACCAAAATTGACCCTGTTGAGTCAGCATGCCACGTCAGCAGTACAGACTGCTGACTAGGCTCCTTGTCATATTTTTTTTGCTTATTTAACAAAGCAAATAGAGCTAATTTATGGGAGCACACAGAGTCCATTTCGTGCGAACTGAGTTGTGCCTGATTCAGAACTATGAGCACTACGTGGTCGTTTAGGTTTCACATCATTCTGAGAAATTTGATTTTTGAGCATAATTTTGAGCACCTGATTAAACTTGGTGTTTGAATAATGCTTATATTGATGTGTCTTATAAGTATCTACAGGTTGTGGTGATCAAACACTAATGTGGTTGCCATCAAGTCAAAAGGGGGAGGTTGTTGGCATTATTACTAATGCGTGGTCCTTGATGGAAACCTACTAGATGAGTTGTCCTTTGATAGCAACCTACTTGATGAAGATTCCAACAGGATGTATCTATAGGCCAGTTCAGATGTGACAGAGAAAGAAATAACAGTCAGTGACAAAATATTTATGAAGGTGAATATTTGAATAAATATACGCAGGTTATATGAAGCCAAGTCGTGTACACATGCGAGTATGAAGAAGCAAAGGCACGTCCATTTGGAGCACTATGATTATTAAATACCAATGGTCCTTACCATGGTATTAACCCACATTATTGAGCAGAGAAACGACTATTTCATCTCGTCAAGGATTACCACCAGGCACTAGTGTGGTTTTGGTTCATGGTATTGGCTATGGCTCAAGCTATATAAGGAGGTGAAGATCAAAGTGTTAAAGTGTGCATGAGGGAGGGTGATTAATCAATACTTCAATCTGAAGTATACTTGCATGGTATGGGCTATAGTTAGTTGGTTGATCTGAAATAATTATGCACTCATGAATACAATGATGGATCAGGATCATTAGACCTAAAATGAATATGTATTGCATGATATGTTTATGTGTTGTTTAGATCTGTGATTTGACGCATGTTTGTTACAGTGAATTTTATGATCTAAGTATGTCTAAAGTTTCGAAGTGTTGTGTAGTCATGAATTAGTTGCAAATCTGTACGTGAGTTTGACACAGGCAAGGTGCGTACACACACAATTTATGTTCTACAAAGTAGTGTATGTATTTTGAAGTATGTTGAGATTGTACACGATTTTGGTTCTAGATATGCGCGTATACACACCGAATTTTTTTATGGAAATCACATATGAAAACTAGGGTTTCTGATGAAGAATATGTCTGATTACTATATACAGTATTGTTATGTTTTCATTGTCTATCAATGAAGTCTTCATATAGATCTTGGTTGTTTGAGTATTTATGATGTTGCTAGTTGTATGTGATTGAAGATCAGTGATTGGTTAGTTGATTGGTGATTCAGTGATTGGTTGAATGAATTGGTATAGTGATATGTTTCAATTTTGATGTATGGTTTTGGTCTTAAATGAGTGTAGTGGGTCCAGTATGAAAATCTAATGAAAATTTGCCTACAAGTTGTGATGTGTTGAAGCAAGTGGATCGAGTATGAAAATTTATGAAATGTGGTCCACATATGGTCTAAGGGTTGGAGCCTTTAGTGAGGGGGTTGTAGCTCCCTTCTAGTGGGTGTTGGTAAATGAGATCAGGGGTTTGTCGCTCCCTTCCATGTGTGTTTCTTAAGTGTGATGGTTTAATATGTTTTTTTTTCTAAATTGGACTACTTCTATTATGTCATACAGTTCGAAAATTTACAGTCATCATCCTCCGGAGTTGGCAAGCCAATTATGGCAGGAAATTCCAATTCCAAATCGAAAAAAAAAGGGGCTGCCCCAGTTGGGGAAACCAACCCAGGACACAAGTTCAGTAATCTTAGAATAATCTACCCATGTGGGGAAACCAACCTCGTACATAACATGATTAAACCAAAACTAGAAAACAAGAAGCCACGACGTAACCAAAAAATGACTGGAATTAGAAAGAAGAACCCATAAGTTAGGCTGTTGGATTCTTGTAATCCTGAACTAGTGGTTAGAACGACTCCTCCACAATTCTGCATGCGTACTCAGATTCATCGTCCTCCAACTTGGACACATGGGCATTCGACGAAGGGAAGAGTGTTGCATGGGCATTTGGCGGAGGGGAGGAAGCTATATGAGCCTCCGTATCGGTGCTAGTGTCATCCTCATCCGAGCCCGAGCTGCAACTGCATTCACTGTTCAAGGCCTACTGAACCAGCAAGGCCACCATCTTGCGAGGGGAGAAGGGGGAGATGAGAGAGACAGTGGACTTGCAAAGACGCTTCCTGGAGCAAAGACCGGAGCCAGAAGCTTTAGTGGAAGGCTCAGGAAGGTGTAATGACAGGCGGGCGGTGAGGCTATTGGGGTCCAAGACTTTCGGCTTGCCCAGTCAACTGAGAGGTTCATGGATCTCCCAACAGTGATAGGAATGGGAGGCCTTGAGGGAAAACCGCGGCCACCGCCTTTGCGGAAACACATGCGGTGGCAACGGGGCATGGTGGTGGAACAAGAATGCAACTGAGACGAAGGTGGGTGCACTGCGTCGCAGCAAGGAGCTGAGGGAGCTGAGCAATGGAGCTTGGCGGAGGCACAAGGAGCGACAGAGCCAAGCCAGTGGGAGAACAAGATGCGAGACTAAGCAGGATGATCAGATTTATGGGCTATGAATGGCAGCAAAGGCTTGACATGCCGGTTTAATGCGAGCAAGACAACGTTAATGGCAAAGTGGACCAAGGACGTCGTTGGGGAGCGATCGAGGGTGGTGAATAAAAGCCCCATGCTCTAGGTTTTAATCAGGTTGGGGTGCCCATGTGTGCCCGTGTGAGGAGGACAGTTTTCCCTCATCCGCGAGGCCAAGTGGCTCCCATATTTATTGCAATCTAACACGTGAATCCGGGGGGTTTAATATGTTCTTACTGCACATGTTTACTGCTTATTAAATGTCTGATGAATCAATGTTGCACTGGTTTAAGTCAAGTAATTGAAGATTTATCTAAATTATAAGTTTACTGAGTATACAATAGTTTCCTTAATAACAGTCACGTACATATGCTAGTTTGATTAGGTCCAGTCGCGTACAAAATTCAGAAAAGAAAAGTAAAAGTTTGTATGAGTTTTAAATACTAATTCACCTCCCCCACCCACTCAATATTTTTCCCAACATATGCATGACGAGAGATCGATTCATTGAAAAATTCTAGGCCCCCATGCCAATCGAACTAGCAAATTTTTGAGTTCTTCCTCAACATGACTAATGTCACTCTCCATATTCACAAACCTATGCTAGACATGATGCCAAATTTGATTGAAAATGGCTCTTATCTTAGACTCTACTCTTTCACATGTGATTTGGTGCTCTATATACACTGACGAGCTAACATTTCATGATGTGAACCTTCCACATTCATCTTTAATGTCGCTTTGATTCACAAGTACCCATCGACTAGGGAATTCAAGAGCCATCATGGAAGGGTTGCCTTCTGAAAAAACTCCAAAAATACCAGAGATTTCATACATGTAGATTGCATGTTAGTTGTAGGATCAAATGTTTCCCACATTCAAAAAGATTTATTATCCTAAGCATTATTAATCAAGCCATCACGTGCCCAACAAATCATGACGATCGTTTCCCATGTGTCCCTTATTGCACACTCCTCCATGACATACATAATCGCTACCATGCGAGGGGAGTTAATGTTTTTCCATTGTAATGCTTGTCTGGATCATATGAAGAGATCTAACACCTTATACCCAATTTGATACTTATAATTGTCGAAGGCAACAATTTAAATCTGATCCTCATGGAATTTCCTTGAAATCTAACCCTTAATAAATATTTAAAACTCCTTATTCTAAATGTACTACTTGGTTGGCCAATGAGCCAACCACCATTTTATATTTTTTCTTAACATGATAAAGTTTAATAAATTCAAATTTGTCCATTAATAGTTTGATTCTTTGTAGAATGGAAATGGAAGTTTGCTCATCGTTATCTTTAATCTTGTCCACTTGCTGAATCACTATCACATAATCACCGAAGACCATTAATTGTCGAAGTCATCTAGAGAAGGCCAACTCCAATCCTTGCCACAAGACTAAATATTCAACCTAGTTATTTG
The DNA here is from genome assembly GCA_034641835.2 of Pinus albicaulis. Taxonomy (NCBI): domain Eukaryota; kingdom Viridiplantae; phylum Streptophyta; class Pinopsida; order Pinales; family Pinaceae; genus Pinus; species Pinus albicaulis. The sequence goes on along the minus strand of CM076569.1, from coordinate 65,481,183 downwards.
TAGAGGTCCCAAGTCCCCAGGAAAATCGAGCCTCCCTTCCTTCATTGGGGCGAAAGACAACCTCTCCCGCTCCTACCTCCCCAAACTATCTTTCCAATTTTTATAAAATATTCTTATATATATATATATATATATATATAATTTCAAATTTTAAATTAAACATAACCCTAAATCCCTCTTTTAAAAATTGGTTGAAATTTTCCATGCGACTCATTAAGAATTTTGCCAAGGAGTTCACTGGCATAATAAGCAATCAAAATGTGTACTTTATCTATTTGTGTTAGCCAAAGTCTAACCAGGCTTCAAATTTGTTCAGAAAATCATGGAAAATCCGACAGAAAATTTTGTAAATCTAGGTTACAACAGTCAAACTTCAAGATTTTGGGTGTTGGAGGGGTTTTTGATGGTGCTGAATCCATTTCCACCATAAAAAAACACGATTCAAACATTCTTACTTTTAGATTTTTTGAAAAAATATTTGCTAGATTCTGGCCTTTTTTTGTTTTTTGGGAAAAAATTTCGCCTCGATATACGACACCATTTGTGTTATACTCAATTTTAACTTTAAGGGTGATGACGCATGAAGAATGTAGTCTTTAGGTACGATTTTTTGGAGTTTCTGACGGATTTCTAGCTGGAATTCAATGAAAAAATTTGTGGTCAAATCTTTATTTGTGTTGTTTAAACTGGTTTTTTGACTACGTATATGGATTCAACACCCTCAAAAACTTGTGGGGCACTTCAATTGTGAAGATTTCACCTATCAAACTTGTGATTATAATGAATCCCTACCAAATTCTAGGGAAATTAAATCAGAAAATCAACTAAAAACCTTTCCAAAAAATCACACTTAAAAACTACTCCATAAAAAATTATGTAAATAACCTCCACATTAAAACAATTTAGGTTGACAAGATTAGATTAGAGCAGCCATTCAAGGCGACTATATCTAAAATCTAAGGTCCTTTTATGTTTGATGGTATCTTTTGGGTTTTTAAATAATATATTTTTTATAAAATTATAATATTTAAACCTGGAATATAAAATTAAATATAATTTAAAAAACCCTTCAAAACATTTACAGCGCTAATAAAAATTTAAATTTTTAATTTTAATAATTTCTCACCCAATTGCCAAAGAAAATAAAAATTAAGAAGTTTATTTTTTACAAAGAGCAGGACCGTGCCCTGACTGCTTACTTTCTTTGCGTCCAAATTATTTGTTTGCCAGGTGTTGCGGGTTGGTGGGTCCACACAGCGGTGACACATGGCCAGTTGCCAGGCATTACCGAGCTGTCCCAATCCCTTACTATTCCTTGTCCGCCCTTTAATCATTCATATATACATTGCCTGCTTCGTTGGCAGATATTTTAATATTATTTTTCGTTAAACGCGTGATTTGTCCGTTGGTCCTCCCAGGCGCACACGATTATTAATACCCGCGACACTCAACACTCTACATTGCAGATTCTGTGATCTCACATTTCTTGGTCCATTTTGGTCGAGTGTTCGAACCTCAGACAAGGAGATTTCCGCTTCGAATTTGTGGTGTCCTGTCTCAGATTCAGATTTGCTCGGCAGGAATAGCGGTTAGGGTTTGAGCTTTTCCACATATCAATTAGCAGTAACAGGCCCGGCCCGTTGTGAGCGTGAGCGAGAATGGCAGGGTCAGGCAACTACGCATCGGCGGCTCTCTTTGCCATTGTGTTGATAATGGTGGGAGCGGGAGTAGCAGCAGCAGCAACAGAGGTGACGGCAGCAGCTCCCAGTCCAACAATGGAGGCAGGCGCTGCTTCCATGGCCTTCGTTCCCTCTTTAATCGTCGCTCTCATGGCCTCATTCATCCCCTTCTTGGTCTCTGGATTTTACTGAGATCTCTTGCAGTTGCTCTTTGATCCATTTTTTTATGATCAGGGAGGGGTGGCTTTTATTTCTGATATGTATACGACATTATAGGTCTAGGTTTTGTGGAGGTTATTCTTTTCTGGCACCCGGTTATTCTTTTCTGGACGGGTGCCAGAATATTTTGCATCTGCTACACGGTTTTCTTCCTTCATTGTTTATCCATTTAGGAAATAAAGGGATCTCTTCACGGCCCTATCTACTGAATATGATTTGAGTTAATAAATTTTGTTTGATAATCTTGGACTTAGCTGATTACAATGGCTAGGCAGATTTAGCGTTTTTCTTGTTGTTTTAGGGTTATTTATGAATCTCTTTGAACGTTATGATGTTATCTGTGGAGAGTACTTTAAATATGCTATCTGGTTTGAGGGTAATGCACTAGAAGCATTGGTTCACGTGAAATCATTTTCAGCATAGGGTCATAATCGATCTTTTTAGGGTAGTGACTTGACTGCATACTGTCCTAAATGCTCTGGTATTGTATTGTATAGTTGAGTCTGCGAGAGGGCTTCTGCATTTGGATGGTCAGCGGAAGTTTACATCAGAAATTAAATTCTTAAACTCTTTAATTGATGATAATTGTCCAATCCCATTCTGCTTGAAGGAATTCTTTTTCATGGGTATTTTAATCGACAGCTGCTGGATGCTGGAAACATGTATATTTGGCTTATTCCTCTCCAATTGACTCTTGTTTTTACAGTATGTGTATATAAAAATGTCTCTTGTTTTTACAGTGTGTGTATATATAAATATATGTCGGAGTATAAGAATATGCAGTCCCCCTTTCACCATACACATCTCTTACCCTAATAAAGTTTGATATCAATAAGCCATTGTAAGCTTTCCAGCTCTGTATGACCATAAATTCTTTTAATAATGCATTATAGGATCTTTCCATCCGTGCATATGATTTCCCATGTGCTGAGAGTCATTCATGTTAGGATAAAACAGTAGGAAGCATTTGATACCTTGGCATGCCCAAATTTTAAAGTGCCAGACTCATTTCCATATTAGAACAAAAAGGGTACAAAAGGGTACAAAGCATTTTATACCGGACAAAGTATCTTTCCAGTTGTGCATGATTATTTTAAAATTTAAATGATAGAACAGTACAGAGCATTTTACATCCTGGACTTTAATTGTTTCTCCAAAGAGGGAAAAAAATGTATGGATGACTTGAATGAAGGGAATTTGGATGGATGACAAATGTAATTCGTAGGTGAATGGTGACTTTTATTATAAAAATTGTTGGATGACATGAATGTAACTCTCGTAAGTGAATGGTGTTTTTCATCTTTTTCTATAGGGAAGATTTGGAAAGCTAATGTTATGCTGCAATTTTCTTTTAATCTTGAAAAATGACATTAACTAAAACGACATTAATCTTTTAAAGAGAATTGGTAAGCATTTAACCTGGTGTTTCAAGCGGCTATAAAGATGTTCTATGTTAAGCTCCACTTTATTTGTATCTGGATTCAAAAGTGTGTTTGAACAAGAAAATATTTCATCCATAAAAGAAAAACATTCAATAAAAGAAAAACACGGTTGTGGGAAGATACTGAGTCGTTTTCTCTCTCATGACCAAAAAAAACAAAAAAGTCTTAGGCTTTTCATTTCTTATGATAAAAAATATTTTCTCATAAAAGGGTACTCGGTTTGCGCCACATTGTCAAAAATATAGTCATTTCAATTTAATAATAATTGCGAAGTCTATCTATATATATTTTAAGATTATGAGGTTAATGTTCTCCCTTTAATTCTGAAATTGATTTTTACAAATGTCAACTTCTTTAAATTGGGTAAATTTTATTATTAAGTCACTCAGTGAAAATGTCTGTCTAAGTTTGATCTTTAGATATCTGAAGTGATAATACTTAGTTTTATAATGCAAACCTGGACTTTTGGCCTTTTTTTTTATCAATGAGTAATGTGGTTGATGTTTTTTATATAACACGAAGAATTTGCAAACGTTGTTTTCCAAGATGAAATGTATTTTGTTTCTATTGAAAAATTTGCCACTATTGCTTGATTTTTACTTTACAATTCCAGGAAATTGTGATTGAGCCCATGTGCATCAAATAACCTAATGTTGATGCTTTGTCATCAATATCACCTACAAAATTTGCATTTCAATATGCAACATGTGTAAAGTTGTTCTTATATAGAAAAAAAACATTTTTCACATATATATACATGAAAACCCTTTTTGTTGTATTTCACGAACTTTCTATAGGTGTTTGCATGAATTTTAGAAATTTGTTGGGTGCGTGTTTTATTCTTTCCACACGTCATGGGGGTGGACCCAAAGATGATAGGCGAATATAATGAAAAATCAATTTGGTATTCTCAGTTTTGGGATTGAGGTGAAAATTTGTGTGTATATTTTTATGTTTCAAGAATTTGTTGGCAAGTAATCTCTGTACAAGGTGTTAGCCACCTATAAATTTTTGTCAAGCAAATAGGTGGCTAAAAATGTTACTA